>VYZM01000037.1:159121-244647 GCA_013398915.1 Dromas ardeola | reverse complement strand
CCATGCCGGGGTGCCCTGAGGCGAGCTGCCGCCCCCGCCCCGGGGCCGCTGGCTCTCGCCCAGGCGGTCGGGCTGCCGAGCCTGGCGGAGCGGGTCCGCCCGGAGCTGGCGGCGGCGAGCGCGCTTTCGCCGGGCGCTGGCCGGGAACGCACAGTGCGGTTCCGTGCGCGGCTCCGGGCGCTGAGGTGGACGTTCCCCGTCCCGCGCCCGTCACCGAGGGTTTCTGTAGGCAGCAAATTACCAAATCCTGGAAATGCCGCGGAAACCCTCGGTCCGGTGTCCCGCAGAGCCGCGGCGGCTGCCGTGGGCCGGCCTCGGACCGCACCGCCTCGGCCACTCTCTACTCCTGTTTCTCATCCTACCACGACTTCAGGGTCGAGATCACCTTTTTTCAAGTTATTTATAAAACGGGATAACACGCTGGGTGCTACTGCAAATAATGCTATGGGAGAGGAGGTTGGCTTAAATATAGTTTATTGTGTGGGCTGCTGGGGAAAGATGGCAGCGTGCTGGGGCTCCAAGCTCTAGCGCAGAAGAGCTGACATTGGTGCTGCCTTCAGCTGGGAAGGTGCATCTCCCCTTGGCTAGAACTGCTGTCATACCATGCCATAACATAGGTGTGTTTTACGTCGGGTTTGATCTGTCAGCATTTGACAGGGAGAAGACTTCAGTCGGTTAAAGCACAGTATTTTCCATAAATGAGAACAATTATGCAAAATCATGCGAGTTGTTTTAGTTCTGTAAATACTAATTTACCATCAAGGTTATAAGCTAGGTCAAAAGTAACATGAAGAGGCAGCCTTTAAAATACAAGCTTGTACATGGAGAAAATTATTTTCATGTGTACATACAATTAAGTAATTTGAAAGACAAAGTTCACGCATATAATTCTAATGTATATAGCAAAAAATCTTTGCTATATAAATTAGCCTTAGCATGTAATCACTTCCAGATTTTGGAGAACGTAATAAAATGTTGGCAATTAACAATATCCCAGACAAGCTGAGATCAAAGTTAAGGATGCAGAAATATCAGACTGTTTCAATTGCAACTCTGAATGTCTTTTTTTATATTATCAATGTGGAATAAAAATAAATGCGTTCATCACCGAGAGACTGCAGTAGCCGCCTGGAGTTGCAAATAAAATAATTTTAGTCCAACCATTCAAAATAAGAGACCGCTAGTGCTACACTGCTTCATAGTTTGTGGAAATGTTCCACAATTAATAAATGTCTGAGCTCACATCATCTAATAAAAGTGATAAGCACTTCAATTTTCAGTGTCATTCTGCACTTGCTGACTATTGGCAGTGAGGGTGAGCGAGCAGTGACTATGAATCTGCTGTTATCAGCAGGTTTAGACTGTATCTCCAGGTTCTATTAATCCTGCCATGCTTTCTTAGTGATCCCCCGTGACCCCGCAGGGATTAGAATGACACCACCTCCCCCAGAAGCAGACTCGGGGAGTAAGCACCACGCGCACGTGGGTACAAGGAGCAACCTGGGTGTGCCATGCCCAGGTTCATTCTGTTCCGTGGCAGCTCCAGCTACATCTAACCCAGCACAGACGCGCTGCCAAGTCACGTTCAACACCACAGCAGCCCAGGATCTGCGTGGCCACGAAGTGTGCAAAGCTTCATATGCTCAGCTATGAAATTGTATCACAAGGAAAAACAGGCTGCAGCTGACTGATGCAAACTCTGCTTTTGGCACGTGGAAATGTTACTCCTTTTTATCAAGCTTGCTAAGTTGCCCCGAGCCTAAGCGTACAACAGACAACACAGTTAATTTAATGCAGGGTAGAGATCAGAGCCAGACCATTTTAAGCTTGAGGACCAGACTGGATCTGTGTGCATCCTACAGAACCGCTATGCAATTACGTACAGCAGTTACAAAGGTAAAATCATCCCCCAGTCCAGGGAATTAGTACATACCTGCAAGTAGATGTTGGGTAAGGTTTTCAAAGTAGTACAGGGGATTTAGTCATACATCTGCCAATAAAATTAACAGCTAAAGAAATAATAAAAATAGTTAAGCCTTTTGAGTGGGTTGGAAGGTCAGTTTAAATGTATATCTGCTTCCAAATAAGAAAGGATAAAATGGATCACTGTTTTTAATCAGGGCAATAATTCCATGGCTATTGACCCTTCTTTCTCCCTAAATGTTGTCTATCAATCTCAATTTTAAGTACGGCTAAGCAGCATCGGCAGCTGCGCTTAACTTTGAATCCTTCAAAGGTTTTATTTTCTGTATTTAAATAATTCTGAATAAGGAAACATAAATAAACAAAGATTACGTAGGCTTTTGGATCATTAGACAGTTGGGGGAATTTCCTTAAAGGACACATCAGGCAAAGGCTGGAAATAGGAGAGTTCAGAATTAAAAAACCCAACAACTCCCACCTTGCTTGCTTCGTTGGACCCAAGAACGTTCAATGACTTGTGAAGTAAAAATTTCATATTTTGTTGAAGACCGGCTGGGTCTGATCGAGACTGTAAATCAAAACTATATATCTATATATATGTGCATATATAGGTACATCTATATATACATGCAGCTATCCCATCATTGAACTTTGAGCGCCTCTGACCCTGCCAGCTCTAACAAGGAGAAGCACAGTCTGTTTCCAGCTGCTTCTTTATCAAATTTTTGCCAACTAAAATGTTCAAGTTACAAAATCATTAAAAAGCCTTTCCTGTGCATCAATAACTTGCTCAACCTATACTGTATCTATTGCTGCTCAGCTACCTATAACGGCATTTCCAAATGGGAGTTATGACGAAGTATTATAGTATATCTTAGCAACAGGTATAGCACCCATAGCCATTAACATAAATAATTCAGCTCATGCAGCCTATACGTTCAAAATGTCTTTTCTGAGATCTTATCTACTGTTCAGAGTAAACAAGAATATCTTGACGAGGATCTGACCTTGAAGCAACAGCTGTAATGACAATGGTAGCCCATAATAGGAATGCAGACTTGGACAGGATCTTCTGGGGTTTCAAGCCAGCCAGCACGATACATATCCATTGCAGAAACCGCTCATGTTCTAGGTTAAGGCCGCTAAGCTTTCCTGGAGCTACTGTTCTTCTTAGGAAAGGCTGCTGCTATTTGCATGTGGGAACAAGTTCAAACAGAGGAGTACCGCAAACAGTGGAATGAAAACATTTTCTGAACTCGTTTCATCAGTGCACATCAGGAAAATCTCGACTAATTCCAGCTAAAGTACTTCTGATTTACAGTGGGATGACAGCTCTGAATCCAAAGCACGGAATGGCTGTGAATGAAAACATGACCAATCTCTTCTTTATGCACTTTCCCCTCATTGCACCCCTGAGAACTAGAGAAGTACTGCCTTCCCATTTCTCAGGTGATGATTTAAAGCGCAGCGAGAGTAAGCTACTTCCCTACAATCAGGAAGGAAGATTTGTTCATAGCCAGGGTCTGAATTCTGCTCTCAGCAGTGCCAAACCAGCCTCTTGCTTGGGAGATCCCTCTTCCTCACCAACTCATTGGGTGACACTCTTTTTATGGATGTGCCAGCGTGACTGTAATACAGACTAGCAAATAATCTACCTCTAGCATTATCGTTGTTGCTCCTTTTAGTGAAAACTCAACCCACACCATCACACATCTCAATAAATCAGCAGGGCTAACAAATGGCAAGAAAACATCTCTTTTTGACCCTCAAAGCAATCAGCTTATGCTGCTGAAGCAGGAAGCTTCTTTGTCCTCTGCAACCGTTGTAATATAGCACATGCAGCTGCAAGTGTTGTCTTCGCTCACAAAGCTTCCTAAATCCCTTTTTTAATTCTACTAAACTCTTTGCCTTGATGACTGGCTATGGCAATTGGATTCCATAGATAGAAAATATACTGTGTGAAGTAGTATTGAAAATGTGTTCCGGAAAGTTTTGCTCTGTGAGTTGGGGAATAGAGGCTGCAATTAACTGACTTCACTAGACACTTGATGAAGTTTCATCTTAAGTGAAGTTCCCCTTTCCTCCATGATTTATATTACCCTCCATTACTCTTTATTCTGCACAGCTGGCTTTGTGGTTCCGTTTTAGGTCCTCTGAGGAAAATCCTGGCCCTTGTGAATGTATCTGAGCGCCTGTGCAGCCACGCGCATAAATATAGGGAAGCAACAGCACACACAAAGATTAGGATCTTCCAATACGCAGGGCACCACAGGGACTCTCTGGACTCTCCTCCCAGGCTGAAGTCAGTGATTGATTTTAATGGGAGCAGGGCTGAGCTAATGCTGGCACTTTGGAAAATCCCACCCAAGGGATTCAGTGCTATTGAAAGTGCTTGAGGCAGGTTAACTGTAGGGCATTTCCACTAATGGGGAATGGCACAACTGTCTTTATTAATTTTCCTTCTCTAAAGTGCAATTAGAATGTATATATTTTTATATCTTTAGGAACAAAATAATGTAAAATAATTCTATTTCTAGAGATTCTTACTGAGAGGCAGATAAATGAGTGGCTTTCTGCAGCACAGTTACAGGCTTTAAGATCTATCATGCCCCCAAGATCTGTTAATACTCTCTATCTGCCTTTCTTTTTCCTTCATCTGACTTAATATGATTACAACGGAAAATAATGTGGCTGTGGGTCCCAATCACAGTAGTTGCACCAGCCACTCATAAAACAAGGTTTTTCATCTTCTTGAAGACTGTCTTCTTGTAGGAGTCAATACTTCTATCTTACAGTACCTTTAAAACCAAGAGAAAAAAAATCTCGGTGGTGAAGATGAATTGGAAAAGGCCCGTTAGCATAAGAAAAAAAAAGGTGCCATGAACTGGAATGAGGTGCCAACAACAGCAAGGGGGGTGATGTAAACAAATGCTAATGTGCATTGACTCTATCATAGTCAGTTTTTGGAGAAGTCACTACAGGGTAAGGATGGACAGTCTAAAAAAAGGGGCCAGAGCTATGGCAACAATTTTGCAAACAACTCTGCAAATAAATACAGCCTGGAGTATTTTTGCTTTCTTTGAGTGATGCCTTGGAAAATTATGAGGTTACTCATTTATAAGAAATATGAGGTTCTGGCACATAATTCACCTAAAATACAAATACTGATTCTTTTCCACACATTCAACCAAACAACACTAGAATTTTCAGCATAGGAGCAAACATCACACATAACTTCAAAAGCATTAAAACCATTTGCCATGGTGTAATGACAGAGGCTTGGTCGTTAACGTCACAGTGAAATGACAAAAGTATACCAAAAGTTTTGCAGTCATGAGAACCACTGCTTTACATAAAAATAAACAAGTCTACAATGTGTTTAAAATACTAAGGGAGGTCAGTGGCAGAGTGGGGTGGGAAAAGAAATTGGATTTGTTTCTGCTTGCTACTTCTACTTGGCAGCTCAAATTTGTCTTGTAGTTCTGACAAGAAGTTCTCTTCTTGCAATGACCTTTTTGATACGGCCTTACTGACTCTTAAGGCATAATGGCTCTGCTTGATATCAAACTGGATGAGTCCCAGGATAATCCAGGGGTCTGGATAAGGCATTTCTCTGGGTCGGGCTGGAAAGCACTTCTCAGAAGGACTTGGGAGTTCATGTTATCCATGTTACCATTACAGAGTAAGGCATAAAAGAAGCAACAGGTAGTCATTTACCTTTCAGATTACTTTTAACTTTCTGGTTTTATGACGTTTCTCATTTTACACTGAAAAAGTTCTATTTCATCTCACTTCAGAAGTGACGTCTTTTGCTTACCGAGTTAGAAAAAGAGCAACGTTTTAATGTAAATGTTGAAAGTATCTTTCCTTCAAGACCAAGCACCTTATATGCAGTTCATTCTCATTACAGAATAATTACCTGCTAAATCTGATTTAATAATTATTAAAGTATAAGTGATTTTATGAATGTGCAATAAAATAGAGTTATCAGTCACATTGCTGTCTGAGATTGAATTGAATTTTGGAGCTTCTCCTGCTGCACTGTGAAAATCCAGTATACCACAGTTAGCTTCCTTTCTTTATAGAGTGAAATATTTTAAATTCAGTCAAACTCGTTTACGCACTTGCCATGATTGCGGGGGGAGCTTTGCACGTATGTACTGCAGCGATGTAGTATAGTTTCTGGAGCTGCAGGGATAGATACACACATCTCTGGCATACTCAGTGCTGGCACTCCTCTTTGTTTTTCTAGTTACTATTAACTGTTCTTTCCCAGCTATCTTCAACCATATCTTGTTCTCACATCTCGTTCTGGATAGTGACTTGCCCAAGTGGACTTTTTTTTTTCTTTCAGGAGCCAGCTGGCACCAATCAAGTTGCAAGACTGGGCAGAAAATACAGAAAATACAGCTTTCTCCGGAAGATCTGTGTTATTTAACTGTACTAAATGTTTACAGAGCACAACTATTTTTTTCCTGTCATTTTTGTGCATATGTGAAATATTTGACATATGCCTTGTAAATCATACATTAGGATTTACTGGAATTTCTGTCTTGACCACTTAAGTGGCATTGGCTGGACTCATCACATTTTTTTAAAGGAGTAGTTTAAACTGGTGCAGTTGTTCTTTAACTAGTGAGCGACCGAAAATAGTCATAGGAAGTTTCAGATTCTTTTTAGAACAGCTATAGATGAATGGACAGTAGAGTTTTGAACAGTAAATTTCAGCTCTTTTCTCATTGTATTTTGAAAATTTTACAATTTATTTAAAAACTCTCATTCTGAAGTGAAAAGTGGAAAGTAAACATTTCAGCATGTTTAACTTGGTCTGTGTGATGATTCTGGACTTATCAAAGAGAACTGTCATGACTGTTCGAATAATTTTAGTGATGAGGTAGGAAAAATTAAATGGCACTTCAGAATAACTTTGAAGATTTTTATTCAAGATTTGATGGGTAAAAATCCAAGCAATCCTCATTAGTAATTCTTTCTGAGAGAATTTCCTTCTTGAATCTTAATGTGTATTTTTGAGGCACATGACTTGGGAGCATCTGTCTAGGAAAATTCAACTGCCTTAGCTATCAGTGTGATTTCTCTCTTAATCTGAGACACGTGTGCAGTGTAATATACCGGTACACCCATACACATAATGTATGTTTGCGTGTAATTTGTACTGAAGTACTCGGGGATTAACTCTAACTAAATGAAGAGTGGGATTAAGTGAACATATGGTGTTAAGAAAGCTGGAAATAAAATCCCCCTCCATTTTACTCTGCCACACTTATATTGCTTATTAGAGGATTACTTCTGAGTCTGTGTGGACAAGCTTTCTAAGGAAGGAATTGACAGGCATAAAGTTTCACAGATTGGTACTGGTTATGGGGAAATCCTGCAAAATTATACTGTATAGGTGAATGGTACTTTGTCTTCTCTTAGAATCTTGAAACTCTTTTTTCACTTGTACTGTATCAATATGTACATGTAGAGAAAGAGAGGACCTAGTGGTTTCTTTTGGCTCATCATCATATTGTGGCAGGTAGTTTTTCTCTAGGTAAGACTCCAGTCCTAACTGGATGCTGCCTTCTTATCAAATCCCTTTTTATAAATGTGACTGAAAAGCTCATAAGCCTGCACTAAATTGACAGATTTTCAGCCAGAAAAATATACAAATTTACTTTAAAAAGTTATTTGTGATATTAGATTTAAACACCATGATTTTTCTGATTATTTACCTGACAACTAGGCATAAAATAGATATCAAAAACTTGCAACATCTATTGTATATACCAACCAGGAGCGAACTGGATATCACGGTGTGAAAACAGCTTCAACAGCCAGAGCCCATTGTCCCCCAGCCACCATATGCCTATGTATTTAGCTAGTGCAGCCAGCTCATATTTAGCAACCTCTGCGAGTTCTTCCAGACTGTAATTTGGAAGTCACCTTAATAGCACTTCACTTTCTAGAGCTGTATGTATGCTAGATTATTCTGCAGTCTTGCTACTTCCTCCAGATCCTACCAGAGGTCCATTCACATTAACCAATTTGCCCAGTAGATCCCCTTCACATAAGTTTTGAATCCTTGTAAAACTCATCAAAGTCTAACCATTTCCTCCTCTTCTACTGATCAGTTGTCCTCTTCTCCTATAAGCACAAGCTGTCTTCTTTGTGTCCTAAACTCAACTCCCTGGACAAATAACATGAAGCCACTGCATGGTCCCTTACAAATCTCTACTATACGCACTCCGTGTTGACATCTGTAAAGTTGATAACGCCACCACAGCAACCAGGAAGAATACAAATATCTCAAAATAGCAATCTGGCAATGCTTACAGTGCACAAAATCCATGTGTGCAACTGCCTGTTTTTATCTTTGCTATTCTTGTTCTTCCTTTCCCATTTCCTCCACTGGATATTCTTCCACATTTTTTATTGTTTCAAAACTGACTGTCAGCTCTTTAGTAAGACCTAGGTCCCCTGTTACATATGTGTGAATATCTGGCATAAAAGGGTACGGAGAGCAGAGACAGGACCGGGGTTACCACACCCATGCTGCTGCCTGGGCTGGCAACACTGACTCACGCAGCAGGCAGCAAAGCCCATGGACCCAGGCTGCAGCAGCTGTATGACAGATCTGCTGCCCTAATGGCCCGTGTGCCAGCAGTACGCCTGATGCCATTGGACACAGTGGACAGTCGGTCTGGTTAAAGTGGCCAGACTGGAGACGCCCAGCTATTGAGCTATCTGGCCAGAGTGACAGTTCCCACAGGGGTGGTGCTTCAGCACTTCCAGACAAATAGCCCCATCCACCTTCTTCCACCAGGACAAAATTTTTGCACGGGAGCCTGTGGTCTGTTACAATACAAACAATAAATGATACAAAAGAAGCCTGGTCTTTCCAGGGACTTATCCCTCCTGATTTACAAAAGCATTGGGGAACATTCAAGGTGACCAGCTGTGCTCCAGTCTCACCAGAAAAGGAGCCCAGGCTGCAGCTGCAGGTCGCCCCGGGGGTGGGTTGTGTGGTAGCAGTATGGGTCACCGCTCTCTAAGCTGGGCTGCACGTCTGCCGCTCCTCTGCTAGGACTGGGGAGCAGTGGCTTGGTGGGGAGTGCCAGGCCGCTTGCAGCTGCAGGAGGAGGTGGCAAGGCTCTCAATGCAGTGACTGCTTCCTGAAAAGGTCTCCTCTGCCGCAGACGAAAAATGGTGGTGGGTAGAGTCTGTGCAGCTGGGCCAGGCTGGGAGAGTGGTGATGATTACAGCTGTGTCTCCCTTAAATAGTTTATAAGTGGTGCTCACTTTGTTTTTTGTTTTACAACCAAGCAGAAATCAGCCCCAGCAGCACCCCATATGTTCTTTGTCTTTTGTTTGCTTGAGTATGTTTATTGGATGGGTTTACTTAGGATCCAACCATGACTATGTCATGGGTTTGTTGTGTACGCTCTCAAAGACATGAGAGCCCAACACCTGTGTTTAAAACATTATGGTTGTGTCTGGAAAGTCAGAAAAAATGGGAGTATGATCTGTTCTGAGCTATTCTTACACCATTGTAAACAATTTTAGCTAGCTAAATAGAAATCCTGCCACTAAATACAAGTGTCAAATTGCAACCAGATCCTCAGCATGCTAAGACCACATCACTACAGTTCCAGATTTCCCTTTCAGTGAGTAACTTGGTAGTGCCTTGTGTTAGGCAGCTTATAGCAGGACTGTTGTTATGTACTCCATGTTCATATGACTGCCCCTGTGCGGATCCACCTTTCGGCATGTCACAGTGGACTCACAGGAACCCTGGGGCATACTGAGGGAAGCAGCATAACTTCTCTTCCAGAAGAGAATGTAAGCAGACCCTGATCACTGCTGGTCGGAACTTTTGTATGCAGGAAAGCGTAAGTACGATGTATTGAAGCTTAGACCTATCCCTTGGAAACAAATACCCTCTTTCTTTGAAAAGAGTTCAAAGAGACAAATTCTGCCTCTGCTACATCCTTAGGTCTCCAAAATCTTCCCTAACTCCACGTGCCCCCTCACCATCTTACCCTCGCTCTCTGAAAGGTATATCTAATTCGTTTTCTGTTGAGCCCACGATGAGACAGCTTAGTCTGCAACATCCACTCCAGGGTGAAGGTTCAGACTATTTGCAACCTTCCATAAATGCTTCCTCTTTAAGATTTCTAGATCCAAATGGCTCCCTAAGTGTTGATGTATTTGTTGCCTCCTTTGAACCTAAAGAATCCACAGATGGCAAGGAGATGTATGCAAGCAACACATGCTGCTAATTCTCTCTGAAAGTCTAAGATTAAGGCTAAGACCACTAAAAGCCTGTGCCATTTTATGAGTATCAATCAGAGAAAGGAAATTTTGGCAGCACTTATCACTCTAACATGTATGGGAGCGTCCTCAGAGGAAAGTATTCTGGTCACTGTAACTAATACTGAACTACTGTAAGCTATATGGGTTAAAGCGTATTTGTTTTCCTTTGTATTAGTTGTCCCTCCAGTAGGATGATGTTTTTGAACAGTTGGCAAATTCAATCAAGTATAGACCTGGCACATTGTCTCCTGCTACATGCATTCCTATTCCTTTCTGATCGAGAATCACGTGGGATGAGCACAATAAATCTAGATCAGAGTTGAGAAGCAGTGCTGATTTTTAATTTTCTAGTGCTATTTAGTTTGTGATACAGTCCAAATATGGCTGGAACCCAGTGTGTGTATTTAACTTTGCTGTGTATTTAACTTTGCCTTTCCCACTGAAATGTGTCATCTGTACAACAGAGAACAGTTCTGCAGCACAAATTCCCTTCTATCTAAAGAGTAATTGCTGAATAAAAATGAGGTCATTCTTGCTCTAAGGAACATTTTTTAAAATGTTTATGAAATTATTTATTCTGCATAAAAAAAAATATTTTAAATTGATGTGGTTTTGTTGTTTGCTTCTGGAAAATCAGCCTGAAACGAATACTTACAGCAGCACGCAAAATAGGACCAGAAAGGACTAGGCCAAGGGTACTTCTTAAAGGAAGTGATTTTCTGCTAAAGCTGAAGCAGAACTGCGTGAAGCTAGAAAAGGTCTCAAATCTGGCTGCTTAAAGTTCAGAATCTATGTCTCAATGACTAAATAAAATGGCCTGGTTTTCCAAAATGGTTGTCAGGCACCCACATTTCTCATTGAAATCAACAGGCATTGCATATGCTTAACACCCTGGAAAATCAGGCCATTTATATTTAGGAGTTTAAATATGACATTTGGAGCTTAAATTTCATCTCTTAGAGGTAAAATATTATGCCAGAGTATCTGAAGCCTATTTTGAAGTAGGATGTCTGATCTAATGGTAGAGGTTATAGTTAACTAAGATAAATGATTCTTATGCTGACCTCCCCCCGTCTCTGAAAATATTACCCATATACTGATATGCCTTAGCTGTAGCCTAGGTTTCTAGCAGAGAAACTTGTTTTGAGAACTCTTCTCGGAAACCCTTCTGACAACAATGTTCTTCGTTGATATGAGCCCCAGTAGTCAGCATTTTCAAAAGCAAAAACATGTTTGAATGCAATTGTTACCAAAATAAGGATTTTGCTATTTGGTCCATTTGGTTTTAAATTATAGGAGAAAAAGCAGCTGTGCAGATTCCACCCTGGGCAGAGGTACCATTGCCCCCTGAGAAGAGCTGGCTGCCTGGAGCCTCAATGCTCTGCGGACCCATTGTCTGGGCTTCCAAGCTGGGGAAGGCTGAGGGTTTTGGGGAAGCACCTCTCACAGGCAGTGCTGAATTGGCATAGTCATTCATCACACTGCCCAAGTCCTTTCCCAGTAAATACCTAGCTAAAAGTAAACACAAGTAAAAGAGTTTCCCTGCTTCTAATTCATGACATAGAAACTTTATTTGCTTCTCTCTGCTTGGCCTGGGAGGCTACACAGGTGAGCCGATTCGCTTTTCTGGTTAACCACTATAGTGACTGGCTCCTCTTGAAGGAACAGTGGGAGAGGTACTGGGTCTTAGTTTCCACTTTGCTCTGAAAAATGATCAAGGACCGTTTACCTCCAGTCCTTGAGATCCTTGTGCCTGCATTTGTACGGTAAAGATCATTATGTGACAGGGTGCAACCTGGCTTCATCTTTCTGTTTGTTGCACAGTACATTAAAAGAGAGCACTAGTAGCCACAGCACTACTTTGCCAATCACCACCACATGTTAGAGTCCATTCTCTCACCATAATGGAAGAATAATGGGTTATTACTTCAAACATTAATCAGAGCATCATACACAGCTCTGCTCATGGCAGCCAGCCTTTATGGAGCCTTTATGGATGCAGAATCCCAGTCTTTGCTTGATGCTTTGGCCTGTGTTAAAGTATTGTGAGTACCAGCAAAATTACGGGCAAGTATCTGCAGTGCTGGGTAGCTAGTTCAGGGCCAAGCAGCAGCAGCAGTGCAGCCATGGGGATGTGGAGATTGATCTCTGTAGCCAGTTTAAAGCTAAAATTGCAGTTGCAGTGTTTCTGGAGGCTCAGTGATGCTCCTGCATCTGCACAGCTATCTTTAGCATGAACTTCCAGCATGTAGCCCATTTAATTTGCATGTTACAAAAAGAAAAATTCCCTTGAGCAAATTCAAGCACTTTCAAAGAATTTATCTCATCACCACTCCTTATTTTTAAATGTCCTGGCAAGCATGAGATTCCTACACACAACATTTTCTGTTTCCATTTATTTCCCCCGAGCCCCAAAATCTGGTGGTCACAGTCCCCTTTCCCTGGTTTATCTGGTGGAAGGGAATTGAAGAAAATCACTACAATGGATGCTGTATTTCTGTGTGGTTTGAAAAAAGATTTAAATGGCAAGTACTGCCGAGAGATTGAAGGAGTCTGAATGTTATTTTTTAAATACCATTTGGACAGTGTCCATGGTAGAAAGTCCTTCATCTTCCAGAGGCCAAGACTTCCCCAGTTGTGTAAACATGCTCTCAGAAGGCATCTGTGTGTTAGATCACCACTGTGCTATCCACAAGTGAGGAAGTCTGGGGTTCATGCCCACTTAAATTAGGAAAGACTCTTGCTGATTTTAACGGACTTTGGACCAGATCTTCCCTGTGAGCAGTAGTGAATGTATGTGTGGCCCAGATTCAAGAATGAGGTCTGCTGGGTACATTTTCCAGATAAAAGACTGAGTACTGGTGGGGACCATAATGACAGTGGAGGCTCCCTAGAGCAAGCTCTGAGCACTGTGCGTGACCGTAATCTGCCTCAAGCCATGACCTGCATCTTCAGAAATCTTTCTGACATGGAGTAATTTATCCTTTCAATACATGTGCAGGGAAAACTCTATGACTAGCTTATAGCAAAAGAAGTGGCCAGGGAAGCAGAGTGGCATTTGCACGTGCTGAAGGGCTGGAGCTCCTGACGAGTGGGAAAAAAAGCTGAGGGTATATACCTGCTCTGTGAAAAAAATCAGGCTTCTATTTACTTTTATCCACAAAGCAATTTTGTCTGAAAGCCAGAGAGAAAACTCAAAAGTTCCTGGCTTAGACCAAAACCCCAATGTGGGATTGTGTTTCATTATAGAAGTTATTTATCTACCGAAACTATTTAAAGACAGGAAGTCTTATCTGTGGCTAGGATTAATCATCTCTATCGCATAGCCTGTCTTCCAAATGAGAGATTAATGCAGAGTATAGCTTCCTGACAGGCAAGAAGCACGGTATGGATTTTGTTAATTTCTGTGGTAAGAAGCAAAGCCAAGTAAATTGCACAATGGATGGCATGTTGGGACACTGTCAGCCAAAAATATCTCAGCTGAGGCTTCTCATTGTGCCAGACTTGATAGACAGAAATGGGCAAGGAAACCTCTATCACAGCCCAACATCCAAGCCTACTGTGCTGAAAAGGGAGAATGACCGAGCTGCTGGACATTCAGCAGAGAGGAGGCAGCTTCCACTTTTCCTGCCTTCTGTGCTCCCTCAAGAAAAAATGAGAGTGCAAGAAAAGCAGGGCACCACAGAGAGATAGAGCAAACACATGGAATGGCAACACCAAAGATGCTGGTGGAGGAGCAGAGACGGAATGGTAGAAAACTGGCAGCTTGAAATGGCATTTGTTGCCTTGTGTGCTCCGTCAGCCCCAGGCACCTTGACCGCACACAGCAGGCACACAGACAGGGCACAGCGAGGCCTGACCACAGAACATCCTCTCCAGGCTCTTGTCATGCCGCCAAGTTGCAGATAGAGTGCATTGCCCTTTGTGCACATTCTCAGTGGAGGGGAACTTGTGACAATGAGCTGGGGTAAGATCTGACTTATTTAACTTGAAGGAAGGAAGGAGGTCATCACACATATCTTTTGTCTCCCCAGATGAGGCTGCCTCGTCTGCTCTGCTATTTGTATAGCCGTCTACACAGCTGAAATATTTGCATTTTTTTCCTGGGCCCTGCAGCCAGTGCAACACTATTTGAGCTGGTAAGATGCCAGACTCTCACTCAGTTGTAAGACTGAGCTGGTGATCTAGTCGGCTTTGTTATGTTATTGTCGGCCACAGCAGCAAGATAGCAGACACCACCACCAAGATCATCAAAGAGAACATTCACTCTTAAGAAAAAAGAGTAAGATGGGCCATAAATTACACCACAAATCTATTTCTAGCCAAAAAATAATATCTATTGTCATCAGAACATGTACGCTAGAAAAAGGTCAGGGCTTGACCTGCTCTTGTTGGATGATATGCTGTGCTGCTGTTAGTAACGATATGATTGGAGCCATATGGGATCTCTAGAAAATTATGTGCTAATTATGCGTTAATGTGATCAGTTCATATGTGCCTAATGACTGGCTCTCTAGTGCTGCTGTACAGTTTATTCCCCAGCAGATAGACTACGTGTCAGAACTTCAGAGATAAATACAGGAATTTGCTATTTGAAGAAAACGGAATTTGTGGGCTGCTCACTTTTTTTTCACCTTAAATTGGTGATGGGGTTGTTCATTTCAAATGAGAATTATTCCTGTTCTGGTGGGGGAGAAGACGTTTTTTGAAGTATAAGACAATAGAGCACTGTCTTATGTGCTACAGCCTGAGAGTAATAGAACAGGATCAACCCAGTGCAAACATCCTCCGTTTATCTTAGCAGGACATGCAAAGATTATTTTTAATCCTTTGAGTGCCTTGTAGCTTTAAGATAGTATTTCTGAAACCAAGAAGCGCTCACTGTAACATTAAGTATTGATTACTTACAACACAGCTCGCATTCAAAGTGTTTTTGTGGTGTACAACTGAATTAATGCAGTTTGTATTTCCTCCTTAAAGGTTTCAAGTTTCAATGAACCGATGGGCAGCTCAGAGCTCTGACACACTTCTTGTCCTCAGTCATCCTTCTGTACTGTTTGGAAGGGCTGGGTGGCAGTGAAAATCTCTTCCGGTCCCTGATGACACAGGCTCAGACATTAGAGCTGCACCGGAGCAGGCAATAAAACGGCAGCGTACTCCCACTTCGAAGGGCTGCACCGTTCAAGTAGAACTGTTTAATGCATTCATTACATGTGATGTTTGTAGAGTGCACTCAGGATCTAAAGGCACTGTCTGGCAGCTCAGCTTCACTCCATCCTCAGCATGACTAATGAAAATAAGGTGTATCTTCTATACTACAGTAGACATGACAACTGAAACTGTGCCTCCAGACACAGCTGGCCGTCTCTGTGTTATTTTTCCCCCCCTGTGCTGCTTTAGTCTTTTCATCCAGCTCCTCATGGGCAGGAGGCTGTGTGTATGTGTTTCTCTGCAGATAGCATTGTTCCCTGCCTTTGAAGCTCCTGCATGCTGTAGAGTTTGCTCTTTTCTTCACTCCTCCCCATGTAACTGGGGGGGGTGGATGCTTTCTAGATAAGGACTGGGAAATGGCTGAATGTACATGTCTATGAAACGTAATCAAACAAAATGAAAGCTGGGACTGACCCTTGAAATTTCACTGCAAACATTTTTATATGTGCAAGTGGCTTAGTCGACTTCAGGGACGCTGCTACTGTTCATAAAGGAGATCTGTGTGGATGAGACAGCAAGATGGACGCTTCGTTTATTGTTATGATAATGTAACTAGCTTGAGGCTGCTAGGAGATCATGATAAAGGATTTCGAAGAAAGAAAGCAAGTTTATAAAGTTTCATTTTAAGGCATGTAGAGAACTATTAGCAGAGCAGCTGTAGCTTTTTGTATCATTTTGTAATGCATGTGATGTGGCATTTTGAAATTAAAACCCTCTTTGTGGCTGACTTTTTGCCACGTACATCATGGCCAACAGTCCACCTTTTCCAGAGCATTCTCCAACTGAGTCCGCACAAAGGCTCACACACCTTTGAAGGGTAAGGACCTTTAAA
The DNA here is from genome assembly GCA_013398915.1 of Dromas ardeola. NCBI lineage: Eukaryota > Metazoa > Chordata > Aves > Charadriiformes > Dromadidae > Dromas > Dromas ardeola. The sequence continues at coordinate 228,368 of VYZM01000037.1, read as the reverse complement.
GTGCAAAAGTGTTTTCCAAGAAGAAAGTTAGGTGACTTTGCCAGATTGAACTTACCAGCTCTGAGGAAGAAACAGTCTGTGCTTCTGCATCCCTGCAGCGGAAGAGCCGAGACATTCCCAGGCGTGGCCCTGGCAAAGTCCAGTGCCCGTGTATTTCTGGAATGAATGCCAGCTGCCTCCACGTCTTCTCACTCGCACATTGCAATGCTCTACAGTCGAAGTCACCAGGACTTGCAGAGAGCTCCGCAAGTGATCTCAGGGGAAAGTAATCTAGGACCTTTTGCTCCTATGAAAACAGACCCCTGAAACTGGAGTCACGTTACCAGAGGAGAAAAGACCTTTTTGACTGAAGAACAGAACCTGCAAATTCCTTAAGCTTTCACTCCTCCAGGAACTCCTGGGCATTCCACCTCAGCCATTAATTCTTCCAAACACCGTCACTGTAAATTTAGAACTCATCCTCATCACTTTAAACAAAAAGATGGGCACATGGAAGCACACAGCTGTAACATTACTTCTAGGTCACAAACAGGGTAAAGACTCAGACCGAAGAACTCCTGCCACTAGATTCAGCCAGAAAACCTGCCTTCTTCCATCAGAGACATGAAATAGATTACAAATAATTGTAGGAACTCGGGAAAACCACTGAATCATTTCTTGTTTTAGTTTCCTCAAATCTGAATAAGGAAACCTTTTTGCAGGGAGGGGCTTAGCTTAGAGATCCATGGAAAACTCCTTCTACTCTGAAGGAAAATATGACAAGCGTAAGATAATGCTGTCATATAGACGAAGAAAGCAGCACTAAGCCCAGCTCTGCTATAGTAGGCTTGTAAACAATCAGGAACTTCCAGTGAAGATACTAAAATCAATGATATCTTCACACATACAGGAAGGCCCTTTTAAGGCTCAGCCGCCAAACGTGACCTTGTAAAAACATTACATTCTGATGAAAAACAAGTTTGGCCAGTGATAAACACTGCTGGAAAATTACACACTTGATCAGGCAGACTGAGAAGCATTAGATTGTTAATCTCTTATCCCTTCAAAGATCTTGTCCACTTGGAAATGAAAATCCGTTGTTACAGAGGCAGGGAATCCACCTTTTCAGTGGATTAACAGCTGGCTACCTAATGCCTTTTGTTCATATGCCAAAGCCTGTGCAGGTTAGTGCCCTGTCTCCCCCCTCCCAAAATACTGCTGCAGATAAAGCAAGCAACTGCTTCCTGAGAGCTTCTGCTGCCTGCAGGCCATCCTGTCTGAGCCACCTGTGAAACCAGTCATTTTACCTTCTCTTGTACTTCCTGCAGCAGAAGGCAGGTTCATACAGGCACTCCCGGTCTGCCCCTGCATATCTCTCTCTCCCCCTTCAACTGCAGTAATACCTTTGCCCGATATTTTTGTTTGTGTGGGCTACAAATCAGCACGCACCCTGCCCAGGACTGCAGGGTAAGGGTCCAAGCACCACCGACGCATTGCGCCCTATTCCAGTGCTTGCCTGTGTAGTTCAGCGACTCCGTCTGTCCCTTCCCTCACCTCTCCTAGGCTCATTCCAGTCCCCACCCACCCACACCTTAATCTAGTATCTGGCATTTAGATTTGACTGATTGTCGAAGTAAATGGGTCAGGTTATTTAGCAGAGACTGCTGGGTTGCGACTGCAGTTCTTCACATGCTGAGTCACCGTGGCAGCAGATGTCATCTGCTTCTCGTTTGAGGGAGAGGCACATAGTGAATTAAAAATGCAATGTGCACTGCTAAAATCTTATACAGCTGTATTCAGCAGGGATGAGTGGGAGTAAAAAGACAGTCAAATTACAGGGGGTTCTACTATGAGGGCAGAAATTCAGGAGAAAAGCTTTTCTACAAGCGCTTAGTTCCGTTCTCCACACGTGCTTCAGTGAACTGGCTAAATATAGAACACCCGAACCATTGGAAAAGCAAAGGAAATGGAGACCCAGGAAAAATAAGCCACTGATGGTGATGCAGGAAATACTTCTGAATGAAACCATTTCCGCTGTAGCCTTTGTAATGTTCTCAGAAGACCACAGTTGTAAAAAATGAGTCATTCCTGTGCTTGAGTGTAACATTGGCTTTACATTGTTGACAAGGAATCGCAAGGGATCTGTGTGGCAGTAGGGTAAACTGTGTTTGTTTTTATAGACATGTATAAAAATACACATCACTAGAAAATCAAAGCAACAGCCACGACAGACCAAAGACTTTCCATAGGAGACAGAGAGCCTAATTCTCTGAGAGCCAGTGACCCCAGCTGCTCTCAGAGCTGAGAACGTCACTCGCTCTCAAGACCTGACCCAGAAGAAAGGAAATTAGGGCTGCATTTCATTATTTCGGCACAACGGACTTCAACAGCTGCAACTAGGGTTAACGAACTGCAAGTAAACTTCCAGAGGCAAAACCCGCATCAGCCCTGCCTCAGAATCAGGCACATTTATGTCCCTGAAAATCTATCAAAAAAGTTGCAAAACCAAGGTCCTTTGTACGTGGCTCAAGCTGCTGAAGTGGAAGAGACACCCTGAGTAAGCGCAGGTCAAATGGGGTTAAGCTTTCTTTCTTCAAAGAGTTATCTGGAAAGGATTATGAATCCAGCAGCAGCACTGGCCATCAAATGTGCTCTGATGTCTCAGCCGAACTCACGTTGTCTTCCAGCAAAAAGCTTGTTTTTTGTTCCTCTAAATGTATTTGTTCTTGTAGGTGTTTATGGCACTTACTGGCAGTTGACATTGGAACAAACCCACACTTCTAGACTTGTATTTGTTGAAAAGAGGGAAGTTTTTACTGAAACATTTGCCTCTGTTTTTCACAGAAAAGAAATAGATAGTATTCTACTGGATTGAAACTTCTGTAAGTGTAGGCTGTTGGCTGACTAGCTGGGTTCATGGTTACATCCCTGTTTCACCCTTCCTTCATGGCACTGCAAGTTCTGAAAGCAAAAGTTTTTAAACCTTAAAACAGTCTTGGTTGTCACTGTAAAACTTCTGCCTCATTCCTGCCCCTTTAAGTCACCTTCAGCCCAGTATTTCACTCCAGTTTACATCAACAGGATTTCAGGGGAGGGAGGCTAAGCACTGCTTTGTCTTTTATGACCTTTAAGATGAAGATTTTAAATATTTTTATAAGATTTAAAAAAACAAAACCCCAACATCTATAGGGCTAACTAGGGGATTTCGAATATCTAGATCCAATGAACAAGATTTAAGGCAGTAATTTCCCAGAAGGTGGCTTAGAAATGTTATCCATGTGATGCAGAAAAATCCCCAAATCTGGGAAACTCACATGGATGAGGTTTGTACAGCTTCGTACAGCTTCATCTTCCCACAGCCCATCTCTGTGCCGACACAGCCCCTGCAGGAGCCAAGCTCTCAGGGCTTCCCACACGCTGTTGGGAGGCAAATTTCACACAGTGGAACTGGAAAGCCCTTCAAATCATAGTGTGAGCTTCGGGTTATTTTAATCTTGTGTTTTTTCTTCTGAGATCTATTAATTAGGGCATTTGACTAGACTGGAGAAAAAAAATCTTAGGAATACAGACTCCAGGGAACTATTTCAATTTAGTTGGCAAAAGAGCAAATTAGCTCATGAGTGACTTCCGTCTTCTTTTCCAATGATATTTGCTCTTTCAAGGCTTGGGACTCTGTTTCATGTTTACCAAAATAAAAGCTATAATATTACTGAAATCAAAGTCCTTGTAAGTAATTTAAGAAGGTGTGCAACAGTTTTCTTCTTCAAATAGTCATGGATTACATGGTCCCACCTGTGAAATTTCTCTGGAGAGAATGGCACAGCCTGCAACCTTGCCCTAAATTTCCAGCATTTTATTCTGCCAAGAGCAGGACACAAGATTGTCCGCAGTGTCCCTCTCCTGCCAGAGGCTGTAGTTGCTGTCACCCTCGCGGTCTGGGTGGAGCACTGGAATAGAGAGTCCCTGGCTCCAAAGTGATCCTAAATCAAACCTGATGCAGCAGACAGGAGCTATTCACATCCAGCATTTTGGTTTCAGGCTCGTATGATCCTTGAATTTAGTAATGAGCAGCACACATTAAAAATGACAAGGCCAGTTTCCAGTACACTCCCTCCTGGTGAGATGTACTGCCTGTGGTGGTGTTATAGCTTGATTACTGTAGCACAGATGAGTCCCATGACACTATATTATCAGGGAAGAAGTGTCCAGGAAACAAAATCTTGAGCCATATTCAGTCCTGGTGTAAGCACTTGCATCTTCATTTTCTTCGATTATTTATTTTGCAGCCTAGAGTAGAAGCCTAATCAGAACTCCCTATCCTCACTGCTTATATAACAACTTTCTCCACTCCCCCTCGCCTTCTGTAGGCTTTACTTTCACAAAAGATATTATGCTAAAAATGCAAGTTGCCTAAGCCTTGCTACCTGTTAGGGGATGTGGGGCAGTGGGAGACTGCAATATGAGCAATCACGGGAGGACCTAAATACATGTAAGTTCTGTCTGATGACACCAATTCTGAGTCTGGGCATAGTTAAATCAATACACAATGTGTTTGGCACATTATTTGTTGCAATTTTCTCTTCTCTTTCTTGCTGTTTGGACTCAGTGCCTCTACACATCTGACTGTTTTTAAACAGACAGTGGGTGATTTTCCACATTCTTTCAGCTCTCAACGTTAGATCACTGAAGCTATTTTCCTTGGATGGGTTTCATCCATATGGACTGTTGACTACCTTCTTGATCTGGTTTCCTGCCAGCATGAACATTTTTGTCCAGGAAGCTCCCTCCTGTAGTGGTGCAAGCGTTGTAGGTGGGTGCTGGGAGGTGTCTAATTAAGTGTCTCCTGTGAAGTAACTGGAGGTGTCAAAGAAATTCAGGCTACTCTGAAAATGGCCTGCACTGTCAGTAGCAAATGTGAGACAAACCGCAAGCTCAAATGTCTGCTTTCTTGTGAGAGGGCTTAGTAAGAACATAGAAATTCAGTCTGTGAGGGGATGAGAAAGCCCCTGGTGCCAGCAAACTGGGAAAGTTTATACAATGTGGCTCAATCTGTCTTGCTCTCTCGTATTAGAGATACAGAGCTTCCAGTTTTGCAAGAGTCCTAGAAGATTACGTGGTTCTCAAGAAATTAAAACATCCAGTAAAAGTAAATTGGCCTTAACTACTGCTTTCAGAAAGAGTGCTTCCTTCTCCTCCCTTTTCTCTCCATCTTACAAAACCAACATGGCCAAATTTATGATTTGTAGCGAGAGGCCCTAGTTTAAATTTAGAGCCATAGGAAGCCGTTTAAATGTTCAGCACAAGGAAAAACTGGCTGACGCAGTCATCAAGGGTTTATAGGGCAGCACCAAAGCTAGCACACAAAGTATCCAGCGTTTCAAATAGCTCATTCACAAAATCTGTGTACTACATTCTAGAGGGAGTCAAATCCTGTTTGCCTTTTGGGAGTTGTCACATTGAAGCCAATTGGATTACTCATTTGTTTGAGGCAAGCAGGATTTAACCCTCCAAGAAACAAAATGGATTTGCTAAATGAAAGGGATTAGTTTTTTCTATATAATGCTGTGTTAAAAAAAAAAAAAAAGGCAAAAGACATCTCTCCTCCCTCTCTTTTTTTGGTGTGATATGAGCAAGAATCTGAACAGGACTCTTCTGTGCCCTATGCATCTTAATTTTAGTTGCCAGGTTCTTTTGCCTTGCCATGCTTAAATCTGCATGCAAATGCTAACGGATGCTTTTCAGTATGCGGGTCATACCGCGCTGAATTGTTTCTGGAGGGTGGAGTCGTTCTCTTGCTTTGGTGTTTGAGACAGGCTACACTGTTTGGTCTCAGATGCAGACTAATTTGTGGTGGATTTAAAGTTGGGCATAGTTTCTGATTTCGTAGTGCTAGAGGCTGGTGAGCCAGCTGCAGGTTTTTGCCATTCTTGGGATGTGCTGATACTGGAAAATAGGCTGCCTATGGTGATGGTTCACAAGAGAACAGATCAAGTGTTTGATCCTTTCCTGAAAATAAAATGAAGCTTGCCTTCAGGGTCTTAGTCTGGGTGAGTTCTGCATTTGGATTCATTCAGCACAGAAGGAACCTCCCTGGCAAAGCAGACAGTTAGGCAACAGGTCCTGTTGTACTGAAAGAAATTCCATCCCCTGAATTGGTGTGCATGAGGGATGAATGTTGCCCTTCTATGAAAGGACAACTTCTGCATGTCTGGAGTTAAAGAAATTGCAGCCATGTTGCACTACATGTCTCACCTTTTGTCATCCTTCCTGAACTCCCAAGACAAAAGTCACGGAGCAATCCTAGATTTCCATGGTCTTCCTGGAAGATGCTTCCTAATGCATCCTCTTTTGTGATCATATTGTGATGTATATTGGGCTTCTGCTCATAAGCTCTGCTGCAGTGGTGGCAGCCCCTGGTTTGAGGAGCTGGGCTCTGTATGGGCAGTAGGAGACAGATCCAGTCCTTCCCCTCTCTGCTTTTACAGAAGCAGGGACGGGCAGCCCCTCTGAGAAAAACCTGGTGGGCAGGGTGATACCATCCAGGACCACATCCAGGCTGAAGGTAACCAGCAGATTAAGACAGCTTGCCTGATAGTCTCTGCATTTATACCCTTATGTGGCTCAGTAATCTTCTTTCGCTGTGTTCTATCATGCACTTGCTCCTCTTAGCACTTATAGTCTGTTCTGAAACCTGAAACCCTGTGCATAAACTTGGAGCAGCATCTGTATCACATGTAATGAAAATTCTTTATGGGGTAGGAATACGTCCTTACAGCAATGTCAGATTTATGCTTCTTCTCAAGACAGAGGGCAATATTCAAATGAGTGAGATGGAAGTCTGGCAGAATTATAAGGACCTCTGTTTGGAAGATCCAGAAGCACTTCTCTTCTGTCAATATATCTAACAGGAGTTTCGCAGAGATAGGGACAGGCTTCAGTATGAACGTTTCTGAATCTGATCGGTATGAATCTGTTACTGATTGTAATGCTATCTCTGAATTATCTTTTATTCCTTCCCCAATTCAGGGAGAACCAACAGAGGAGTGGCTTCACAGGGTATGGTCTCTTCAATCAACGCTAAAAAGTTTTGGGTGTTATGATGGTTCTTACCAAGGCCAAGATTCAACACAGGAGGAGGCAGCATATATGGGGAAGAAATTTATATGCACATTAGTGCTCTACATAAATCTGTCTCCTTCCTGAAAAACAGCTGTGAGCTCCACAGACCGGGATAGCTGTAAGACACAGACGGTGGAAGATTTATTATTTCTTTTAATACTTTAGCAATGATGTTATTTGTCTGCCAAATAACGACGTCTTGGTGACAAGGATTTCATGTTCAATCAGACTGCCATTTGTAGTAGCCTGAAAAGTTTGCAACCTGCTATGCAAATAAGAAGCAAAGGAGCGAGAAGTTTGCTCAGAAACAGCTGTGACCCATGAAGAACAAAACAAAATCCACTCTGGCAAGAAGCTGCCCCTCTAAGTCCAGATACTACAGTCTGCACAGCAGATTGATAACCTCTGTTTTCCCCTCCAGAAGGCCTCTGTTTTACCTATGCTGGTACCAAGGAAGAGCAGAAGGCATTAACTGAGAAGCAAGTGAGGTCAAAGATGGGTGTTCTGAATGAGCTGAATGATCAAACTGTGTTGCAAGCTAAACTCAGGTTAGTGTAATAGATCCCTTGGACTATACCACCTTTTCATGTTGCTGCTCAGGCAGCCAAACCCTAAGGCCTTTGTTGCTGAAGAACAGACGCTGCGGGATTGCTTATACCTCTGTTGTACTAATTATTTTTTCCCAGCTGCTGCCAAAAACATCTGCCCTGTGATGACAGTCCAGTTTGTCACATCATCAGACAAGGTATCAGGAAAAGGCAGCTTTCTTCCCATGAATCCCTAAACACCTCAGAGACAGAGGTATAGAAGTTCAGTCAGGAGCAAAGCTCCCATCTTGTCATGATGAGTGTTACAGTGTTGGCCTGAGGATTTTCCACCATTAGTGAGAGAAGGCAGCAGGAGAGGCTTGTCCTTGCTTCAATGGAACAAGGAAAGCACTGTGTGTGAGGGGATACAGCAGCTGGTGGGAGCGAGAACAGAGGAGGCGAGAACAGAGTAAAACGTGGGAGATGCTCTGCTCTGCTGGACGCTGTAGGCAATCCTCAGACAGTAACATGAGGAGAGAGCCGTGCCCACCCACAGCCAGCATTGAGGGTGCTCCTGGGACAGGCTCTTGCCCAGCTGAGCACTGACCCTTCCTGCAGCCTGGGTAGGGCTCAGGCGTTTGCCCCCGCAGGGTTTCCCTTCTTGGCTCTGCTGCCCCGAGGCACTGAGGCACCAGCCCCTGTGCAGGCAAAGCCCTCTTCAAGATTGGCCTCATCTACATTCAAAGCCAGACGTGGGTGTGCTGCCTGGGGTTTGCATTAAACTGTTTACTTTTTCTTCTGTCAGAACACTTTGCCAAGGTATCTTCGAATGCAGCAGAAATGCCTGTTATTCTTGGACCTTACTAGCGTCCTTAGATCTTAGCTCCTGTAAACTACAGGAAGGGTGAGTGACACGGAGTGTGCATTATCTTCTAAAGAGGCTTTTTATTATTGTGGTGCCAAGTTAGGAAAAAGCATGAAAAGAGCAAAGCAGGCAGTGACTATTATTTGGGTTGTTGTGCTGCTTAAGGCTTGAAAAGTGTTGCTCTGAGCCGCTGTCAAATGACCCCTGCTTTCAGTGCGGCTGGGTGGATATTCCCTAGTATAGGGTTGCTGGGCTGAATCCAGCCCTAAGTCTTTGAGAACAGGGCTGCTGTGAAGAGTGACATGCAGCTTTTTTTTCTACATGGGAATATGAAGACAGGAGTAGCTTAAAAAATAAAAATAGGTCAGAGTATTTCTATTTTAAGTACTGGTCGAGAAATAAAGAGGTACAACTTGGTTTTTCTGGTTTGCTTTTCAACGTCTGTGAGGAGCGTGACAGTGACGGTGCCAGCGCTGAATTGGCAGCCTCAACTCCAGGGCACCCTCTACGGGGTGAGGCTGCCCGGGGCCACCCTGGGGTGCTGCCCGCAGCCTGGATGCTCCCAGGATCCCGCGCCCGGAGCTCCCGCTTCCTGGGGAGCAACGGTACGCTTAGGAAAATGTTTGTAATAGGTAAGAAATGCTGTTACGGTTTTTGCTTTGTTGACGCTAAATATCTGCCAGGCTGTTCTGGAATAAAATTAAGCACAGTATCAGATCAAATTCACTAATAGCAAAATCCTATTAACTCTGCATTTTCTCACCATACAAAGGCTGGTCATGGGATCCTCGGTAACAGTAGCCTCATTCTGCAGAGAAGATCTTATTTTACATTCTTGGGGCCAGACACTCAGTTGATGTAAGTAAGTATATCTCCAAGTTGTAGCTACCCTGATTTATACTAGCTGCAATGCTCACCCCCTGTTAATTGCACACATTACAATTCTCTGGAATTTCTCTTGCCACAGACTGCAATAAAAAAGCGTTTTCTATTGGTGAAAGGTCAATAAACACATCTGAGATGAAACAATCTCTTTGTGATTATGGTTATGCTTTAAGAACGATTTTGTCCTTCCACAAACATAACATATGTGGTCTGCCTAGGAGTTTTGAGCAAAAATGCTTGTGCACAATAACTACAAATGAAACAATAAAGTAAATTGTTTCCACTTTTAAGCACAATTGTTATTCCTGACTTTAAATTTGTCTATCTTCATGCAATTCATCCTCCTAGGAGCTGCTGCTGATTACTTGCCTATTTCCTTCACTCATGGCTTGTAAGACCATCCCCAGGGAATGCCTGTTAATTTCTAATTTAGCCTGGTTTAACTAGCCCAGTTGTTCAGCGACCCTTACACAGACAGAACTAGATTTCTGGACTTGCTTTTCCTCAGCTCAGCTGCAATCGGGCTGAAGGTGAAGAGCCTGTAATCATTTAAGTGCAATATCAATTTACAGGCCTGCGCCCGCATCTTTCCTGGAGCTGGATGGTTTGGCAGGGGAAGGTGTGTCCCTGGTGGCAGGGGCAAACTGCCACTCCAGCTTGTACAGAACAGCTCATCTTCCTCGCCTGAACTGGTCTAGTTTTTCATTATTTCAGCCTCATCTGCCGTTCCCAGGAATGCTGAACCAACAGTCTGGGGACCACAGACTTGTATCTCCCCCGAGGGGCGGCAGCAGGACAAGCACCCTTGGCCCACCTGGCCTGGAGGGTTTGTCCTGAGGCCAGCCCAGTGTGGGCCACCCTCCAGACTGCTTGTGAGGAGCTACACAACAGCCTATGGCAGTGAAGGGCGGTGCAGGAGGAGAGCGGCAGCACACCTGAGCTGGGGGATACTCCGTGCCTTCGGTGTCTCCTCTTTGCCTGCCAGGATGCTCCCTTCCATCTACGCCCCGTTCTCCCAGAGACACATGCGGGAGGGGCTCGGACCCAGACCCTGTGAATGACAGATACTGTCCCATCCAAACCTGCGTCTGCCCCACCGAGTAGACATTACTATTCTATTAATATTCTGTGTTCCTTCCACCCTTCATGCTCACTGTTTAAGCACCAGGGCCTTTTTACACAGCTCAGAGCCTGCTTCAGACCTATAGAAGCCATGCGTGCAAGTGCCTCACGCTTTGGAGCAGGGGCTGTCATTTTACTTGACCGGAGGCTGTTTCCCTTATTCTGACCTTACCAGTGAGCATTTGCAGTAATCACCAGACATTTCTTGTAGCACTACCAAGCGGGTGGCAGAAGCAGACCCTTTGTGAGGAGCACACACACATATTCATTAGTCTTCAGAAAGAAAAGAGAGCTAAAATCGGCAGCAGACATTAACACTGAAGATTTTCTCCCTGGATTTCTAACATCATGGTATGTAATGAAAAGAGACTTTGTAAAACAGAAGGAAAATAATTAGATCCCTTAAGTTTTTGCATCTAAATTGATGCAGACACTGTAAACAAGTATTAGTCTAAGAACTCCACAGGCATCTGCAATTTCAGAGCCACTTCAGATTTTACAAATCACAGAATCTACTCTGGATTTTCATCAGAAGTATTAGCATTGATTTCTTACTAAACCTCCATCTAGTTGCATAAGGGAATAAGTTTAATATTCTCTTTCCCTGTTTTGGGTTTTAATCCTTCCATCATGCTGCATGGAGGTATGATTTATTTGTCCTTGTAAGAACCCATAATTAAAATACAGATTGATTACACAATGTCTGACATAGCTGCAGTCTCTATGCATTGCAAGTCGGTTTTGAAGCTAGGGAGTATGACACAGCTGAGGCTGCATATGGTTTAGTGTTATATGGGAGCAATTTATGGGAGATACTTGGAAGCAGAAATCAGATTAAAAAAGAGAATTATTATTTTTTGCTTGCCTAAATATGAACATAACTAAGGCTGTACATAGATTTTCTGCATTAGTCAAGGAAAAGGATTATGAACACTTCTTCTAAGCGATGGCATTATTAAATGTTCACTTGACATGTGAAAAGCTTTATTCGGTGATTTAAAAAAAAAAGACATAGTTATTAGGTCAACCTGACCTGTATTACTTTAAACATTTGCCACATGCATGGAAAATAATTAGAGTACAATTGAATATGGAGCATTCAATTGACATATGAATAGTTCTGAATTCCTTCTTTGGGTAAAGTTTCAAAAAATACCAAAGAGTGTAATCAATTTAACAGCAGTACTAACCCATCAATAAAGCAGAGATAATGTTCATTCGGGCACTGCAAATACATTTGAATATGGAAATACATTTCAGCCTCAGGCTTACAAGAAATGCTTACATAGGATGGGGAGAAAATGCCTGTAAAATATCAGCTACCTTAACGGCCTTTTTATTAAGTGAGGAAGTAACCTGAATCTGTTTTGCCTGCAGATCTGGATTTACCTGTGTCACAAGAAATGATGGAAAGCCTTTGCTGGTAGTTATTCCAAAAAAGAAAAAAAAAAAGTAGAGGCTGAATACAGTCTTTTTCCTGTCCAACACTTGCTGAGACTTTATTAGCCAGCATTGTTCGCATCTGCTTATAGGGAGCACACCAGAGGAGCATGTGATCCAGCTGTTGCTATGGTATCTAGTGGGATTTTAAGAGAACAACAGAAGAAACAGTGGCAAGAACCCCTCCAGCTGACACCTGAGTTAAAGGGATATTGCCAAAAATGATGAGTTGTACATACATAACCTTTATTTGTCAGATTTTTCTGAAATAATTGAGTATTTAGCACTCCAGTGAGAATTAAGAGCACCTGGAGCCTCTGGGGGTAAAGGATAACAATACCAATAATACCGTCATGCGATTTCTTTTTAAATGCCTCCTTAATTTAGCAGAATGACATCTGCTTTAAACTGAGCTCTGAAAACATTCAGGAAGCCTAGCTCATCATCAGTGCAAGAGGATAGATACTTAGTTCATTACAGAAATCAATGTGTAGGTGAGGGCACAACAGCTAGCACCTTGAACCAACCTTTCCTTGTCTCCCCCTCATTCCTGCCAGACTACAGAGAACAGAAAGACATCAAAACCTTGTTCCCTAGACACTTCCCAAAGCAATACTGCTCACCCTAATGCCCTGCTGCTGCATTATGCATACAGCCTATCAGAAAAACAGACATACAGAATGAGGTACATACAAAAATCTGTTTTGGGGACTGTTTTTCCATCTCCCTTTTCAGACAAAGGTTTTCTAAGAGCTGTCAACTAATAAGCAATGAAATTCCAACGAGTGTTTGTTTGTCTGAGCACAATAGTCAGCCTTTTGTGAGCCAGCCAGCAATTTGGAGGCTGCAAAGCCTCAGGAGACTGGGCTTTCCCCTTGTTTCTGCTGGTACTTCCCTTCAGTGGGTCGGTCAGAAATACTGGGATTACTGTTCTGGCTCCATGGCATGCCTTCAGCTAGCCAGGCTCAGCCTGTGATAATCTGTTCTGTGAAAGTGAAAACAATGTACTACGCATGGAGCATCCCTTGCTCTGGGCCCTGGAAGACACCCATGGATAACAGAGCACCTATTTGAGATGATGTTATATTTGGTCATAAAGTGGCTGTGAAGCAGCTGTCCTTGCTCCTGGGGAAGTTTTCTGTTTCTGCCATCCCATCCTTGAAGTCTCAGGGCTACTTTCTATGCTTGGGCATTAGCCTACAGCCACCTAACATGCTCTGAGGTGGAGGGACTCTGAGGCAAAAGCCCAACAGTGGCCAGAGTGATGAGCACTCAGGGAGCTCAGTCTGCTATGTTGCTCTACCCGCCTGCCCAGGGAGGGGTATAAATCTCCCCATTGAATGCCTGTCCTTCCCCTCTGCCATGGTGTGGCTGTGGGTGGCAGTAATATTGTCCAGGAGAGCCTACAGAACCTGCCTCTGCGCAGTGCCCTGGATGGTTCTTGGGAACCAGGGTACCGAGGGGTGCCAGTGCCTCCCCAGCTGGGCAGGGATGAGGTTTGGGATTTCACCTACTTGTGGATGAAGCTTTAAGTGAGGCTGATTTTGTCCTGATGCTTCCTCCATTTCTAGCATTAGCCTTGACGATGATAACCTCTGAGAGCCACCACCATGTCCACTGTGTAGCTGCAGAACTACTGTGTGTTCCTTGCAAAAAACAGACATGATGCTAATAAAAGGACAATGCATGGTGTGTTGAACAAAAATGATTGAGAAATCTGCTTTCCTGACTTGAACAGAGATAGTTTGCTCTGCCTAAGCTAGGAGAGGGCTTAAAACCTTATTTCTTCTCCCCGGTTCCTTTAGAATATTACAGACTTCATGAATTAATCAGGAGAATACTTGGTGTAGTAGGTGGAGATGTGAGAGGCTGTTTATGTTCAGCAAGAACACAAAATGCTTTGTAAAACTCATCTATAAAACAAAGACTTGCAAGAATTGTATGCAGTTCCATAGCTTACATACAACTTGATGATAAAATATACATAATCCAATATTATATGGCTTCCCCCCCCCGACAGAATACGAATAATTTAGGATTTTTTTTTTCAACCACAAACCTCTTGCCATGACCCAGTCAACTATTATCACCCTAGAATTACCCTGCAAACCAGTCCAGGAGACATACCACTCTGCACAAGTAGTCCTGCTACGCACATGCGTACAGAACAGCAGGGCTGGGCTAAGAGCTTGGATAAGAAGAAGTGGCTCTCATATGCTTCCAAGATATTTCTTATAATTGGCCTCTGAAAGTTCATCTGCTAATTCCACAGTAGAGGAAGGCTGTAACGTTCAGTAACACAGAAAGAAGCACTTCATGGCAACACTCCTCAGTTCAGGAGTGCCAACAAGCCCGCTTATCAAAATGCTGATAAAGAAGCAACAGAAAAGAAGTTTGGGAACTTCTGCTGAAGGGCAGTTCAGCGCGCTGCTGAACGGAGTGAGCAGAGGGCAGGAAACTCTGCAGTTAGTGAGGCTGCTGCCCAGGTCGTGTCTGCCCCTCGCTCTGCCCCTAACCATTCGGCCCCTCATCCACTGTGTCTGGCACTAAACCTTCGTTTGCAAGCTTCTGCCAGTTGATTCCCACAGAATACTAATGTCTGTCTTTTTCCTTATTTTGATTAATTTTGGTCATCTAGCACAAGATCATGGCCTTCCTTCAGAAAGGGACGCCTTTGCCAGGGACACTACTGGAGGTGGGAATTTGTCCTTGATATCCAGCTCTTATCTCCTTTTTTTTACAGAAGCTACTTAATTGCACTGTCTATTGGCACCACAAGTGACTATTTCCAGTCCATATTTTTTTCCTTTGTCTATGTATTTTTGCATCTTTGCCCCGGCTTTCTTTGCCAAAAACTTTAAACAAGCTGAAGTTCTTTTCAATAAAAAAAGCTATTTATGCCATGAGAATTTTCGCTGCATTCTGCTTCTGTACATCCCATGGGCTTCTCCTTCTCTTCCCACATCCTCTACACCTTTGTATTTGCCTTTCTGTGCTTCTGCTGCTCAGCCTGTGTACTAGTGTGATCTCATCTCTGCTACAGCTTTTAGTCATTTCCTCCTGCCCCTTGCAGTCCCATTTCCCTTCATTCCCTAGCTGCCAGCTCTCTACATCCCTGCATATGCAGTAGGCTCCTATTGCCATTTCCACATATACAGTGGGAGGTTACAAATATATATATATTGATCCAATCAGCTCTTGAGTGGTTGTTCGGCTGCAGAGATCTCAGTCTGTCATTATTCCAATGGGCTGTGGAATAGAAACCAATTGACATGGAAGAATGTGAAGGTTTAGACTGGCATGAGCAAACTAGTCGAAGGTGACACCGTGCATGCCCTGTATATCCCCAAATTTACTCTCATGTCTATTTTAAATTCCTACTCATTTGGAGACCAAGGATATTACTCTAAATAAACAATTTGCTTGGAAAATATCCTTTGTAGTCTTGGTGGTTTAGTGAACACTGCTCAGTTACCCTAAATTATTTCCTTAGTTACATTTTTATTAAGATGCCCAGAGTGTCTTGAGTATGAGGTAGCTTCCCAGGAATTAAAGATTAACATGGCCACAGTTTCCCTGGAGATTTCAGAACATGAAAGGGCAAATTGCTGGTGCACAGAAGGCAAACTCCTGTTATGGCAATGTGTTCACAGCTGTTATGAAGGGAGGCAAAGCCTTGCAAAGTGAGGTCAATAAACCAGACAGTAAATCAAGTTTATGAAAGTCGTGACTGGTGGGACTACATTAAAATGTTATCTGGGAAATGTATGACAGCCATGGATGAAATAACTTTTGTCTCAGGAAGGCGGGTGGGAGCGGATTGATTTAATCTGTTGAGAAGCAAGGAAGAAACACCAAATATTAATACTTTGGGAACTGCCTATGGACTAAATGACAGTGAGAGTCAGAGGCAAAACAATGTGTAGTGGCAACACACAAAAAATTCTGTTTAAAAGTTATTATGTGACATAAATGGAAATGAAGTTTTGCAAAGAGGCTTGGTCTTCTGGAGAATCCCACTCTTTTTTTTGGTGTGTTTTATACTTCTAGAACTTATAGCGTGTTTTGTCTGCCAAATGTACCTACCCATTGCTCAGTGAGAAGCAATATTATTATTTTTTTTTTCCCAATACAGAGAGCAGGTGATATTAAAAAAGGATTCTGAGCATGATAATTTTGTCTAATCTTTGTACCAACTTTAACATATGGCTTTCAGAATTAGCTCCAGTGAACATATACTTCTGTTTGGAACCTAAATTTCAGTTAGTTAAATTTACAACAACTAACGGTTAAAAAGACAAATAATAAAGTTAGTAAGTCCAGTTATTCTCTTTATAAATACTCTAAGCAGGCCTGAAATCTGGTAACGGAATGTGGTGATTTACTCAAAAAGTAAGTGGGCAGCTGGCTGGTTTATCAGAAACAAATGATCCTTCCCCAGTACTTGCTAACTTCCTCTGAAAGCTGTAACTGTTGCTGTTTTGCAGTGAGATACTCAGAATACAAAGAACAAAGTGTTAAATGGCTGTGTTCCAAGCACACATGGTAGTGGCTTTGCTATGACCTAACCACACACTATGTGAGGCAGTGTTTTTAAGGAGCAGTAATGCCTTTTATTAGACCAATATAATTGGAAAACCAGGCAAGTTTTCTTCAATTCTAGAATAAAAGCTAAACACAGGTTGAGAACAATTACTGTGAATTTAATTTTCAAACCTCTGTAAAATTCTTTGTTTGAAGTTGCCTTAAGATTTTCAGCTCCCTAATAGGGAATTAATTTAAGCTCCAAGTTTGAGTGTCCGCCTGATTTTTCTGCATGCACCAGTTTTGCTGCCTGGCAGCTGTTTCAATCTGCAGGCATTACTAGTACATGTGATAAGCTGCTTTATAAAGACCACTTATTTTACAGCACTTAAGGTATAAAATGTACTCAGCTGACACAAGAGTATTACAGTTCCAACCGCAAAGAACTCAGGCATCTTCAAAACTTACTCCTTACAGCCTATGGCTATGAGTAAACTGCCTTTGTCAGCAGGGTTTGAGTTCAGACTTGTTCTCCAAGCTGAGTGCTATGGAAAGCTATAGAAATCTACAGAAACAAGACCAAACTGGAAGGAGCACAAATTAGAAGAGGAAAAGGAGGGATGTGCCAATGAGCTCCGTAACCCGTTTCTTCCCTGGAGGGTGCCCGAAGTGCACTACCATGGAGAGTTCACTACTCTCTTAACACAGAAATGTCAAAGATGTCATGTCTTGCCCTCGGTTACTGGAAACCCCTTCTAAAGCACAGGAGTCATCCATCCTAAAAGCATTAACACCGGCAGATCCAGTCCAAGTTCTTTGATCAAATAGTAACAGCCCAAAATATTACCCTGAGTGGCGCCAGTTCTATCCTGCGTGTCAAGGGAACAGCAAAGCGCCATTATTTGAATTACACATTTGGTCCCTAGGCCGCATTAAGCCCTTAGAAAAGGCTCCCAAACTTCATATCCCTAAATGTAGTAGATAAAATAAAGAGAAACATGAAGGACAGGAGAAAGAAAAGAGCTCTACCAAATGAGAAAAGACATATTACACTTTGTTTTTCAGCATACCTGAGTATGCTGTCTGCCAGGTTGGTATAAAATGCCGGTGTTCAAACACAGATTTGCTCATTTAGAGTTCAGGCTGTACAACACTGCTTAGCTAACTAGATGTTTCTGAATGTAAAAGGACACTATCGACTGTAGGACTTGCATGCTCCAATGGTATCTAGCTATTAAAACCAAATTATAGAATCAGGAAGAACCAAATCTCATGTAGTAACATCTGTAGGATCCAGAAGTGAGGCAAGAGCCATTTATAATCATCCTGCTTCTCCTAAGTGCTATATCACATTACACCAAGATTTTCTGTAGATGCTCGAAGCACAAGAAAACAACAAAAACAAAGGAGAAAGGAGGCAGCAGAACTTAAAAAGCTGTGTTCAGCAACGTCTACTCTTTACAACAGTCACTGTTACATATGCATGGATGCACGCATGCACGCGCACTCACTCATCTTCCTGGTCTCTCCTGAGTCAATGACTAAATCAGATTTAGCCAGAAGGTGGCCTAATTAGATTGCTTTTACATTCAAGGTAGCACCACCTGGAGTCATTACCACTATAAATTACAGGAGTCCTCTCATGACAGAGCACTACAGTGCTTGTTGAATAGGAGGAGGCAGAGCTGAGTGGCTTTAGAAATGAAGCCAGAAGGAATCAGAAGAGCATGGGAGACTTCTGGGGCTGCACCTCAGCCTCCATCTGGGGTTTTATGAAACAAAATCGTGTATTAAGAATAAGAGGGTGGCTTAGACAACAGAAAACATCAGCATGGATAGTGTTTATGCTCTATGGACTCAGCATGAAGTTTTAGGCTCTAAATGCGCCTTCATTTTCAAAACAGAGTGGGGAAAAAAGGGGAAGGTTTCTCAGGTACGTGGTATTTTTAATACCAAACAACACTGCTATATGGATATCTTACCAAAATGCCTGGGCCACATGTAATTCCTGGCTCTTCATTTCTCTGAGAAAGTTCCAGTATCACACTGGAGCAGAGGAGACAGAGTCTTGGCCTGTTATTGGTGCTCTTCAGAGGTATGGAAGCACTAAGATGTTACACAGCAAACCTCTCAGCAGGGACTGGTGATACGGAGTCACCAACTTTAACCACTTTTGCATGGTCTGATTTAAAAAGACCCTGGCATTTAGCATCATATGAAAATAAGGCCTTGTTTTGATGCATCTACAGATGCACCCAGAAATCAAGCCACTCTTCAAAACCATCCTCGCCAAGGAGCTTTATTCACAAAGAGCTTATGCAAAGCACAGCAGTCAGAAGTCTGATATCTGACAGATGTGCAGGTTAGCCACTCTATATATGAAGCAGGTATAAACCAGAAAGTTGAGGTAGATACACGACAGCATCAGGAAGAAAGAGAAAGGCACAAATGTAGGAACGTGCCTGAGGATGGAAATACCTAGCCAAACTAATTTAAGTGGTATTTTTTATTAGAAAGCCAACACAGCTATAGATCAGAAAACTGAAATTCCATACACAGGATATTATTTGCATAACTGAAGTTTCTAGATGATGGAAGTATGGGATCTTTTTTTAAGATTCACAAGAACTTTGTGACCCTGCCACACCTTCCATCATGTGGCAGATGATCATCCATCGTTCCAGGCAAGAATAGAGTTCTGTTTTTTGCAGTGTGGCAGCAGTTGATTTGGATGCCTGGGAAAAAAAAAAAAATTATATAACGCTTGGGAAGCACTTTCAACATGAAGATAACTTTCTTTCACAGAACACTAATGGTCATGGAGATGACACTGAAGGCCGAACTCTGCAGCCTGTCTGTGTCAGGACACAGTGGTGAGATAAAGAATAAGCCCAGAAGTGACTTCAAGAAAAAATGAGGCATTTTCAGCATTGCCAGGCTTCCCATAGAGTAAGTGATGTGGTTGTTTTGAAAATTATTTTTAAAGAAAATGGTGCAAATTAGCTCTTTGGTATTTGTCTTTTGATTACATTTCCCTTTGCATCTCCACTGTTACTTGTTATATAGTTTGAAATAAATAATAAGTCAGTTCTACCGCGTTCACTAGAGGTATTACAAAGCACAGAAGGGTTGTCATGGAGACAGAAATTCCTAAGTGAAGCAATTGAATCCCTAAAATATTTAAGCAACACTTACTCTGCAGGACAAACATGAAGTAGAATATTTGCGACAAGAAACTAGGTTGGAATTTCTCATGTTGAAATTGAAAAAGAAAATAAGCCAAACCCCATTTTGGGAAACAAAACCAAGTGTCTGCTAGATGTGTTTAAATGAGAAAAAAATGTGCACGGCTACTTTCATGTCTACACAAGGACATGTCAACTCATCGCAGAAAAAGAAATAAGCATAGCTACCTCTGTGGCTTTCACCTGCTTCCTGGATGAAGTGGTGCGATGTTTCTTTTCTAATGAGGAAAGCAGCTTTCTCTGGGTGGTTCAAACCATCAAGAAGAATGAACTGTATTTTCATTTTGTCTTCCATTTCTTTTTGAGTAACTGCTTAACCTACAGAGTTGACGAAGGAGTCGCTGATACGCAAAGCCATAGGCGTCTTGTGAGAGGACATTAAAGTAGTTCAGCCCTACAGAAATCTAATTCCTACCTAGTGTTGTTTTAATACCAACCCTTCTCAGACCTGAAATAATACAAGGGGCAGCTGCCAAAGGCGATCTGTTGATTGACTTTTCCATCACACTTAATTAAGATAGTTTCAAACTGCTAATTACATCTACAAGCAAAAGGGATGTGTTTTGTGGGACAAAAATTGAATAGCTGAACTCAAAGTGTACCCACCAAACTATCTGTGTCCAGCACTGCTGGGAGAGATTAGGAAATGGATTTTGACCAAGCTTCCAGTCTTTCCCGTTACTCCTGGCCCTTACTGCTCTTTTCTGACAGGTTTCTTTTTCTCCTCTCTTTGTATCATCTCGTCATTTCCTCTCCTCACTTTGCACTAAGCAACAAGGGGAGAATAACAAGGAGTCAGAGAAAGGGAGCAAAACACTGTCTGAAAAGAAGAAAGCAGAAATGGAAATCTGAACAGATGTCTCAAGCAAAACTGGACTTTTACTGGGATATCTGCCCAAGTAAGGGAGCATGGGGAGGGCAGGAAAAGGCCTAGAGAGATCTTTAAAATATTGCAGAGCTTGTAGTTAATTCAGATCAAGCGTTTCTGGGGACAGTTTGTGGTAATGAGGAGAATGTACTGAAGGTGTAGGAGAGACACATAGTTTTTGAAATATCGCTGCTTTCCCAGGCTTTCCTGAGTCTGTCATTTTGAAAGCTCTATGTTTTAACCCTCAGGAGAACACTGACTGGAAAATGAAAAGGTTCGGTGGGAGACAATTTATGGCAGACCTTATGTATCCATTTGGCCTTATAATAAAACCCCCACTGATTAATGCAACTTCCTAAAGTTACTGATAAGGGAGCCCTGCATTCCCTGAAAACACTGAATGGTTAGAGGGCTGCAGCTCTGACAGCTAATATCCACAGCATGCATAATGTAAATGCCTCACCACCTCCTGTTGCTAATTGACAGAGAAAAGGAGGAGATGAGCAGTAAGTAAAGGTTCTGTGTCTGATAACTGACCTTCCCCTACATAAACCATTGATAGCTGATACTTGTCACCCAATGCAGGGGAATATGGGACTTGTCACACCTTGGCACCCCCACAGTAAGTCTGTGTCCTCTCTTAATCATGGCTTCCTTCTTCCTCTCCCTTTTGCAACCAGCTCCAACTTCCTTTCCTTGTTTTCATGGCTCTGAATGTTTCCAACCTTGCTCCTCTGTTTTTCCTTTCTCATTGGTGATGAAGGTTCCTCTAGGTCTTTCAAACAACGTCTTTTTTAGCACTGGTGATTACACCTACTGGTAGCAACTTGCTCCTTCTCTCTCTTTCACATGCCAAACTTCTACTTATTCTTTATGTTTATTCTGTTTGATAATCTCTCTTTGACAAAGCATTTACGGCAATGTCGCTCACCCAGAATACGCTGAGTCTCAGCACTCATTCTCTTATTTTGCGGAAGGTTCTTACAAATTTGAAAATCAGTGGTTATCTTAGGCAGCTCAGGGAACTGACTGGCTTTTTAAAGCACTAACCTCTATATATGTGCAGATTAAACGCAAGGATTCACTTCCCAAGCCATGCACAATGGGGCTTCAGGGGAACAAGCGAGCAGTTGTATAGTGACTTCACCAGTGTATCACTGTTGTGGGTCCTCTGGGCTACTCAAAGTAGTCCAGAGTAATCAGGGTGCACTGTGGTCTGGGTGCAAAGGCCTTCCTCTCCCACGCACTCCTGATGCTATTCTTGCACCCTGGGGGCGGCGCAACAGAGCAGCAGGATCCGCCTGTTCACCATCAGCCTTTACTCCATGAGGTTAGCCTGAGTAGTCACTGTGAGGGTGACATACCTCTGTCTTTGGGACGTGCAGCACACACAAGCCACCACACTCAGAATCAGGGTGTGGATTTCACAACCCACATGAGCCTCTGCAGTCCTTGCCCAGCCTTAAAGCTGATGGAGCTTTTGGGCAGGGTCACACTTTGACTGAGCTGGCCTTAGCACAAAGATGGCACTAATTAAACAGTTATACCAATAATAAAAACTTTTGGTTGGCTACCCAGCTCCCACAAAGCACTCTCTTCTCCTCCACACATGCAAACACTGTAATTTTTGTATTATGCTGATTCAGTAATGGATAATTTGGTAATCATTCATTAACAGCAGAGCATAGTATCTCATCTCTGCACCTTCAAAAAAACTCAAGAGATGATTTAAAAGAGACTGTCAGAGTCTGGGAATCCCTTTGTTTTAAATGAAACTAAAGACCAATCATTTCCCTGAAATGCTCAGCTTGTTCCGAATGCCTGTTTAAATCAAATACAGATATGCTCTATTCTTTCTGCAGAGCCATTTGCCTCCTCAGAGACAGAGAAAAGAACGTTGCAACATAAGTGCATGCACACCTCCACATAAAACAAACCCCACACTCAGGTCTGTGATCAGCTGGGTGTCCCGGGGGTGAGGAGGTATTTGAACAATGCTGCAGTTTGTTGGAAGAGAAAAAAGGGGAGGAAGTGGAGAAGGCATGGGGGGCAGAAAAAGGAGAACAGATTTTTCATTATAAGGATGACATTTACAAATACCATTCCCTTTGGGTGAGGTTACATTTAAGCTAGACAGCTCAAACAATATTAAAACTGAGATGAGGCTTTATTTCTGAAGTGCTTTTCTTCTGAGGAACCTGAAGCATTTTCAGAGAAGCATGAATTAAGCCTCACAGCAGCAGCGTGTATGAAGCAACGATTATTCCCCATTTAGTAGATGGGGTATAAAAATGCAAAGAGGTCACGTGAGCGGTTCAAGGGCGTAAAGGAAGTCTGTGGCACAGCACAGAAATAGAATCCAGACCTCTTGACTCCTAGACTTGTACTTTAACCACAAACTCATCCTTCTTCCCTTAAATATACAAGAAGTTGAAAGCCACGCAGCACCAACAAGTCAAAGATCTGAGCGATGCTTGCCTTAGATTTTGTAAGTATATACCTAGAATAGTATATGCATAGACAGGAAAAGTTAATTACCTGGGGCATTACATAGTAAGTGTAGTATGAATGGCAAATTTGTTTTCTTCCTTGGTGTACTGGTGGAGTAGGACTCCCTGAGTTCATTCTTGTTCCCAGCTGGGAAAGGATTTCAGGAAATGGAGTTGAGAGAGTACAGTTAGTGCATGTTTGTTGACCTGGACCTTTCTTACTTCCATCAATGAGATATTTACAAGAAAAATAAATAATGCATATATATAAATATATGCATATATATAAATATAAATAATGCATATAAAATTAAAAAATGCATAAGTGTTTTGTGCTCTGATAAAGATGATGCTACAAGGACAATGCAGGAGCAAAGGATGACCTTTTTTACCTGTAGTAAAATCTTCTACAGGGTTTAAAAAAAGATGTTAAATTATAATAGAAAGAAACAACAAATAGGCCTGGAAAGATTGTTGCTTATTATCATGGTTGAATAGAGGCATGGCAGCAAAGATCACCTATTCCTGAAGTGTAATTCTTCAGTGTTAAACAGGAAAGGCTACTCTTAAGTGAGATTTCTAAAATGAAAAGTTGCTTGTGTTTTCACTGTTAATGCTTAAAATCTGTCTTCTGGGTTCAATTCACCAACTTAAAGCATCATACAAAGAAGGCAGTTTCAGACAAGTCTAACTTTCTTTCATGACTAAGGAAAAAAAAACCAGTCATGTTTTCCAGTGTTTGATCACTGCGCAGGTTTGTGTGACACTGGCTATTTACTTTTGGTCTGAAACAAGGCCCTTTGCAAAGACTGGTATGTGCTCTTTACTGAGATATCTTTGGATTCCAAGACACAGCTGCATCTCCAGTACTGTTAGTTTGGTCAGAAGGTATTAGTCACAAAACCAGGGAGAGACAGAAAACATTTGCCTCCCCTAAGTGGTTAGTCTTGGGTGAGGACTAGTAACAGTAAATTAAAAGGAAGAGAAAAAGGAGAGACCTCTTGCTTTTCTTTTCAGTTTTGTTTTGTTTTCTAGCTCTAGTATTTAAGGCCTATTTGTCTGAATGCATGTGTGTTCTGGGTCCTGATTTCTAGCCTCACTGTTTTAGTGGTACTTTAAAAAACACATAATAAATTCCTTTTAATTGCCCAGCTCCCTTAGTGAGCAGCCTCTTGCACTCAGCAATTGAAACACCAAACTAAACAAGACACTAATACTTCAAAAGCAGCACTTCAGCTCAGAGATATACAGAAAAAAGCTAATTTCTGGGCAGGCCCTTGGGCCTGGAAGAACTGCTTTTCATACAGGGGTAAAGGCAGACCTGCTTTTTGCCTCATTCCAAAGGAAAGGAGACCTGCGGCCAGGCTAGCATGGGAGTGCAGTCCAAGCATATCATCTGTATGCCAGCCTTCCTCCCCACATTGAAGCAGTTCCTGGTTTTGTCTGTACATATATGCAACAAGAAATGGACCAACAAATGTGGAGGGATGAGAATCAGCACAAGATCAAGCTACGAGAACAGCCACATCCATTAGACATCTCCCCAGAGCAGAACTGCCACCCTTCATTAAGCCGTGGCCATTACTTGTTATTATTGCTGAGTTTATGTTGCTTCACTGGGGTTTTCCAGTGGTACAGGAACACAATGTCTAAGGATTTGCTGGGGGACGGGTTAGATTCATTTGCAAATCAGAACTAACATATTCTAGGCAGACAGGCAGTTGAGGATAATTTATATTAAACAGAAAATGCACAGTCAGATATATTCAGGTAGCAGCCAACAAAATGACAACTCATGCATTACTGACTTCCAAAATTTTGTCCCTTTCCAAAGCCCATCCTGACACTACACTGCGTGATTTGAGGGCTGTACCCTAGTTGTGCTTATTCTGTGGGCTGCAGGCTAGAAAACAGTGCCTTTTTGCTGCTCAGAGTCATTCGTACCTTCAAGCTTGATGCTCAATACAGTCCTGCAAGCAGATGAACCTCTAAGCTAGGATCCCTTGCAGTCTAATGGCAACACTAATTACTGGATTTACTAATGAGGTGTTGCAGGAAACTGACAGAGGTATTTTGTACAGAGAAGTAATCTGTCCAGATAAAATAAACATGGAATTGAATTTTTGTACAAAACTCATTGCAAACCTGAAACAAGCTTTTTGTCTTATGTTATCTGCTTTTAATTAGGGAAAATAGAGTACAGGGCAGGTTTTCTAAACAGTGTGTATTTGTCTCTGTCTTATAGATAAAATTCTGTTGCTCCGAAACGGACTAGAATTTTGTAAACCTGAACTGACAATAAGAGATTAAAGACATACAAAGAATGGTCTGCGTTCACAGCATTAAAGGGTATGTTCTTTGCTGTTGTGGTGCTGTGACTCAAATCACTAAGGTGCTGGAAAGCCAAAGGGACTCTCTTGCTGCATGGGTCTGCATTTGCACCAAGAGAATGATGATATTGTAGCGTGACACATCAGTGTACTCAGAGGTACCATCGAATAGTGAGAAAAGGTCACGCTGTATCTGATTCAAAACTGGTAGAAAATAGTACCTTGAAGATCCCCTCTGCACTCGGCAGAGGAGGCTGAGTAAACACATAGAAGACAACAGCACTCTGGCAAGCATTCATTCCTCTGTTAAAGTTGTTGTTTGGCACAGTACGAAAAAGAGAGGAAGAACAGGGATCACTTCCTGTGGGATTTTTATTTTTCACCTTAGTAGCACAATGCCATTCTTTTTAAAGACTTCTGATTAATTAACTTGGTAGGTAAAAGCCAGTGAATGATATTTCATTTATGCCTTGCAAAATTAACAATCATTTTCATCACATTAGTCACACAGAAAAATCTTCCTTGATATTGCCATTGGGCAATATTGTTTCCATATAATTTCCAGAAGCTGCAGAATAGCTAAAATACATCTGCTACCTATGATTATCTTGATGTGTCCCACTTGTATTGCAATCATGTCTAGGTGACCTGGTACAGATTGTGTTCGTCTGGGCCAGCCAGCTCTTGACACAGAAACATCCTTGCCTGAAGGGTTGTGAGAAATGGAAGAAGAGAGAGTGAAGAAGATCACTGAGACTTTCAGGCCCAGCTCCTCAGACTATTCCTTACCATGAAGTGACACAGCAGTGTTTTTCTCTGTTACCATGGCGTTCTGCAAACAACTCCAGCACACAAGCTAGAAATTAAGTGGGCAAACCTCGAAAAGTTTGGCAGTTTGAATAAACATCTGCAAGGACCTGGCTGGACTTGGGGACAGGCTGTCCTTTGCAAAAGAAACCACAGAAACTGGTAGGGACGCATCCTTTTTCTAAGGGCCTCTGCAGAGTCTAGAGGAAAGTGTATGACGCAAATAAGATTTATATCCAGTAAAGGAGAGAGGCTGAGCAGTAGATGGAAAAAAGTGTCCCATGGCAGGGAATCCTGTACAGCGCAGAAAGGTAGAGGGATTAGAAAACAGAGAGGTGAACGGAGGAGACCAGAGGCGCTCTCTATTCCACAAGGAAGAGGAGGATGCATATAACATTGCAGATGACAACTGCAGTGCCGTATGTATAACGTGTGATCACACAATCACAGGCATCTTCCCAGGGAACCTCTCGGAAGGCTTCCAGGCCTGTGGTCTTGGAGAAGGGCAGGTTCTCCTAAAAGATATTACCAGCTGCAAGAGAAGCAGGGACCACAGAGCTGTAAGCTGAAGATACTAACGATCTGCAGTCTGGGAAAAATTTAGGAGTTCGTTTAGGAAACCACTGGAGGCAGAAAGAGGCAGAGTGAACCGTGCTAGAACATTAAATCATAAAAAACTGGAGTTGCCTAACTTTCCCAAGGCTATTTTTATTTCTATTCCTAAAGCTTCCTATCACAAGTTATGTGAGAGTTTAAGTCAGTCTCTTGGGTTGGGATGGGCATTTTTTTCTGAATAAGCACTACATATAATAAGACATATATTGCTTCAGGTAGTACCTCCCTTTCCAGGAAGAAGTGCTGTTCAGAAGGGACACCCAGCTATCACAGTTGATGGTGGGGCCATTGGCCAACCTCCCCTCCTGGGTGACTTGGCTGAATGCAGCAGCGTCAGATGCCTTGCATCTGCGTGCTCCCATTCTTGCGCTATTTTGTACATATCCCAGTCTCAGCTGAGACTGCCAGATGCAATAACCCAAAATACCACAACAGCAGCTGTTTTGTTGGATTTAATGGAACTGAAACCCAAGAGTACTGGAAATCTTCAAATAAAGCTTTTTCCCATAAAATAAACTTCCAGATGCATGAGCCCTGAGTGTTTGTGAACAAGCAATGTTTGGCTAGTAAGCTTGCCCTTTTGATGTCTGCCACTTGCCATTTGATTTATAATAAATATGTGATAACTTGCTGAATATCACAATAACTCATGAGAACATCAATGCATGATTGGTGGTAAAAAGGTGTATAATTTCACTGGAGGGGCACCATCAACCCGACCACATATTTTAGCAGGGCTTCCTTCCCCAGATAGATTGTTCTTGAATAAAAAACCTCCAAAACTGAGAGCAGTCCTTACTAAAAACTTTCATGGGTTTGAAAATGCAGCGAGCAAGCGCGATGATGCTCAAAACTACGTGTGATGTGTAGTATGTTAATTTTACCAGTCAAGGAACCTCATTTTACGTGAAGTATTTCAAAGAAAACCAGGTCATTTGTTCCACAGGTGCCAGGATGCTGCGTGCAAATATTGTCCCTACATTTATGATCTTACAGTAAGTTGAAAGAGACTTTACTTAGAAAAGTTTCACAATGTTTTACAAGTGCCGTATCTGCTCACTGTTACACACTTTCCAATGGCTATAGAAGAAGGGGCATGAGGGGATCGTGATCCTAAGCAGGATTTGTACAGCATCTAAACCGCTCGAGATGGATATCTAACCAGTTAAAAGCCTCCAGTACTAGAGATGGAAACCTGTGGTCAGTCTGCTGCTGTGCTTGGTTACTCTTGCCTTTAGAAA
This sequence comes from Dromas ardeola, assembly GCA_013398915.1. Lineage (NCBI taxonomy): Eukaryota > Metazoa > Chordata > Aves > Charadriiformes > Dromadidae > Dromas > Dromas ardeola. Next base: position 200,312 of record VYZM01000037.1, on the reverse strand, counting down.
GCTTTTCCTAATGCTGAAGTCTCACTTGCTGCAGTGAAATCCCATCACTACTCGCCTTGCCTATGACAGACATGGAGGACACGTGATTTCCTTGCTCTTTGCAGCAGCCTTCTGTGTATTCAGTGACTGCTATTCTCCACTCAGTCCCCTCTTCTCTGAATAAACACACACCCTTCAATCCTTTCCAGACTTCTGATTGACCTTACTCCACTCCTCTCACCTCTTTTCAGCTGGGCACAGCTTTCTGGCTACACAGTGCCCCAGCCACCACTTGCTACTCCAGCTAAGGCACTGATGATACGGAACCAAGCTGAGGGATGACTTCACATTGTTCTCAGTCCAGTGTCCCAGTTTGTGCAGTGTGGTGTTTGCCTTTTTCATGATATTAGTGACTAATGTTTAGCCTGTGATCCATGAATAGGTCCTCGCAAATCTGTTTTTTTTCCTTCTGCAGAGCTGCTGTCTCACCTGTTCCTCACTGCATACTCATACTGCAGACTGCTCCTGCATGGCTAGTGAACCTTGTACTTCACAGTTTCTGTGTAAGACCAGTTCTATAGTTTGTTTAGTTTTTTACTGTTTGAATCCTATCCCCCAACATGCCTGCAGTCCTTCCCACCCAGGGCTGTGTGGAGATTTAAAAAGCAGAATCTATTCAGCATCCAAGTTATTAATTAAAGTAATGAACAGTGCCAGGCCAAAGCAGACTCCTGGGGAACTCAGAACTGAGGAGCTCAGTTTATCTTTCTATTTTGACAGCAAATTGTCTGTAACTACTGAGCCTTGTTTACAATCGGTTTGATACCCACTTTTCATCTGGCCATATTTCTCTTCCTTGCTTACGTAAAGCTCCGCCAAAGCCTTTTGAAAATTAAGATATATGGCATTTACTGCTTCTGCCTGTCATCATGGCAAGGATTACCTCATCAAATGATAAAATTAGATGGTTTGACACAGTCTGTTCTCCAGAAAGCCATGTGTTTTTTTTCTATGAGTACTTATGAATAATGGCTTGAGCAATTTTTCCAGTATTTTTGCAGGAACTGAAATAAGCTGATCTCTCTATAATGCTCTGACTTTTCTTTCTCCCTTTTTTCAAGACAAGTATTACATTTGCCCTCTTCCCTTCTTTAATATCTCACCTTTTTTAAGAGAACCACAAATGGTTCTGAAATTACATCAGGTAATTCTCCAAGTATTCTGGGCTATAATTCATCAAGCCCAGTTAATTTGAATAGAGTTGGCTTCTTTATGCCCTTTCCAACCCTTTCTCTCCTTGTCCTAGGTGCAGATCCTACTGCTTTGCTGTGGTGTCAGTTGTGTTGGTTACCTGCCCTCAGCTGGCTCCTGAAGCCCCTGAGACAAAACCAGCACATGGCTTTCTCAGTAACGTTTCCCTTTTCTGCTCAGTAATTAGACATTTCCCTGGGATTTGTTTTACTCTGAGCGTACCTGCAGATGTGTTTCTTGTTACCCTTTAGGGAATTTGCTCATGTTACCTCTTGCTTTTGTGTTTCAATCCTATATGCTATTGCCATGCTTGTATACTCATCCTCGGTAATCCTCTAGTTTCTTAATACCTATCTTTTCTTTCTTAGCAGCCTTTCCCTTACTTCCACCCGGAGCAGGATCTTCCCAACCAAATCTCTGGTCATTTTAAAATATGCCTTCTTGAGGTCTTTGCTCTTTATTTTGCTGCCTTCCTTCTCCTTCAATTTCCAAAGGAAGACCATGGAAGTTGGAAGCAATTAGCTCCTCTGAAAATAAGACTTTAACTGTGTTTTTATTATTTTGATCACAAGGCCAGCATTTTAATTGTACTGCAAGGAAAGCTCTAGGCCTCCTGTTCCTTCAGCATTATTGTAGAGATGTTTTCTGCCAGACTGCTTTACAGTGCGGATGCTTCTCAAGCTTTCTTATCTGTGCGTGGTATCTGATGCAAGGTGCACAGAGTGCTTTGTGAAAGTTTTCAAAAATTGGCAGCATCTCCAGCTGCTAAAGTCTCTTGTGCTTCTAGTCCCCATCAGGAGAAAACAGTCTCATATCATTGGGGTTTTCACAAATGCTACAGAGACAGCTGATTGTGTCACCCCCAGAAACACTTGGTCTTGCTGAGAAACATACAACTGTCTCCACGGGTTTTTAATTACACCTGTTAAAGTGCATTTACCCAGGTATAAATCATCAATGCCAACTGCCCACAGCCATATCTTTCTGAAATTGTATTCCATTTGAACACTTCTACTACCTAATAGCAAAGATGGCTTTGAAAATTTAGATGACAGAGTAGAGAAGACCTGTGCGTGTGCTCTGTGGTGAGACAGCGCACTTAGAAGGCTTTAGGCCTTATGGTTTCAAGAGCCAAAGTTAGCATATTTTTGAGGTTCTGAACCGTTTGGATTAGAAACTGATCTCAAGCCTTTCAGCTGGTTCCTACACCTACGACACGTGGGATGATATGCCTGGAAGTCATCAAAATTCAGCCCGTGTCTATCTTACTTGAACAACAGTGATGCTGATGGAACAACCACAAATGAAATAACAAACCAACAAGCTAATCTACATCCTTCCAGCATCACTTCCTAAAATGTGATGTAACCACATAAGCATACCACAGCCATAGCTTACGTCTTGCACAAAACCTGAGAGCTTGCAAACATTAGGGAGTGTAGACCTAAAGCTAAAATTTGCAGCTTTGCATTAACTGAAGAACACACACATCTCTTGCCTTGCTTTCATGTTCTGTCCAGAACTAGAAGCAGGAGTAGCTAGTAATTCCAAGGAAAAAAAATCAAAAAATAAAGTTTCTGACCACGATGGAATATAGCAGAAACCAAAATGTAAGGAGACAGTCTTCTCACATGGTCTGCAGACCAGGCTTACCAGCTTAACAGAAATCAGTAGGTCAAGTAATGAGCTGGTATGAAATCCTGGCCCCATGAAATCCACAGGCAAAACTCCCATTGATTTTTCTGGGGCCAGGATTTCAGTCTGGCCAAACTGTGTCCAAATGCTGACCTTTTATAAAAAGCAGCAAATATCATGCAGCATTTTGTACAGGAATATATTCATATTCAGACAAACTGGAATGTTTTAGGGCAAGGAAATATACATGGGGTGACTTTGCTGTCAGGTCAAAATGGGCTCTGGAAGACACTGTCCCCACTGTATGTGAAAGGAGGCACAAAGGAATACTCTGCAGTGCAAGCAGATAGTAGCCAAGTAGGGTGATCTGTGGAGCTATGGATTTTGGTATAAGAGCCCATGACTCCTTAGATCCACAAGAGTTATGTTATTCTCAGCAAGATACAAAGACCTCAAATGCTACTCAGCAGCAGCAAAGGTTTCCTTGTTGTGCAGATTAAGAGAGGCTGTTTGGAAGAGATGAGTATGAGTTGGGTTTTCTGGAACTCACACATACCCAGCCACAGCACCTGGGCCCCAGATGGTTTGCTCTCTCCCAGCTGCTTAGCCCACGATCACTGCTCTCCTTCAGCGCATGGGACAATAACAAACAGGCAGTGCTAGCATGGGAGCAACCTGGATCTTGACTGTGGAGTTGTTCCTTCTGGTTTGAAATCTATACTGCTGTCTTAAACTTAAAACAATACCTTACCACTTCAGCTGATGACAGCTGAACAATATACTCCACCTTAGACCGCCTGTTCATGCCTGACTTGTGCACGGTGTGTGCTCTTCTCACTTCCTGCCAGTGCTTACAGCCAGGCTGCTGCAAGAATTCAAGGGGTCCTCTGCTGTCTCTCGCTCTCCACACCTTTGTGGGCTTCTGCCTGTCCAGAACTGATGTTGGTTCTAGTGCTCTGACATTAGCTTCGGTTCAACACATTACTTTAAGCGAATGAACAAATGAAAACTAGCATAACCTGTCCCCAGGGATGAAAGGAAGAGCCAAGAGCAGATGTTGAAATATCAAAGTGATGATGTCAGTGAAACCTCTTTACCAAACAGTCAAGTGGAAAGACTGAAAAGGAAGGTTGCACTTTTCCTCCAATACAGGTCAAATAATGAGCTAAAGACTCCTTCTCCTTCCCATCATTGCAGTACTACTAGAGATTGTGCGTTTTCAAATATTTTTCCTGATGTAATCAAAGATATTTACTTTCTTTATACAGGTTTACTGCCCTCACACTGTTAATCCCCTCTAGGCATTCAGAAAAAGAGGAATCTATTTCTTCTAGCTTTATTAGTGCAATGCAATTTTCCCACACCCAGAGCTGAATGAATTGTTTATGGTAATAAGTGATTTGTTCAATTTAGTCCATTTTTTCCTACTTATGACATACTTATGACCAACTTATGAAGTTGATCCTAACTTCTATGTTTGTAGGATTAATTGTAAATATTCACCAAACAGATTATACAAATACATTTCAATTGATGAGTTGTTTGCAGACCAATGTCTTTGAAAATACCTATTTATTTTTTACCCCCAAGGGTATGTGGCTGGTTGCTAATTCACATGCCATTGTTTCTGACAGAGAAACTAAAACTTTTAAATTAGGAGAATAACGATGGAAGTATATCAGTTACTGAAGAGATAATAATGCCCCGGTATGATGATCTTCCAGATTAATATTAATCTATGTTTAAAATTGTTTACAAAATGTTTAGGACTCACAAATACATTATTAAACTAACGCCTTAAATAAACACGACCCCTGGAAACCAGGAGTGAGATCTAATCATGAGAATAGTCATGAATCACTTTCTTATAGTTCCAAAAGCTCTGCAGCTTGCTAATTTGTCTTTTATCCTGCAGGGCTGCTCTGTGAAAACCTCCAAGGATATTACATATAATACAAAACCCACATGCAACTAATCATGGAAATTTGACTAATATTAACTAAGGGAAATTTGACTGAACAGGCAAAATGTTATACAGAATAATTTGTTTTGTAAAAAACATTTACGAAATTACTTCCAATTATGAAAGGAGGATTGAATTAATGATTGTCTTTTTGATATGGCACACGGACACTTTGGAGACTTGTGAGAATATTTCTTAATAAAAAGCTTGTGCAAGTACCTTAAGATGTAGAATGAGGACTAATGGAGTCATCAACAATAATCTGCTGAAGCCAAGGAAAAATGACACGAGAAAACTTCATGTTTCTGAGGTGTAAAAGTAAAGGCTCAGAAATTCAATCATGAACTCCAATTTTATCATAAAACCTTAGCAGACTGGGCTACAAATATGTACTTTAATTTTTATAAACTCTCAGACTGTCCTGAAATCAGCAAAACCAGAGTTTTTACATTGCTTTTAATAACCTCCAAAGCTTAGTGAGATATTAAAATTTGATGGTATTTTAATATCACCTGAAATATTATCCAGACAGCTGCAATAAGCAATATGTGGTAGAACCTCTTTGGGTCAAACTTTCTGTATAGGAAAAGATGAGATTATTCTGGTTCTATTAGATAGGAATCCATACGTATATGAGACAGCAGCAATGCGAAGTGAAAGCCCATATACCTAGCTTTCTACTCCTAATAGTCACCTGCTGGCTTACATACAAGTTTCCTAGGTAGCTGTAGCACATGGTGTTTGGTTATCAGTCAGTTTTGGGATAATATCTGGTTTAAGGGCCACGTTTAGCCTGTAAGAACAATACACTCGATCTGTAGTTTGCTGTCTCCCATGAGCCCTTTAGTGGTGGTCATGCAGGTCAGCCATGCGATATGCAAGCCAAAGGACAGCAAAATGCCTGTTCACGTTAACAGTCTGTGCATGCGCCTCCTGGTTAACGTGATGAGGGATAAGCCTATGCCGTTACATGCCACTGGCATGTCCAGGGTACCAATATTTGTTGGCTCCACGTCCCAAGATACGTTAGGGGAGACACCTAAACATTCAGTGCCCAGGTGGCCCCCTAATGGACTTTATGGCTTGCACCAGTAGACAGAGTGGACGCCTCTACAATAAAGCATGGAAATTTTTTCTGCTTCTTGTGTGGATGTGAATTCTAATAAACCATATGTTTTTTTCTCCTCCTCTTTAAACCAGCAAGGATTCCTATCCTCTGAACGCACCAAGGTCTTTGTAAACAGCAAAATGGTTAGTTTCAATTTCCCATTTAAAGGAATAGTTTAAAGCAATGCTGACGTGTTGAATAAAAGCAGGCTTCTTTTCTAAGAAAAAGTCCATTATAAAATTAATAAGTACTTGTCACAATTCACATGCATATCCAAGTGAGTAAGCAGATGCTTCCTACTGTGATTTGAAAAGGGCTTCCTACTGCCTTAGGCACTTTTTGCAGTTAAGAATCAGGAATTTTGGTCCCTAGTTCCTGTGTGGAAATATTTAAAACTCTTCCTAATATATTTATGATGTTTTCCTATGCAGTCCAGCACAAATATTTCCAGTGTGCTATGACTCAGTACTTTTTTTGAAGTGGCAGAAATACAATGAAAAGCCTGTTTCTCATAGTATTTTGGCAGAAAACAAGTCTGTGGGCTGGTGTTGGCAACACCACAGTCTAGGAATAGGGCACTTCTCAGGCAGAAAGTTGTTGAATTTGGACATAAGCTAGGTTTGCCTAGGCGTAAAGAAGCCACTGTCTTCAGGGAAAGGAGTAATTTGGAAATGCTTATCCTACAAGTTAGAGTGCGTTAGTGTCTACCAAAATAATTATTTCCTGTGAGGCCTACTCAGAATGAAGTAATCTCAAAGAATACATTCCATTGTATGAGCGAGGTCGCTGGGTAGCCCCTCCAGCACTTCCTCAAAGGGGCTGGAGTGCATTGTATGGAGTGCTCTGTTCTGGTTTCAATTGTTCATAAATATGAGTGATGCTTCCTTCGAAGTTCGTGTAAATGGGAAGAACCATAAATGGAGAGGGCTTCACCATACATGTACCATGCTGATAGCCCTCCCACCATCATTATAAAATGTAACATCTGGGTGAGACAAATATTAACAGAACAATGAGGAAGTGAAAGAGTGAAAGCTTTTAAAAATGGACCTGATCATGACAGCCTTAAAACCTAATATTCTGAGCTGAGCCTGGGCTGTCCTGGTTCTGCTGAACCCAGTGGAGGTGGAAGTGTTTTCTCTAGCTAAGACTTCACCCGTAAATAGAGGCTATGTAGATTGTTCTCTACAAATAAAGGTGATGCAGACAATTCCCTGGAAACCCGAGCTACAGCATTCCCTTACTACGGGTAATGTTTGCCAAGTGACTCAAGTGTCTACACTGCCAGTTTGATTTCATTCGTATTTCACCCCAGGGCTCTTGTCTCCTATTACCCATACTGTTCACATGCTGCTTTTGGCAGCAATAATTTTGGTCAATTATTTCTCTCCAAAACGAAAGGCTGGCACAGTTGGCAGAACAGCCAGCTCCAGGCAGATCATATTGGATGTGTACCTCGCAGGCTTGGACTCGTGCTCTATGAGACTGCTGTTCAGCACAGCCCCAGAAAGCCTTCCTCCCTCAGCAGCCCTCTACACACCCTCAGACCTTGCAGGACCTGTGACACTCCACCTTGCCCTCAGATAAGAAAACACAGCCCTAGCAGACAGAAATCTTGTTACTGATATTTAGGGATCTATGTAACTTCTCTGGACAAGCTGCAGACTGCGAGGTCTGGAAGCTGTCTTTTTGCACATAGCTGAAGTCTGAATTTGTCTGCTCAAGCTTTCAAAGCCGTAAGTTCTTTAGAAGATGCTTTCTCTTATTTAAAATTGCTTGTAATATTCCTGTAGTGCTCATTCATATCTTTCGTTTTCAGCAGAATAAAGGAGAGGGAAAGAAATTCCCTCCCTCTTAAAGAATAAGGCATTCTGAACTCCCTCATACACAGGTCACCACTGCTTTGTTGCCATATCCTTCATGCCTTTACTGGCTATTTTCCAACTTTTCCCTTACCCCTCTCCTTAGGAAGGACAGAAGACCACTGGCCTGCCATTCACTGCAGAAATAGAAGAGCTAGCCCAGCTCTTTCCAGCTGCCTGGCAGCAGCTCTAAAACAGAGGCTGAGAAGAGCTTAGAATTATTTTTTTCAGGGTCTCTTTGCTCTACCAGTCCCAAGCATCAGGTCCTCAGCTGAAGTAAACTAGAACAATTTTTTCAGCTTCAATGGCAATAAGCAGGGGTCTCACTCACCTTTCCTACCCAAGAGAAACAAGAAGCAGGCAGTGCAGTTAACAGAAATTATTCTTCCTCTAACCTTAATCTGAAAACTCTTTTATCACAGAACATTTAGCATATACGTACTCACCTGTGGGCTTTATTTCAGGTGCTCCTACCTAAACATGTGACCTCTAATGAAACAGCAGCCATATGTCATATTACAGACAGGTGATAGATGGAGTTAATCATGCAGCTTTGAGACATTCCCCCTCTACCCATTAATCCACCTTCTTTGAGACTTGTTCTAACAGTCCAAACCAGGAATAAGTACAGCCAGAAGAAACAGTTACAACTTTGAAACTTGGATGAGATTCTTAACTTGAAAAGAGCCAGGAATGTACATGTGTGAACTCCTACCCTTTCCCAACAAACATTAATGAACAGCTTCCAGCTATTGGCATTAAAAATCATCAGCCTGTCAAGGAAGTGTTTCTTTCCCCAAATACTGAAGGCTTCCCTCAAGCTCTCTCTCAAATTTATATGTGGTTGATGGTGGCGCTTAGTCCTATATTAGTGACACATTTATGGGCTGCTATCTTGAGGGCTGGAAACAAAAATTTCACATCTTTCCAAAAAAGAAAGCTCCCTTTCCATTGTGACATGTCATATTAAGCTTTGGCCCTGGAAGGTTCCTACGTACCAGACATCAGTTGTAACATTTTAAAGTACAAAAAACAACTTAAAATTCCTTCTGAAGGAGTATGTTGATTTTCCCTTCTAAGTGCGATGGTTGTACTTGTGGTACAAAGGCATCTGGATTCACAGAAAGGGTGAGAAAAGACTCACAACACAGTGAAAATTCATGGGCATGCACGGGAAACGACAACATAGAAAGGAAACCATCAGAAAACTGATCAGACCTGGGAAGCTAGAGAGCGCAGGGCTACTTGTAGAGGTTCCGAGCTCTGCCACTAACATGAGGTATGTCCTCGGGCATGTCTCTTCACCTTGCTGTGATTCCATTCCCCATCTGTAAAGTGAAGATAACAACATGTAACTTTATGAAGAGCTTCAGATGACAAATGCAACATAACTCCTTAGGATTAGCTTACTGGACACAGTAGAGGGTTAATAACAGATCATTCATTGTCTCCTTAGTTAGAAATAACACGACTATTTGTTAAACTCTTTCTGTCACCCCACATCTGCATCTCTACAGCAGGTAGTTAAAGCACATTCCCCTTGCAACAAAGATGTGAAAGAATCAACCTACCATCTGTACCAAGTATGCATAGCGCTATCCATAACAAATCATTACTTGCATCAGCAATGGAAGAATAAAGATGTTTTAAGATTTGCAGTTGCAGGAAAGAAAGCATTTACTCTAGTAGCTGACAATATACAAGCATGTGGAACAAGCAGAATAAAGCCTACCTAGACTATTCGCTCAAGGTACGTGTTATGGTTCTCCATGGTGGGGAAGAAAGAGGAGGATTCTCTCAGACAACTGTTAAATTTAATATTTGTATGGAGTTGCAGGATAGTCCAGGGCCTTAAGAGTTAATTGTCTATAGTACTTAAATGGGAATTTTAGTGACCTACTGTTCTCCCATTAGACTGGAGTCCTCAGGAATAAGTGAATGATAGTATATTGTTGCAATTACTCTTCTAGTATGCATGTACATTTTTATTTGCCTGAAAACAGAAGTATGTGCTGGGAACAATTATGTCACTATACAGCTTCCAGTGATTGAAGGGAGACTTCATTTATTTTAAAATTAGCGTCTAAACTATCTGCTTATTTAATCATAACAAATTTGGAATCTCTTCCTTGACTTTAACAGATGAACACTTGGCTCAGGATATGTGGGTCATTACTTCCTCCATCTTTAACGTAAAGGCAAACTAGCAGCCTGCTTGGGATTTTTTGGGACTCTTTTAAAGATATACAGATAATCCTCTGAGAAACCATACTAGATCATATCAGCATTTCTCTAAAACTCAGGTCATAGCTCCTGTCAGTTCTTGGTTTTCTTAACAGTAGGCATGAAAAGCTACAGTCAGATACCTGTGCTGTTATTTTATTTACATACTGTGATGAGTAAAAAGCCCAAGCCCATAGCCTAGATTTTTGTGTACCCTGAAAATCCATTTATAAACCTCTCATTCACTTGGACTGCAATTTCAGCCATTTTGTGATGGGATGAAGAACTTTTTTCCCAAACACGGCCAAATTGCATTTTTAGCTCGTTCAGTGCTCTTACAGCTCTAGCTCCACTGAAATTATAATGTTAGTCTGGATTTCCATCACTGTGACAGCAAGCAGAGCCTGTCTGCCAGCGTACAGGCAGACTCAACAGACTGAAATCTGAATGGAAAAGGGGTAAGGATAGGAGTGAATGGTGCCTGAATTAGTGTTACTGCAGAACACCCTTGGGTAATGCTCAGGGTATAGAAGGAGAGATGCTTAGAGAGGTGGGAGAATAATGAAAAATTAAGAGTGAGGGCATATTGGGGGACATTTTCAGGTTTTTTTTTTTCTTAGATAAACTTTTATGTGGTTTGTCCTAAGTGTAAGACGGCTTGCTGAAAGCTATAATATCATCTTCCTTTACCCTTATGATAATTTTGGCAACAGATAAAGATCATACATGTGAAATGAAAAAGTCAAGTATCTAAGTGATCGGAAATGAACTGTTTAAATTAGAGCAAGAGCTGCAATTTGGAAAAGGAAAGGAGCCGTACCCTTGGGAACACAATGATGATTTGTGCCCTTTTAAAATCCTAGAAAACCAAGAAGTGCAGATGAGCCAAGAGCTATTTTGGGGAAAAAAAATAAAAATAAAAAATGCCCTTCCTTACTCCAGGGATCAAAGAGGAAACCATTAGGCAAAGCTAAAATCTTGACTGAAGGACCAGAGGCTCTGGAAAGAGCAATACTGGTACCACTGTTCATCAGCACAGAGAGAAATGATACATCGCAGCTTGGGCTCTAGGGCCACAGTGGATAATTCATCATTTCTCAGTGGCCCCTCTTGCCTCTCCTCTATTCCACCAGTCCAGTCCCTGTTTGCAATCAGTGCTTCGGTCTGTCCACACCACGGCACAGGAGGAGCAATAAGGGATGGAAAGGAATAAATGGGTCCAGAGCCACCCTGAAGACCGTGCACACTGTTGCCTCCTGGTTTTTGTTCGTAGTACTCCTAGAGCAGAGTCTCTTCCTACACAACTGTTTCCACAATCAGATTTCCATCTAAATGGTGCCCCGTTGTCAACATATGCCAGTGCAACGAATAGCAGTAGCTCTCTCTCTGCAATATATTCTGCTATTTCTGTTATGAGGGGAGAATGTATTCTACACATTTCCAGAAGTGTGCAGCAGGCTCGATAAATGTTGTGTAGGTTCAATTACCTGAGCCAGAAGATGTGACAACAGTGGTTTTCATCTCCAAGACAGGGCCGTTCAGCAAAAAGATACCAAATTTTGTAACTTTGTCGGGGGATTCTCACTTCGAGTTAAGCTGAGACTATTTTATTGATAACTGCAGGTACACCCATATGACTCAAAAAAGGTTTCAGGATATTTATCTAGAAACCACAAAAGTGGGCTAAGAAAGAGAGAACCTGACTTTCTTTTTTTCTCTTTTTTATTTTTTTAAGTACAAGGAAATTCCAAAACTTTCAGTATTGCAGGCAATTTGCACCAATCACAAAACAAAAGACTATCATTAAAATTCCTAGACTGCTCTTAGATTGCATACGTAATTTTTGATAAAACACGGTCTAAAGACCTCAGACACTAAGGGAAAAGGAAGAACAGCGCATGGCTCTTCATCCTTTTCTACAACAGCCCAATTTTCTTGAAAGTCTCCCTGCTAAACATCTCCCCTTTTCTCTCAAATAAATCACAGATAATGACAGGCATTGATATAGTTAAATATTTCAAGTTTGGTGGACAAAAGTAAATAGTTAGTAGCCAGAGTTCCTCACAGTTATCAATACCATTAACTGGCTCTCACAATCCTGCTGTTTCAAGCGGAGAGGTGACACTGAACTTGCAGGGCAAAGAGTGAACATTTACCGGATGAACTGAAGAGAAAAATTTTAAGACAGACGACCTCTAATGAAAGCACTGAAAGTGTGCTTGCTGCATGCTGCTTTTATTTAGATGTCAATTGGATTACAGTTGTGCTTATTTGTAAATTGGGATTTTTTTCAAAAAGGGAAGGTATACCAGATCTCTATTTCTTGCACTGTTGTGTCTGCATTTAGGCGACAAGCAGTTGCAGAAAAATGAAAATTACCAAACACAGAAAATCTACTGTGAAAATACGTCAGCGTTCCCAGGGGCTGGGAAGGCAGGCAGAAGCAAGCTGGCAGGCCAAGAGAGAAAAGTTTCTGCTCCTAGGAGTGAGGAGAGATGGAGCTTCCTGAGCACACAACTTTCTGAGAGGTCGGGTTTGGCCACCAGGAACTTGGAAGCTGCTGTTTGCTTCTACTGTGATGATGGGAACACGGTACGTCTGTACCTACTCTTGGTAAAGAAACAGCACTGTAGCTGTAGGGAAGTCCCTTTCTCCCTGATGGAAGCAACCCTGCAGGGCCCCAGTCACAAGCACACGTCTTGCAGCACGGGGACGAGAGTTCCTATTTCAAAAGGCGAGCTTCCACTACCTTTTAGGAGTTACTGAGCTTTGCAGAAACAACTTCCTAAGGCTAAAGTCATCAAACAATTTAACTTCCTCTTCAAGCGTTGCCATTACAGTGGTTTCACTTGGCTGCGCATCACGTGCTGCGGAGGGAGGTGGAGAGAAATTGTGTGAGGAACCAAGGGTGCAGCCTGGCCCCACGGGGAAGGAAGGCTGGTGGCACAGGGACCTGGGAGACCTGGCAGTGCCTGCAGGGGGTGGGGACAAGGCATCGGGCCCACCATTAGCACCATGCTCCTGAGGATCCTCGCGGTGCTCTGCTTCATCCCCACTGCTGATGTAACAGGTAACAAAACCCCCTCACATTTCAATCCTTTCCACTGCTTTTCCTCGCTTTGATCATCAGGAGGGAGAAGGTCTGGTCTAGCTTTGAATTAATTTTGCACGAATTATTCTGTGTTTGGATGAAAGGGGAGAGACAGAGCATGCTGCTAAGACTGCACATGGATCAACTTGATATAACTAAGAGGCCGATTTTTATCCTGCCACAAGTATCCCTCCAAGATAAGACCCAAGAGCTTTCTTTTAATTTGACTCCTCTTTAGATGCATTTGGAAATTGCATGCGCAGATAGCAGAGGGTTTATTTCACCTTTTCCCCCCAGGCTTTACAAATTTTGCTCACAAGTGCCTTCTCTTGGGGGGCAGGGGGGCTGAGCAGACCAGGTGCCTGTGCCTCTCTTGGGGCAGCCTCTCCACCACCCCCAAGTCTCCTGTGCAAAGCTCCAGGTCCCACCATGGCCTGGCTCCGTGTGATGGGCTGCAGAGCTGAGCCCACCCACATCCTCACAGAACTAGCAAATAAAAGGACCAAAAGCAGAGTTGCTTACTGAGCTCAAAGAGGGGAGGACGGGAATTGCGGAGTTTCTGATTTTTGCATTGTTTAGTAGTTTATTGATACTTACTAGATACCTAGCTTCTTTCTGAAAAGATGTTCAACAACAAAAAATGTCTATTTGTGATTTTGAAATCCTGAGTCTTAGTGAATCTTTACGAATCTTCAGTTGTTGCAGCTGAGGGTGTTTTGCCTGGATGTTGTCTTGCTGATGCAGTGTTCATATGTTCAGAGCTAACATGTCTTTCCAAGGAGTACATCAAAACGCGAAGCAAGGCAAAGGATGAAGGCTTTTTCTAGGCTAATCTTAAGACAGATAATTTTTCAAACCGCTGGCTTGTGAACTGTTGTTATTGGGTCTTCTCCAAATATCAGTGTTTTGTATTTTACAGGGAAGTTACAGATAGGAAGAAAAATCTGTTTTCCAGTACAAAACTTTTCACATATAGATCATCTTTAAAAAGTTGCTTTTTCTAATATGAGAGATATTATTCAATCTATTTTTCCTTATTTCTGCCTCATTTTTCTATGATTCTTTTCCTCAGTGAAGGCATAGCAATTTGCATGACACCATGATCTGGATTTCTTTAAGAGATCATAGGCTTTTTCTTCCTTGTCCTTTGCCCATGTTTATAATTCTGTGTTTGCAATACCATAATTATTTCCACAGCGGGCCCCTGGGTTGTCAGAGAAGGCACTGATCCCCGGGGGGGGGTAACTATCAGCTGTGGGTTAACAGTTTTAAAAACATTTCCATAAGGTGTGTACAGCTTTTAAGCAACTCCTTTGAATTGCAACAAAATAAATTACAGTGTGTGGTTATCAGACACAGGGGTTATGCCATGACTCTACAGACATTTAAACGCTTGTTTTGCATGAAGAACTTGAGTTTCTCCAATAGCTTCACTGAGCCTGTTCAACTGCTTGAAGAGAAGCACATCAGGTCACTTGCTTCTCAGGGATCTCATCTTTTACCCGTATCTTTTCATCACCTCTTCTCTTCATTTTGATTGAAATGATTGATCCTTAGTACATGGAAAACATTAAGGCAGGTCAAAACCCTGCAGGACTTCCTCAAGCCACAAAGTGTATTATAGGCCTCAGGTATTTTGTTTTGGGGAAGACAACAGAATTTGCCCCGTTCTGCTGTTGTTGGACTGTACCAGTGAGCGCTGCAGGTTGAGTCTGAATCACAGAAAGGGACTTAAAGATCAGTTTGTTCATTTCCCTTTTGCAGGAACACTAACATTTACAAAGTTTGTCTTCCCCACCTTTTCGTTGGCAAAGTAATTGCCTTGCTACGGTCTGTCAGAGAAGCAGCTAGATCAAGTTGCCTGCCCCATGTATTTTGTGAAATAAGTAATAAAAGTGGGTTCCCACTGCAGCATACCACAAATTACCTCATCTTTTTACTACGCGCATAACCTTCTGGCTTATGGTCTCTGGGTGTTAAAAATCAACCTCTAACCCACTAAGGTTACCAGAACACAGAAGGTGTATGAGGCAAGGTTAGCCGAGATTAGGATGACAGCAACAAATTCTTGTTTTTTAAAAAAAATAAAAAATATCACAAACTGACAAGAAAAACGCCTGTGCTCACACTGGGTTTGATTAAAGCAGGAGTGTCACCTGGGCTTTATGTAGTACTGTGCTTCCTGCAGTACTCACACCGAAGTAGGAAAGATCAGCAGAAAGCAAGCCTATAATGGCTAGAAGGGGCAGATCCCTCCAGCTGCACATTATGCACACAGCTGGGTGACCTAAAACCAAAGTAAAAGAGAAAGACCCTTGTACCTGGGAAAGAAGAGTAAAGGTGACTGAACAATCAGCAATTGAAGACCAGCAGCAGCAAAAATGGAAGAGCTTTGTTTGTAACATAGCTGTGTGGCCTTCTGTTTGTGGATTAAATAAACTCCCTTCAGGTTTTTCCCTGTACCTCCAGGGACTTAAGTGAGCCGTTTCCTTATTGTGCTTATAGAAATCCCAATTTATCCCAGATGCTTTGCTCTGGCAAATAGCTCCTTGAAGTCAACTGGCATAGAAAAGAAAGAAAGGAGAGTACAAAATATTTTTAGCAGAATATTTTTTTCCAATAGCTGATGATGATTCATGGAAAGTTCTGGAAAAAAAAACCTCAAAATAGTTATTTTCCGTACTTTGTCGTCTCTATTTCACTTTCTTGGCAAATAAGAAAGAAAGAAAACAAAACTTCAATGAAGTTTTGCTTGCGTCAGGGGTCCATGACTAGGGAGTCAGTATTTTATGGATATTATGTATGGATGGCTTTTTTTTTCATGATGCAAAAAACCCTCACATGTGATTTTAACAAATGTCTAGCATGACAAATAAGGTATAAAAAGTTTAACAAATGGTTAGAGATCTTACACACCATTGCATATAAATCCTAAGATCCTGAGAGAGCTTGCAGCCTGTGCAAACTAACTTAAATGATTTTACATTTTTAGACTTCACAGCTTTTTGAAACTGTAGACAATGATTTTTCATAACTGCCATTTTCTTGGCTGGGTGAGGCCAAGATACAGGTATTTATTACTATGCAGCATGACTGAACACGGCTCTGGAAATGGCAATCATAACCCTCTTTAGGGGAAAGCATACACTAATGGAAACACATACTAAATGTTTCAGAGTTTCACCATTTTAACAAACCCAAAGCGACACTTACGAGAAAAACTGTATCTGTGAAGGCAAAAGCACCCTCAGCCCATGTTTGCTCAGAATCATCCATATCCTACTAAGAATATAATCGAATCCTATTCAGATCACAAGTGAAGTAAAGGATGTTTGGCCTTACTCTGTTTTCCCCATGAAACTAATACACATTTTGGCATGATTGACTTTCTTCAATTCAAAGAAAATCCAAACCCGGAGGAGAAGGATGAGAGCAGGGCCTGTCTAACATGCCTGTGGGGTAAGCCTGCCTTGCCCCTGCTGGCATCGCAGCCCAGCCAATTCATGTGGTGCTAATAAGCTCCTATAAATGAAAACCAAAAGATCTCCCTCAATCAATTTAGATCTGAACTAGTAGATCCACTTTCTGAAAACGGATTTGGGTGCTTAGCTTAAATCATGTAGGAGCAGTCTTCATTTAATGATCCACAAATAAACTTCTTCTCACTGCTCGGCCACACTGCATCCTAACATCAGCAGCATGGGGCTGGGTTGTCAACACCCAGCCTGCATGCCAAGGCTAGCAGACTGGACCATAAATCCAAGAGGTGGAAATAAGTTAAAGAAAATTATTTTTTTAGTTGGGTGTATCAAAGGAGACTGGTTGCCAATTAGCACAATACCGTGGCAGGGGCATAAATAGTCCAAAGCTGTAGTTAAATAGCGGAGCTCAAGACATGAAGCTATGTACTAAACATCAGGAATTCAGATTAGCTGACAACAGCAGAAGGTGGGGGGTAAATCACAGGGGTCTGCAGATGAGTCAAAATAACATTTGAAGGTGGTCCCTCAGTGATGAGATTTTCAGTGTTCTTTGTCTTTCTTCTGGCCATAGCAAAAATCTGATCAGGCTGAGCAATAAACATTAGTTTTCTTTAAGTACTTACAGTGAAAAGTAAGCAAGCGTTTTTCTGAAGTGTAGTGCTTTTGCAAGTGTCTGTTCCGGGATGCCTATTTTGGTTGTAAACTCTGAGACAGAGAAGGTCTCTTCTGAAAGTGTAGTCAGTCCCTTTGACAATCAGGGTTGTAGTGGTGGGCACTGCTACAGTGCAAATCAGAAGAATAAACTCTGTCTCAAGTGAGATGTGTAGAATTCTGCTGTGTTAAAGGTAGAACAATTCTAACGCAGACTTGCACATTGCCATTTAGGTCAAAGATCCACTTTCTGGCCAAAAAAATATAACCAAATACCTTGTCTAAAGGGGTGCAATCCAAACCTCACCCCTTACTAGAATGCCTTATAAGCCTATGCAAGAGCTTTTGTCGGAAAATGCTGATTCGATGAAACTGAAGTGTTTTGCTGAAATGTCTTCATTTCGATGAAAATTCACCACAGGCAGCACCTCCAGTAGAAACCTGCCCTGTCTGTTATTAATCTGCTACTCAGTATCAGGATTCCAAGATACGTGTCTCTTTCTGCTGGAAAGCACGGAAACGCTCGTCCTTCATCAAAACAAAGTTTCACAGTGTTTGGGTTTCCTGAAAACATGGAATTTCAGAGCTGTGACAAGCTCTGCTCCACCCTATCTTGAACAAAGAGACAGAAGGAAGAGGGACTATAATCTTTCTTTGCTAAAGACAGGGCAGTAGAGCAATCCCTGTCTCCTATCTTTCTGCTCTCACGAGAAGGGAGGGCTGGTAAACAAGGCTTTCAGTGAGAAAATTAACAACTTCAGTGGTTTCATGGGTTGGGCTGGTAACTGGAGAACCTGCTAGCCGTGAGTTGTTTTTACTGCCCACACCCTACCACTAGTCCTGGCCATCTCATGCATCTCTTTGTGTTTACTTTGCCCTCTGTATCGCGTTCATCCCAAAGGAGCATCCTACTCAAGAGTTTGGGGTACTCCATCTTCTCGTGCACGTGTGAACATATTAAATGTAGCCATTTGGTCCTAAATACTGTTAAACATGGTGAAATACTTGTTGTCTGGGTATTGTGGCTCTGGCCTCCCTCCCACTCCATTTCGCTTACTAGCCTGTTTTAAGTCTCTCACATGGATTAAGTAGAAAGAATGTAAGTTTTGCAGCAGATTTTGGGGACAAGAGATAAAATTGTCGTTCTCACAAGCACAGCAATTCTCAGGGATCTATGAAAGGCTACTAAGAGCTGTATGCGTTGAGCTTGCACAAAGACTTACGCAGTCATATACACACACAAAAGGGCTGTCTGTAGTTCTGGCAAGTTCCTAGCTTAAAAGCCAAAACTCCCTTCCTCTTTACTTACGAATCATCATTTGAAAAGTAGGGCCTGATTTGTACAGGATGAATTTTCTTGGAAGAAGTCATCTTTCTGCATAGTCCTTGCAGTGTTTCATTGTTTGGCAGATGGTAGCACAGAGGTCTACATGTCAGAAAACATTTCCTGTTTATGTATCAGTCCGGTCAATCCAAATTGAATTATACCTTTGTGTGATGTGTCTTTTTGCAAGCCATTCAAGTGCTAAGTGCCAATGCAGTGTCAAATTAGTCAGCTCCTGAGTCCTTTGAGAGATTAAGAATCTACTACAGCTGCTAACTAGAGAAATTACTTATTTTACATTAAAATGATAGCAGTTCATGCTTTTAGTGCTCATCATCCAAGGTCCAAACCCTTGAAATGGTGCAGCAAATTCAACCTACAAACTCTTCACGTCTCCTTGGATTAAAAAGTAAATGCATAAATAATATTCTCCTATCTGACTGCTAAACTAAGCATTTAATTCACAGTACTTTTGCTCCGTAATGTCCCCTGGGGAATCCGCTTGCTAAGAAAAGGATAGACTAACGTGGCCTTATATATACACACGCACACAGAGTAGCCTTCTGAGCCCTGACGTTAAATCTTATTCACGTGGGCCACTTCATGTACTAGTGTTCTAACTCTGAAGAAAAACACTCTTGACCTCAGAGTCTCCCCTGGTGACTATATAATTATTTATATAGAGGGGGGCTGCTACAACAAGAGCTCCTGTGAGGAACTGCTTCTGGAGCTTGGTGGTTACGTACTGCCTAGTAGGGAGTGTCAGCAGGAGAGAGGAGATACGGAGAAGAGTTGCATGGGAGGATGTGTGGTTCTGAAGTCTCGTACTGTATTTTGTAAACAAGTATTTTTCTCACTCTCTCCCCTCCCCTCCCTTCCAGAAAACAAGATTTTAGTGTCTCAGAGTCCTTTGCTCACTGTAGCTAACAAGACTGCAACTCTAGTCTGCAACTACACATACAATGGAACAGGGAAGGAATTTCGAGCTTCGCTGCACAAAGGAACGGACAGTGCAGTTGAAGTTTGCTTTATTTCATGGAATACAACCAAAACTAGCAGTAATTCAAATAAAGAATTCAACTGCCAGGGGAGTCATGATAAAGACAAAGTAATCTTCAGTCTTTGGAATATGAGTGCCAGCCAAACTGACATCTACTTCTGCAAAATCGAGGCCATGTATCCACCCCCATATGTCTACAATGAGAAGAGCAACGGGACCGTCATTCACGTGAAAGGTAAGCCGGGAAATATCTGTAGGCCAGTATCCTCCCTATCCTCCCTACATACTCCCAACATGACTACTGGAGGCAGTTTGTTTCCTTAAAAAAAAAAAAAAAAAGGATTGCCTGGTAAAACCATATTCTTGCAACTGATGTCCTGAAGAAGACCTCTTAAAGGGATGATTAATCCAAATGGCACATTGGAACAAGGAGTAAATAAGCAGAGATTGAGGTTTTTGCTCTCATGTACTTAAAGTTTTCTTTGTTCTTTTCTTTAAAGAGACACCCATCCAAACACAAGAGCCTCAGTCTGAAATTCCTTTGTGGATTATGGTGGCAGTGACTGGAGTTCTTGCTTTCTACAGTATGCTAATAACCGCAGTTTTTATTAACTATTGGGTAAGGAACTACTGTTTCCCTTTGCTCTATATGCTTTTTCCCTAGTTCTTTTTTCAGGCTACACTTGCCACGTTTACCACAAACTCACCGACACCCCTCACTTCAGGATCACAGTGCTTCTTCACCCCAGCTATATATACACACCCACGCTGTGCCCCAAATGAGTTGAAATACCAAATGCTTTCCAGGTGGGCAGCCAGGGCTCTGCAGTAGAGTCCTAAAGCTAACAGTAATGCCATAGTGTTGGCAGTGCCCTGCACACCAGCAACACTGGCACAGTGTCTCTAGCTCTGCCAGTTGTCCCTGTCAGGGAAAGCTAGTTCAAGCATTCCTGGCAAAACCCTTTGAGACTATACGGACATTAGGAGCTCACCTACAGTAAAACAACCTTTAGGAAACCCTCAGTTGGCCCAAGACCATCTGCACTGATGTCTTGTGCCTATCCAGCAATTCCCTCAAGTACCCACTATTTCTGGCAGCTTGACTGCAAAGGGAAAAGGAGCACAGGGATCTCAGTAGTCCCTCATCTGCCTCTGTACATTAACCCTAAGAAAGCTGAGACAGTCTTATGGCTCATTATTTTTTGCTTTTTAATCTCTCTGGAGAGTTGGCTGGCCCAGGTCACATCCAGTTCTGCCTGCTGGAGTAAAGAGAGAGTGAGCCATGATGCAGAGGCAGCAGAAGGACATCTTACTAGACAAGTCTTAGGATCGTGATCTCCCAGAGCTGATTTACACTACTTACACCTCATGGGAAAGAATTGAACAATGACCTTAGAGAGCTCTGTTCCTTGCATTCTGCCGTTCCCCTGTATATTTGGTGTTAAATAGCAATTTTCAACACATTATGAGGTAGCCTGTATAAAGAACCCGTAGTCCCTGACAGGTTAAATGTTGCCTGTATACAGAAAGCCACTCTCACTCCTAGCTGAAGCTTGAGATCTGTTAAGTTTCACAAAAATACACTTGCTCAATATATGGCTATTTCTGATGGAAAACAATCAAATGGGGCATTGCCATAGGAAAATACAAAGGCAGGTTAAGCAGTCCCTCTTTGTGCCTTATTGTAGAGGCTGACTCCTAGGAGAGCTGAGAGGATTACAGCAAACAGCTGCTGGTGTTACAGTGCTGGGCCCCGATGAGATACTGTAGCTCCGAATCCCTCATTTACAATTGGAACCATTTTCTCACTGCTATATTCGGTTGGTACCTAATGGCTACACACTTTGGTGCTAACATGTCTGCCCCCAGCAAGAGTGACAAGGCTGCATTGCGATGTGTGCTGTTTGCTGCATCAGTTTTTACCTGCTGTTATCGCTGCTGGCGGTGGTATTCTCCTGATAATATGTAGTTGGAGTGTGGATAGATTTAGAGTGTTGCTGAATGTAAATACAGCTGCCTAGATGACATTGTGAATTGTAAAAAAAGGTCCTAAAATATGATGCTTGACAGCCACGGCAAGCCTGTTTCACTTGAGTTCCTGAAAGCAGCTAAAGATTTGTCTATTTTCATACAGTGCCTTCCGTGTAGGAAAACTGCTTTCCTCTCCAAAGGTAGCAGTCTTTGGTCCCATAACAGTCCAGCATTCACTCATGCTAGCAAAATGTCTTTCTCCTGTGCAAAATTACCTCTTAGGTGAAGTAAAAATCCTATATTATGGAGATAAACACATACAGGTAAAGCTTTTTTATCTAATGATTTACATGCATCAGCTGCATTGCATGGCTTAAGCAGTATGTAACTTATGTTAAACACCTTGCATATATATAACATTAATATTAAAAAAGCTTAAAGTGTTTCATAGTAACTGCCCCACTCCGCATGTACAGCATAATTCAGCCATCAGATTTTCTAATACAAACCTCCAATTCCATAGCATCACAAGTACATTGCAGCATACACAAATATTTATGTACATAGGAAGGAAACTTAAGGAGTAAAAAGGAGACTGCAAAAGAAGGTATGATCAGTATTAAGGAAAAAGCATGGGAGCACTTTACCTAGCCCCGAATCAATAAAAACTTAAGCTACACAAAAACACCAACCTCATCCCCAGCCTGCAGCAGTCAGAGGTTCAAATGCTGCTGTAGCCACAAACTTCCTCTGTGATTATAGGCAAATTATTTCACCTGTCTTCTGCTGCTCCCATTTCTGAAAGAGATGATGCTTCCCTTGTCTCACAGGGGTATTATGTGGCAGGAATTCAACCGTAGAAATGAGATTTTTGAAGCCCAGATAGTGAGACAGATAAAAGATTAATATCAGCTCTGATTCTTTTGCCCCTTGAAGGAAAGCTCAGAACAACATCTACATTGTGTGTTACTGCTGTAAATGGTAGGCAAACCATGATACACATAGCCTGGGCTCATTTTTCCTGCTCTTACTCTGTTTGAATTAAGCTAATTTCTTTTTTCCTCCTAATAAATGAGGACAGCCTTCACTTCTCAGACTATATTGCTTCTGCTGAGTCATTCCACAGCTGAGAATTGATGGTGAGAGGCATCAGTTTGTATCCTTGGTTTGCAGCATTCCTTTACCTGGAGAACTAGCACTGTAAATCTCTCAGCAGATAAACTGGAGACCTACATTCAGTTGGGCAAATTCCATAGATTATTTTATGAGAATATGTGTTCTAATTCCTCTGTAAATGTATTTAAACCTGAGGCTGCCTTATAAATACAACTGCTTCCCTGAACCAGGACCTAGGCCCAGAACTGCTGTCAGCAGCTAATATGAGAGTTGGGTGAGACAATTTGTTAACTCAAAGAAGGAAAATTAATCAAAGCCATTATTAACAGTCAAAAGCCCTCTGCTCAAAGGAACCCTGTTCCCTTTCTTCTCCCTTTTTGAATGATCACCCCGGTGAGGCAGACTAATTGCAGAAAAGTTTTCATACTTCTCTTCCCCCTTCTTCCACAGCAAAAATCCAAAAAGAATATGTACCATCAGAGCGACTACATGAACATGACTCCCCGGCACCCACCGTACCAGAAGAACAAGGGTTACCCATCCTATGCGCCAACACGAGACTACACTGCATATCGGTCCTGGCAGCCGTGATACCCACCAGCTGACCCACCAGTAGCCTTGTGTACTTCTAGGCAGACACTTGCTCTTGGGCATGGAAGGACAGCTGCTCATTTTCTCATCATGTTTGTTGTTATTGATCATGGAAACCTACACCATAGCAAGTATTGGCTAAACTTTGATATAATATACTAAAAGAAAAAACAAACAAACATAAAAAAGGGGGCGGGGGGGGAGAGAGGGAAGTAAAAAAGGATTGTTCTGCATGACGGGCGAAAATGAGATTCAACTTGTGTTGAGGGTTGTCAGTGGGTAAGACAGAAAGATAGCATCAGACCTCAGAGCTGGTCTCCTCCTAACACTTATGGTTTTGCTCAGCTGTTGGGAGAACCAGAACTTCTGACCTTTCCCAATAACTGCTGCCTTAGATTTAACCCTTAATTTCCTTTCCTGTATGTTTAATCCTCAGAAACCCTTGTTGCTGTTAAATGTGGCAAGTGTGAAAAAAAGTAATGTTTTCTTCCCTACAAGATCAGGGCACAGTTTGAAGTTCGAAACACATGCTTGAAAGAAAGAGGGAAAAGTCAGCCGGAAGGCATCCAAGCTATGAGGGTATGGCACCAATGCGCTGCCAGGACAAATCAAGCTGATTGATAGAAAACTACTAAACCTTCAACATGTGAGTCCTTATGCTGGGCACTTTGTAAATGTTCATAAGGCCATTTGAAGTCACGACCAAGCAAGTCCATAGAGTGAGAAAGTAATCAACCTGAAGACAAAATCAAGACAAGCAGGAGAGGCAGTAAGATCTGTTGTTGTCATGAAGAACCTCATTTCTGTTTTGTTTGCCTCCTACAGTGAGGGAACACAAGTCATATGGGAAGCATTAGAAGACACAGAGGTCAGATTTTGAGGAGAACTTTACTTTAATTTTTGAATTTTTGTTTCTATCCAAAAGGCATTCTGCGGAGTCCTCCTAAAAATTCATGCACATCTTCTGGCACCTAGGTTGTACCAGAGCTCTTTTGAAAATCTGGGTCCAGTTATGAGCAACTAAAGATCACTTGAATTTTTTTTCCCATAAGCACCCAATTTTGGGGGTGTGAGAGGGTCCTTCATTCCTACCATTGTGAATTGGACCCACAGGTGCTCAGCTGCCTGCAAGGACTGCTCTGCGCACTTCAAGGAACTTTGTGTTGACTGGAGGTTACCTTTCTATCTAAAGATGTTCTTCAGGAATGCTCCATGCCAGAGAAGGACGAAGACTTCAGCAAAACCTGCTTCATTCTTTCAATTAAGCATGTTTACATTAACAAGACATCCTAAACTGTAATTGGAGTTGTCTTGGCATAAAATCTCTTTTCATACTAAGGAGAATGAGGTTTATTTTATAGAGACTACTGAATAAACAATTAAATGACAAATAAATCCATATTCCTGCCTTGAAATAAGATTTGGATGTACAACACTTACTTTCCTTCAAACTGGGATAAGAATATTCTTTCTCTCTTTGAGGGTACATGACAAAAATAGAGATGTGGAAGTGTGTCAACAATCTGCTTTGACATCTTAACCCAAGAAAAAAAACTTTGGCAGTTCCAAATCCGAAGTTTTATTTGAGTTTGCTGACTGGGCCCCACACCATTCCTTCCGAGTCACATCACCACAAACTGTGTTCCTGGAGGGTGCTGTGCCACCTCTGAGCAGCAGTGAGGTGCCTGCTGTCCCCCCAGCTGGACACAGCTCTGCCAGGGCAGGGCCCACAATGCTAATGGCAAGCTTGGCCTGAGCGCCCACTGCCATGAGGCAGCGCGGTGCATTTGGCGTGAGACTGCGGTCTTGGAGCCAGCAGGCCCCGAGAGCTTTGCTTTGGGTCAGTTCAGCAAACTCAAAAGCTCATGACTGGGTTGAAGAACTTCAAAACAAAGTCTTTTTATTTATTTCTTCTCCTTCCCCCTCACCGCATGCACAAACCCCCCAACGCTGACATTTTTCCACGTACATTTTTTATTCTCTTTTCCTGAAAAGCCTCTTGCTGCGCCTTTGTACTACAGCTGAGGCAGCGAGGAGCATGTGCAGGGGGTGGAGGGCAGGGAGCCAGGCAGGACCCATGGTGGTCCCAGCTTGGCCCTCTTTGCTGGCACTGACGGGGGGCGGGGAGCTAACACCTTGCCACCTCCCTCCTGACTTGGAGGGGAGAAGTGGATGATCCTGGCAGAGAGCAGCAGGCTGGGCATGGTCCTCCATCTCCATCTGGCACTGTCTTGCCATGCTCCATGCAATTTACCAGTGTTGCCATTGTATAACCCAACATTAACAAGTGCTCTGATTACAATGCGCTGTGAAAAATCACATCTTGTAGTGCAAAGGCAAGGTGAGATGACCAATGTATATCAAAAGCATAAAACAGGATAAAGATTCTTTGTTTAAACTGTATATGTGTATTTTTAGATATAGACGTTTCTATTTCATTATATCTATATTCCTTAGAGTTTCATTATACTTTTTGCAATCTCCTTTTAAAATTATTAAATAGATACAGTAAATTAAATCCTGAATAAATGCATTAGCCCTGAGGCTAGTCAGAGGAAAGTATTACTTTCTAAAGCAAATGTTGGTATAATTTGCTTTCCTTCCCCTAACGCTTTTGTAATTTCCATATTTAAACCATAGCTCCCAGGACATGATACTGGAAAGTAAGTCCTGGAACATCTGGAACGAGTATTAATTCATTTGACTGACCAAAAAGAAAGGGAGATACAGGGAAACATCCTAAACATATGATGAAAAAAATGAGGAGAACCAGAACAGGAGAGGCTTCAGCACTGTGTTGAAATGGGTATCGCTGTTATATTAAAGCACTGTAGGGACACGAATTACAGACTGTTGGAGATAAGATACCAGGAAATACCTTTTATCCACCACTGTAAGGGAATAAAGGAAAGTGTTTGCAGAGAAGCAAGCCAGTTAAGCCTAGAGTCTGGCTCTGCATATGTGGATTAGCATATACGACAAACAGAGCAACCCTAATTTATTCCATCTGGTTTTAAGCAATGCATAACATGCCAGGACAGCCCTGGCCCTCCCTGGCCCTGCCTTTGGGATCTATATGCTGTTTACAGCATGATGTAAAGAGAAACCTCCCTGTGTTGCTGCTCCGAACTTGGAAACTGGCCCTCATGGAGGGCAGCGAGACATCAACAGGGTTTTCTGCCTTGCACACAGGTCTTAATTCAAATGCAAATATAATCCTGCTGAACAGTGATTTAATTTTTCATCCTCCTTTCCCCTACTTCTGGATCTCAGTGTCAAATGAACATCTGATCTGCAGTCATCATATCTGAACTGCAATCAACATATGTTGCAAGGGGTCAACCAAGGGTTGTGCAGCTCCAGCCCCCTGCATGCTGATTCCTGTTCTGCACGTCTCCAGCACAGCACAAAACAACAGCCTGGCTTTTCTATGCTGCCAGGAACCAAGCCCCTAGGAGATGAATGCCAAGGAGGCAGCATGTGCTACCTTTGCAGTATCATCTTGAACCTTCGGCATTGGGGTTGTCAGGTTTACTAAAGCCAGAAGTCTTGAATGTTCCTTCAACTTTGAATCCCCCACATTCAAATATCCTCCTCCCGTATCAGATTTTTCAAAATGCCTCTTCTTTCTTCTGCAGCTATAAACATGAACCCTGCACATCTGTCAAACAGTATCACATCTTCCTTCTCTGCATACGATGTCTTTTACTTTCATTTCTATGCTGGACTCAGCAGTTCAGGAACCCATTCAATTTCTTAATCTCTAACACCATTGTGCAGCCTTCCACACGCTCCCCTGACTAGTTATTTGCTTCACAAAGACTGTCTTGTATGGTAAGGAGTTGCCATAGGAGATTGGAGCCATGTGGTGATTGGATAGTACTTGTTTTCTGTTCGAAGGATTTGGGGTCTTTCCTCTGTCTGATTTTTCCCATCATCTTCAGATTTTCAGTTGTGCCGAACAACCACGTGGGAATCCTGCACACCACGTGCTTCCCACAGTGCATATAATTCCTGTACGTTTCATTTCCTGTGCATAGCATGCTTTTGGCTATTGCCAACTTCATTATGCCTGTAGACATGCCCTGACAGCAGAAGCAACTTTGGCTACTGATGGTATGTTTGATACTAGTAAGTAACATGGTACAAAAAGCTTGAGTTTTAGGAGTACGCAAGCAAAGGCTTCAGTGCTAAAGATCAAATCTTTCCACTTTCAGCAACGTTTTTGCTGTGTGACTGGAAAATACTTTATTCAAGATGAATCACAGACCAAGACATAATTTTGTTAGTCACTCACACTAACCAGAAAACAGGCTAGGGTAATGAGTACAACATCAGCTTTCTTAAGGTCCAATAAAGACTGTGAAAGGCAGAAAAGAGCACCAGGCAGTAATTTGTAGCCAAAGTCAGTGTCTGTAAGTGGCTGTGAGAGGCAAACATTACTAGCTGCTTATCTTGATGCAAATGGATTGTTCTTCACAATTAGGTGCTTTTGTTAGAGCATCACATTACAGTATGTTACTATTCCAGCCTCAGGGGCATGCAGATAGTCTGATGTGGCCAATTTGGCTGACAAAGTATTAGGAGGCTGCCAATTTCATACAAACCCGTTTTCAAACAGAGAAAAAGTTGAATGGTCTCAAATTCACGGTGGTTCTTTCTTTTTTTTTTTCTTCTTCTTTTTTTCTTTTTACTGGATCTCCAGGATCAGGGCACTGGTTCTTACTTTTTCTCCCTTTGTTGTTAATAAAAACGAAAAGTAACTTTATTTTCAGGACCCATAAACTTAGCAGGAGCACTTCAGTTTTGGGGAGCTGTCTCCGTCTTACTCATCTGACCATTGAAATGACGAGGAATTTTAAAATGCCATAGTTTTTCTAGCCATTATATCATTATGTGTCCACATCATTAATTTTCCTCACTGGTTTATTATTCCTTCAAAGGAACCATTCTGGATCAGGTTGAAGTGTTCTCATGGAGCTGGAACAACTCTAGTTTTTCAGTCAGGAAAGATTACTCCCTAACCAGCAAAAACAAAGATGCAAACAAGCAATTTGTAACAGTACAGTTCTGTGGAAATTAGCATAGTGGTTTCAATCTGGCAGGAGGATCAAATGGCCTTTTTACAAAATCCTTTTGCTCTAAAATAAAGAATCTTAAGAAATTACATACTAAAGTACCTTAAAAGAAAAGAGATCAGGTTGCAAAATTAAGAAATCAAAGGCAGGAAATGCCAGAAGGAAGCTTTCCTATCCAGCCTCTCTTCTGCCCCCTTGTGTGACCACAGTGGCTCTTTAATTACAATTGCATTTTTTTCCCTGCCTACAGGGACTTTTCCTTCTAATCTGAGCATAGGCTGCTAAGAGATGCTGGTCCGCTCCCTTGCATTAGGCGAAGGGCTGCAGTAAGAGGCTCCAGGTATTGTCAGAGTAGGCACTCGGTGACACTGCAGGTCCGGAGTCCGAGTGACATCTCAAGCGCTGCATACAGAGGGCTGTAGCAGGACACAACCATCAATCAGGCTAACTTAGACAACAGCTAAGTTAATGCCTGATAGCCTTGTCAGTGCCCCGTTAAATTAGATCACTCTGTTGTGAGTCAGAATGAACTAATTTTCCTGCTATGTTTCCTGCCTGTGACAGCCCTTGAGCTACTTTAATCTTCAAACACCAGCGGTCAAGATGAGAGCTGATTTTTTTTTTCTCATGAAAATTATGAAGTAGGCTGCTTGGATTTCTTCCTGGGCTTCTCAGCCTTCCCTATTGGAATCAAAACTGGCTGGAGAAGAGAAATTGTTTCTCTGTTTGCATAGGTCATCAGCTCCTGATGCACAGGGACAGAGGCTGAAGTCCAGGGTGGAATGTTGCCTTTGGGAGCATTAACCCATGTAGCTCTTTCTCTCATTAGCAGAATGCTGACACAAAGCCAATGTTTTATCTTAACAACAACAAAGAAGTATGAGACTATGAAGATACAAAATTGGGCAGCAAGGGAATAACTTCTCTCCCTGCTGCAGACACACAAAGTTGACACTACTTTCAAGTCCAGCCCTGTGATGGAGCAATCCACCACTAAGGATGGGAAAAGCAAAAGGGGTTAAAGGAGAAACCACTCTGAAACCACTTCAGTGAAACTCTGGAATAGTCCCTCAGGGAGTGGAAATGAACAAACCAGCTGCAGGATGCACTACACAAAGCAGACTTCTGCCTCTCCCTGGCCATATACTAGAAATAACAGTATTGAAAACACCCTAGTCCTTCTTTCCTGAAGAAGTACTTTTTACTGCATAGGTTGCTATGTGTCAATGAGAAACTAGCTGGTTAGGTCTTATGTGTGGACTTGGGTGCGCTGTTGGGTCCCAGGAAACTCTTGAGAAGAAAGCGGCAAATTATATTCAAAGGGTGATGGCCAAGCAAACCACAGCAGGCTGGAAAGGCAGGATGGATGAATAGCTGACTGCAGGAAAAGTGGAGTTAAGTGACTCCAGGGCTTGTCTCCAGCAGCTAGAGAAATGCATTAGTTTGGGCTGCAGCTCTAGTGAATTTCCTCCAATAAAAGCAGCCCTTGGAAGGATGAAGGTTTTGTGGTTATTTCCTGAGATTTAAGTCAAAATAACCATGCATATACACCTAACCAAAAAAGATTTTTTAAAATACTCTTATTTCTGCCTCTTCTCCTTTCTGAACTAAATGATTGCTTACCTACAAATGCTACATTTGATTTTAAAGGTTTTAAAAGGTTTTAAAGGTTTTAAGGTTTTAAAATCAGAGTATTCCGTTCTTGTTACCCTTCTATTAATATTTGTTAAGGCATTTCTGTTGTAGTTCTGCAATCTGATTTCAAACCACTGAGACAGAGAGGCAAAATGAAGGCTGGGGTATCGGCGGAGGATATATGTACTGCAGCGCAGCGCCGCATGGCAGTACCCACACAACTGTGAAAGATAGCAGGCACAAAATGAAGTTCAAAGAGTCCATAGGTTACATGAGCAACTTGGTGAAGAAATGTCAGTTAGAAACAAGCAGCAGAAAACAGCTCTGTTTTCCTATTGCTGTGGCTTTGCTTGGTGATGATGACATACAAAGATTAAGTCTAACTGCATGAGCTCCAGTCGTTTATCTCCTTTATTATCATCGCCAGTAAGTGAAGGAGATGTGTGGGTGTCACCTGCAAAAAAAAGAAGTTGCATTTCTGAGAGAAAAACATCTGCAGATCAGAGAAAGCAAATGCTCGTGTTTAATTCATGCATATCCAGTTTCCTTTCCGTCACTAATCTGCAACACTGAATTTAGTCTCCTGGATTTCCTTAGCTTTTATTATGCTGGAAGAGTGCAAGAGAGAGAGAGACAGGGGGACCTGAGCAATATCAAGTGCCTAGAATGATTGCAGATCACCAAGGTCATTTGTAAATCACTAAGATAGTCTGGCTCTCAGGGCATGGAGTTTGATTTTCCCTCCCCTCTTCTCCCATCTGCTGAACTATGGGGATCTGCAACAAGAAAAGCTATCTATCTGCCGTGCAATCAATTCACAGAAGAACATTTTGTTTGGGCTCTATTGGGGGATGCCGGCAGAAACTGGAAGCCCTGGTTCAGCACCCATGGCACAAGTGTTAGCGTCTGCATAGAAGATGTAGAAGATGTGGTTCTGTGCTTGCGTGTTTGTCTGTGACACAGAATGAATCTCTGCACACAATTAAACACGGCTTGCTGCATACATTGCATAGAAGTCACTATTTTAGGAAAGATTTAAAGCAAAGGTATCTCCTACATTGGAACTACTGAGGGATACTTTACGTATGGACATGCAAACAAGTATACAAACATAGATGCCAGCTTCTGTCTTATCTCTCCATCATTATGTACATATGTAAAAATAAAATAAAACCCCCCCATATATGTTGGATTGCACATCAATCACAGTATGGTCATTGGGTCTAAGATATCTCTAGATTCCTGATGTTTGACCTGGCTGTGGTCTTGCCTGGGTCAACTCACCAGCCTCTGAGATATAAGGAGTATCGGAAAAGTGAAAATTATAAATTCAGAGTATCTGTGTTTAAAAATAAGATTTTCCTCCACCTCCAAATTTGCTGTAATTTGCTCTAGCCCTGGATTTGAGATATATTCATTAAGACTCTCCCTTTTATCACCAAGCCTGGTGAGAAAACTGATGACCATCCCTTTTCAACTGCAGATCAGAGAGTGGGTTCCCTGTGGCTCTGCTACAGCTGTTCTAATCAGCAAGCAAGAGTGCTTGTTGCACTGTTCTGGTGCCCCAGCTACAGCCCAAGCAAACCAAGTACCTGACTAATCCTTCTCACCCAAGTGCAAAATACGACATTCACCTTTCCCACTAAACAGACCTCTTTACAAAAATTAAACTCACTTGTTCTTGATAGCTGCCATAATGAATGCTTGGTCAATAATGATTAATTCCTTGTTCTTGCAAACAACAAGCTCTTGTGTCCATTTACTTAGGGGAGGAATCCAACTGATGTTAATATCATTAGCTGTGTGAGGAAGTTGCACATCTGTGCAACTTGCTGTGGGAGTGTCTTCCCTCATGTAAATGCTGGGTTGCAATCTGGGTCAACAAACTAATGTTTAGCACTTTTGACTAGAGAACAACACAAGAAAAATATCAGAAGTGAAGACCCGTGAAATGCGAGGCACTGATCAATCCAGTACTGCTTCTGGTTGAATGGCATGAGCACTAGCAGCTGAGTATCATTCTCAAATCAGTTAGGAGTGAGTTCACACTGTAATCTCTCCACGTTTAGGATCTCAGATGCATGTAGACTGCAAAAACACAGCAAAATACTAAAGGACCCAAGGCAAGGGGAAAATACAGGGAAGAAACAGGTTTAATTTGCTAAAGGCAAACAGTTTTTGCCTTGGGAACAGGAAACAAAGAGACAGTGCAAAAGATGTTTGCGGGTGTTGGAAGGGCCACCACTGTAGTTATTGTGTGTACCTGAGTGACTCATCATCACTGTGAACACTGGCTTGCACTCAGATGTCTTTCCTCCCCCAGCTGGAGCCAGTGTGCTCATCCTGCCTGGTCTCTCCATGCTTCATCTCTGTTAGGGTGTCATCTGGAAAGCACTTGGGCTGGCACTGTGCTGGGCTAGAAGTTGTACTTGTGACATATACAGACTATACCTGTGGCACACACAGGAGTGATGTGCTGGTCCCTGCTTGAGAAGATTGAAACTGAAAAAGATAAAGGAAGGGAGAAGCGGAGGCATGGTCCTCATGCACACGTATGAAGCTCAGCAGCTGTGAGGGCAGAAATCATAACTGAGCCATTCTTCACATGGCTTGTGAACTCTACCCACTGTACCACACCAACGTGTGCGTATGCATCCTGTGGGGGACCACCTGCTCCACAGGAACAAGAGGAAATAGCTGCTTGAGGCAGGAAATGTCCAGTCTGGTCACAGCTGCAGGTTCACATCTGCATTTCTGCCACAGCTCATACCTTCCACCTGGGCACAATCTGCAGAGCACAATGGTTGCTTTTATAGTCGATGCATTTCTCCCATCCTCCCTCACCTTGTACCACAGGAAACTGCCGGCATATGTGTCTGTGTGTCCTGTGTGGATCTGCCTGCTTCTCAGGAAAAAAAGGACCTAATCCCTGTCTGATCAGTTGTAGGCTTTGGGGTTTTTTTTGTAACGAGTTTTCCTGCGGTCACAGAGGTTGCCCATCTCTCACAGACTTTCCATAATCCAAGATGTCCCCTAGCACTTATGGACAGAGGATGACAACCTTTGGTTACTAGGAGACAGGCTTGGGAAGCATGTGTCCATTTAGAAAGGGGACAGCATATACGCTACTGTGGGAGAAAGGGGTAAAGCAGCATGGCAGTACACTGTGGTGAGGGAGTATGGCAAACTGAAGGCAGCGGAAAATCAAAGACCTGTGTTGGAATTTGTTTGTGCCACCAGGCTGGAGCCTTGTGAAGATCATCTGTCACATGGCTCTTCAGGAAAGATCGGTAATATACATCATTACACAGCAAGGAGGCAAGTGAACATGATGTGTCTGGCTTGGGAGCAGGAGGTTCAGACTGACTCGCATTTTTTATTCCTCATGAAGATTGCCAGGGTATTGACAGGCCATCCTTGGCATACACTCCTTCTGTAAACTGTCAAACTTGCTTTGCATACCAAGAACAAATTAGTCTGCAATTTATTCTTGCACAGATTGCAAGCATATTCATGTACAGCAAGAATAAAGACATGCCTGACCAAAACATTAAATAATATATACTACTATGTGTGTTAACCTGCAACGTACCTGCCACTCTCTAGAACAGACTGAAGTCTATTCCTTCATCTTTTCCTGCAGATGCCCTGAAGCTCTTTGAATCTCTGGGTAGCTAAGAAGCTGGTCTAAGAAACTTTCTGTCCCTACAACTCATCAGTTTGGTGGTCAAGATTAACTGGGCTGAGGGGTCATCAGGAAAACTTGGAAGAAGCAGTGTAACGTAGAGATGACACAGAGAAGCAGAGATAGACAAGCTTTATCCTCAGTGCTGCCTCTGAGCTTTCATTGGCACTTCCTATGCATCTTCCTCATTGAGACCAAAAACTCTTTGGGCTATGTGTTACTACTCACTACATTTTTCTACAGTACCTGGGACCCCAAACCTAGGTCAAGCTCCTCATATTGTAGTACAAATTACAGTGACAACTTTAGAAGGTGTTATATGAGACCCTCATCCCTTCCTCAGCAAATGTCAGCACCAGAAGCCATGGAGGGAAAAGTATAAAAAAAAACCTGCAAAGTTGCAGGGGCTAGGACAGAAACACATAAATGTTCTTGTTTTCTTCCTGCCACACATTTCATTTCCTCTTATTTACCACTTGGAACACACATATGGACATCAGAGCTGTGGTCTTACCCGAGCTTATTTTTCACTTTATCACTTATTTATATGGCTACATGAGTCATCATCAAAGGGAAGCCAAGAAAGCAGTATCAATAGAGAGCTCTGTAAGTGGTATCTCTCATTTCACAACCCAGAAACCACAGGTAATCCCCTCACACTGTATTCAAGCACAGCTCTGCTCTGAAGCAGTTCCATCGAGGGAGAGAATTGCTGATGCTTGACTCGCAACTTTGCAACATCACAGTACTGGGGGTGATACAAGGAGGAGGGACAGAGTGCATTTCAAGCACACATACGCAAGCCAGAAGAAAAATGAGTGTTTCTCAAAGCGCAAAAAGAAGCTTTTTTATGGTTCTCTAGCCCCACCTCACCCCCTCAAATTAGAACATACTAAAAATGCTTTTCCCCATGGGGAACACATATATATGGTTGGGAGGGGGTAAACATATACACATATAGTCAGTTCTGTGAGTATATAATGTTTCCTTGATTCCAGCATGCTTTTCTATTTCCCCAGCTTTGCTCAGTGTAAGGTCTCCTTGCACAAATAGCCCATGCTGTTTAGTAACTGCTGATTGCCCTGTTCTCTGGTTGGCAAAGTGTGGCCCTTTCTAAGGGAAAAAGCCGTGCCTGAAGAAACTTGCTATTTGAATGCATCAGTCAGCCTCTTGCAAAGTAGATCTTACTAACTCTCTTGCCTCATCCTGGGGGACCCAGAACTCTCGAGGCTTTTCACATGCATTTTGCATCAGAACATAAACACACAGATCTATGCTCCATCTGGCAATGGTGTCTTGTTTCCAACAAAACCTAGCTGCTCCAGTGGAAGATATTAAGCTTCATGATGGACGAGCTTGTCCTGAAAGAAATGTGTTTCCATCATTAGCTAGCAATCATCTCATAGCCTTTAACAGGAGCTTTGAAAAATAATCTTTATGATTTCCATTTTCTGCAATTGCAATCATTGGGATCACAAATATACATTCGTATTACAGTAATAATCAAAGATCTATTTTTTCACACAGTACAAGCTGAAAAGTGATATTCCATGCCCTGAAAAGTGTAGAGGGTAAAAGCAAAACAGATGAGAGTTGATTGACTGGGAAACAGAATACAAGAAAATGTAAGGAATTGTAACGTGATTGGCATGTGTGGCTGTTTGCTTTTAAATTGGGTGTATAACCAAGGAAAAAGGAATGAAAAGAAAGGAATATATATTGTTACTGCCTTTCGGGCTTAGCTGGCTTTATTTTCAGTCAAGCACCAGTTTAATGTTTGAGAAGAGGAAAACATTCTACATTGCTACACAACAGTGTCAGTGGTGACTGTTTGGGATTTACACTGGTGCAAGAGCATGAAATTTGGAACTGGAGCCATCTATTTTTTTTCGTAACAGCACATATAACCTCCATAGCCAGCAATTTGCAGAGGAGTGTCTCCAGTTTCTGGCTAATTGGTTGAACATTCTCTCCCTTTCCCGGCTACTGACACTTTCATTAACTTCCTCTTCACTCCCATGGATCATACCTGGAGAGTTTTGATAGGATGCTGTCAGATGCATGCGAAGGAGAGATTTCTTTGCACTCAAAGGAAAAGCTGATCCCATTTTCCTTTCCTGACAAACTATGGTGCTTTCTCCTGCCATCATGTGACTCGGGCAGAACTGGGATCTGCATTTTATGCCTCACCCTGACCTTGACTGCAGCATTGTATCCACTTCATTCATTAATTGCAACAGTTCTTTTTACTGCAAGCTGTAAAAAGGGAGTAATAAACCTAATGGCATTATGTACTGTAGACTCCAGCTCATGTAGTTACTCATTCTCTCAAAACAGAGACTGCTCAGGAGAAGGGATTGCTGCTTAATTAACCTCCTTCTGCAGTGAGGAAGCCTTGGCAATTGGATCATGTTAATTTAGATTTCAACACTGATGCTCTATGATCAAATACCTTTTATTTCAAAGGAACCCTCCCTTCCTTGGATCAAAACAAATTTGTCATCTACAGCCCATTGGCCTCCAGGTTCCAGCTGTGCTTGCAAATATTAACTGACAGGACAGGGAAATTGGTTACGGTGATACTGAATGAAAGCACAAGTACTGTGCCCTCTTCACAATATGAGCATGTGCTGGTATTTGTTTAGCAAATACTGAATCTCACTGATGACATCAGCTGCAGGAAGACATACCTCTACATTAGAGCAGGAATGTCATTCCCCAGGGAAATAGTATGTCAACTCCTAAGTGGTTTGAAGGACTAATACAAAAATACAAGCACAGAGGCTGTCTAATGGCTCTTTTGCCCTCAAATCTGAGGCCTCTGCTCCTGAAGCATAGCCCTCTCTATGTGGCTTGGTAAGTCCTGTGCACAGAGAGGACAGCCACGTGAAGAAGAGTTCTTTCAAAACCTCAGAAGAAATTTAGCAATCCGCTTGGCAACAGCCTGGGTCCTGAGAGGTGAAAAGTCTTGGTGTGAAGAGTGAGACACACAAAGAACAGCTGCCCATTCAGAACAACCTCCTGGTACAAACAAGCAAAACAAGGACAAACAGAAGCTTCTCGAGGAACCAGATACTCTGAAGCAACAAAACCACAAGTCAATATGGGATCCCTATTCCCCCGAGACAAATATCTCTAAGTTATTTAAATAAGTCAGGAACTCCTGAGTCACCAGATGTACAGAGACCACTTCAGGCACTACAAGGCTGAACTATGCATGCCACCTAAATAATCCATTAAGTTTTTAGGACATGGATTCCTTTAAAAGCCTTTGAGTTTTCCATACATTTTGAAAGAGCCCCATATGAGGCCAAAATGTTGGATCATCTTATGCTGAATACAGCAAATAATTTTGCAAAAAGTTTGCAGATGCGCTTACTTAAAAAGTATTTCAGGAGACAGCTTGAAGCTTGAATCTTTCATCTAAATGAGAGCCTGACTGTCAACCTTTTATTTCTTTCACATGGCAAGGAGGATGGAGAGAAAATGGAAATTTCTCTATTATCTCAAAGCTAAAACAACAATGCTTACCTGTGTAAAATCTGTTTCCTTTCTATTGAGTTGTTTTAGGTTATGAAGGGTTAAGTCACCATTATGGAGCAACTCCAATGCTGCAGAAAAAAACCCATGAGATCTTTTTAGTGCTGTATATGTCTATGCAGTGTGATGTATGTGCAAACCATACTGAATTATCTGATTAAAAAGTGTGAAAAAACAAAGGCAGCCTACAGTGAGAAAATGAGACCCTGCGCAGAATCCATCTGCCAGCAAAGCAATTAAAAAGATGGACTTCTTAGAACAGCAGTGATTGTCATTTGTATATGACACTCAGTGGGCTATGATTTCCTCAGATAATACTCCTGCATTGCAGCACCTGGTGAAGACCACGTTATGATCACTATGTAGCCCACTACATTTTCAATAGTTAGTACTAGTTTAATCCCAAGCTAAACTATTTAACAGGTGTGAAAGAGAATAAGGGCTTACTCTCCACACAGAGAGTGGGGCAGAAAGACTTGCTTGTGTGTTTTTTATTTCCTGTAAATATGTTTCTTAGAAGGTTTGTGGGCATGTATCTCCCTCCTCTGGTGCACAATAAAGTAACACCCTGGTGGAAGATATGAGAGATTTGTTGTGGCAAAAAATGAAAACTGGGAAAGAGTCCTCAGTGAAGGAGCACAAATACTTAATATATCTTATGTGAGATAATATATTTCCTTTGCTTCTCCATTTCATTATACTATCATCATATAATATAAATAGAATAGTTGTCTGCTACACCTGGGCACCTTGTATTCACAAACATTTTGCCCTAGAAATAGCTCAGCCCCTGATTTGATGTCAAATCTCCACCTTCTTTGAACTTAGTTCTTTCATTCCTATCAGATTGATCCTGTTTCTTATCAGGACAATGTAGAGACCCAGTTCCCTATTTTCCTAATCACTTTGTTTATTCACAAAAATGGCATGATTGTAACTTTTCAGTCCACATGGTTAAAAAGACCTGTATTTCAGTCATCTTATGAAGATCTATACTTGACACTACAGTGAGTCCACACTCATGGCCAATGACAAAGAGCCTAAAGAAGAGGGTTCATCTCATCTAACTTCTGACATCTCCAGTAAAGAGATGATTTCTCTCCACTGATTTGAAGGGGGCTCTGGAGAACTACCTTAGATGCAAACACCCGCATTGGCTAGCAGCCTGCCTTAGGAAGTTTACAGAGAAAAGCCTTCCCATCTTGTGCTCCACTCTACCTTCTGTTCGGTTCATCTGCTTGAGCTGGCTATTCTGCCAGAAATCCTAGGAGAATAATATCACAGGCCTAGTCCACAATATCATCTGGAAAGGAAGAATGATCTGGGCAGGAAGCATCAAGATAGCAGTGCTGACATCCATCTGTAGAAGACCAGGTATTTCCTCATAGGTGGGTAGAAAACTGTTTGCTGCCTCCTCCAAGTGCTGTTGTGACCTCTGGCGCCGCTGATGAGAGTAGTGGGGCCTTTCCTTTATCACCAGAGAGGCTCTAAGGGACCGTTCCCATCTGCTGTTACCCAGACCTGGATATTAACCAAATGCTTGCAGAAGGAAGACTCATCTGCTTCAAGTCTGGAGTGACTTTTGCCTAAGCCAGACTGGGCAAGACAGTGCAGAAAATTCAGATCACAGGAGAAATCTTTCTGGTGCAGACTCCTTTATTCTTTGTCATAGTTAAGGGAGCGATCTTCAAAGGAGCCAGTGTCCCCCTGCACACACACCCACACCGTCCCCGGATAAATCCATCTCATTCAACAGCTTCAAAAGAAACTGCTATTTTAAGAACAGAAATGTCTCACCCCCTTTTACGATTTGATTTTTAAATTATTCTGGCACTGGTTTGTCTATGTGCCAGACTAAGAAGAGATGAAAAAAATAAACACATCACTATAGAACTGAGAGAAGGCATTAACACAAATGTACTTTAAAAAAGGATAGGCTGGTCAGTACTCACTTAAGATTTCCTACTGGATACTCCATCTTGTAATACAGCTGCACATCCCTTCTGTTACAATGGGTGTGTATTTGTTTAACACAGCTCCTTGCTAGACCCAGCAGCCAGTTCTGTGAGCATTTACACAACATTAAACAGGCAATTATTTTAAAATTTCGAGACATTGAAATGATCTTTCTAGGGGGACTGTTTCTGCCCTAATTGTTCATTGCCATCTAAACAAACAGGAGCTGCAGCCTGAGCTTGCTCTGCTGTCAACGATATTCCAACGCATTCAACTGACATCAGGTACTGTGTCCTGATACGCACCACTGCCAGCAATGGGGCTCTGCTCTCTGGCTCTGACCCACTAAAATGTTCCAATTAATAATGGCACAACCTCATCCATCACTCTTAATTCCCGTCTATCTAAGTCCTAACTCCAATCAGTTAGCCAACAAGTCTGGGAAAACAGGTTGCTTCTGGTCCTTGAAGGTCATCTGCTTCTGGCTTGAGAAAGCTATGCCACCAACCCACAGCAAGAAAATCCTGACCCAGCGCTTCACACAGGCTAGTGTGGTTGGGTTCAAGGCTTTGAAAGACTCCACAGAAGAAAACGGACTTAAGCAACACAGGCTACGTGCAAGCCCTCAGAGAAGAAAAACTCTGTGGGTTTGAGTGTTTGCTAAGAGAAAAACAATTAAAAGGCTTTACAGTGCCCAGAGCTTCGCAGAAGCAGACAACTGCCAAAGAACTACTTAGCTCAAATGGCCTCACAAAACTCCCTGTCTCTGTACCGTGACTGCTCAGCTAACCATGGCAGTGGTACAGTAACTTATATATGGTCATTTGGGGGACAGGAGTATGCTGCTTATCTAAGCCCAGCCATCCTCTAAGAGCTACAACACTCAAATGAGCCTGAAGAGTTGCCTGAAGTAATGATGTCTCCCAGCAGGGAAAGCACAAGCAACAGCTCTATTTACTCTTTCCATTTTTATTTGGTTGCACGAAATTCATCTTTTCCACTTGAACACAGGGGGATTCTAATCCTCAAAGCTTTAATCATTTCAGGTAAAAATGTTATCCACCCAGTACTCAGGGGTCATTTGGATTCATGGTCTGATTTGACCATGATGAAAAATAGATGAAAACTGGAATATTGGGATCATGACTCAG
The DNA here is from genome assembly GCA_013398915.1 of Dromas ardeola. NCBI lineage: Eukaryota > Metazoa > Chordata > Aves > Charadriiformes > Dromadidae > Dromas > Dromas ardeola. The sequence goes on along the minus strand of VYZM01000037.1, from coordinate 160,020 downwards.
CAGTGTTCAGGATGAGAACTGCTAATTATGGTGGAGAGTGTGCGTGCTAAAAATTCAGACACAGTGAGGTTTTGCAGTACACCAGTGAGCTTTTGTATGCAAAGGCTGAGCAACTCCCAAACAAGGGACAGCCAGAAACAGATACAGGGTCAGTCTACTTTTGGTTAAAAATATATAAACATATAACCTCAATCCAAGCCCTCACAATAATAAAACAAACTACGTTTCTGTACATAGGCAGCCTTTGAGCTAGAAAGGGAATAAATAAATGAAACAGAAGGAAAGAAATGAATCAAGAATTAAAAGGAGAATCTAATAATGAAAGAGGAAATGAGGAAATACAGAATATGATCCTGAAATTTAATGTTCATCAATGCCTTTCTTGCTTTCAGCACAAAATGGCAACCATCGTCATTTTAAGTATATCACTCTGTGTGCCCATCACTTAGAAATTCAATTGCTTTCCTAACTGTGACACAAGCATGCAAGGCAGACCGCTTTTAAACGACTGAAATGACATTAAAAAATTCTGCAAATCATTTCCCTGCCTTTAAACTTGGTAGAGCTAGTATAGCACTTCAGTGTTGTCCCCGGACGAAAAAAAAAAGGGTTCTTTCTTGCACAGGAGCTTTTGAGTCATGGATATTAAACAAGGAACACTTATATGTGGTTTTTCTTCTTCAAGCTCTCCAGCGCGTGGATTCGGTAAGCTCCTATTTGCTGTAGGTCTACTTGTGGGTGCACTGGTGGAAAAGCACTGGGCTTCAGCATCATCCAAAATTTACAGAAAGCTGCATTCACACTGTCATCTCCTGTTAACCGTGCTGTGGTCAGAGAGTCAGTGAAAGCAGCCCGAAGCATGCACTGCCCTAAAGCTTGTACACACAAAGTCCAGTGCC
>VYZM01000037.1:124210-158399 GCA_013398915.1 Dromas ardeola | reverse complement strand
TCCCCCCTGCACACCCCTTCCCCCCCCCGCACATGCCTTCCCCGAAGGGCGATGCAGAGCCGAGGGACACCCCGACTCTCCTCACACTCACACAGATCCCCAGCCCTTCTGCCACAAGCAGTTGGGGGACAGGAGGGCGCTGCTCGGAAAGGTGGCAGTTCCTGGTACCTCAATGAGCAATGTCCACCTGCTGATCCTTCTGGATCAAAATTCACCTGCCTTTAAAGGCCTGCAGGGAGGTAAGCAGCAGCACCCCACAAATTTTGGGATGTGCTTTGCCTCAGTTTTGGGCCATGCATCTAACTGCACTGCTGCAAGAAGAAGAGGCCGAAGTTAGGTGTGGCTGGAGGGACAGCTGTGCATCCCTTCTGGCAAGCCACCCACTCCGGTGTGCTGCTACGCGCAGCGGGCTGCAGTCCGCTGTTCGGTTTGTGAGCTGAGCCTTGGAAAACTGCATGTGGGAAAAAGAGTTTGGAGGTGCCTCATCTGCTGAGATCCCATTCAGCCTCTCCCCTGGGTCCCGAGGAATCTGATGCATTTCCGAAAGTAACAAACGTTCTTGCAAGCAGTGGCTTTCAGGGCTGAGCACCAGAGGTCTCCCAGGCCTGGCTTGGACAGTTCCCACACGGGAGGATGTGGGGAGGGGAGAAAAAGGTCGCGGGCCTGTTTGCTGATTCTTTCTTTCTTTCTATGAACGCAAAACAAGGGAACTAGACGCTCCAGGGAAGTTCACCACAGTTCTCACAACTCTGTTCACTCCACAGTGCTCACTTGTCTCAGCTGCTAAACAAAGCCCAATGGTACAAAACCCAGGAACAAGCTTTGCTTGATCTTGTCAACTATTCCTGGTTTAAACTTGTGCTTCCCAGTTTAACCCTGTGCAAGACAAAGTACGACTCCGTCCCAGGAGAGCAGGAAATATTCCCCACATTCCCCATAAGCTCCCAAACTACTGCTAAACTTTGAGCTTCTCCCCTCACATCTGCATGCAGTGATACTCCTTCAGCCCTGTAAGAGTTATGACGAGAGCAGCGCAGAGTAATGCATGGTGATGATAAAATGTTCCCTGGCAGGAGAATTAGGCTCTGCTCAAACACATCCAAAGGACGGCCACTGTTTTTTCTCCTGTGTGGTGCTCCCACCAGAATAGCTGCCGGGATGCTACACCCGCAATGCCTCGCCTGCTGACTGGGGAATGGTGCTGTACTGACTGTGCAGTCAGGAACAAACTTGAAGGACTGGATTTGTTCAAGCTCTGGACTGGATACATGTGATACTGACACCGCCTTTTCCTTATTTCATGCAGTGCCTGCCATAATGTGCCTTGTGTGCCTTGTCTGGAGCCCTGCGAATCTCCGCAACCAGAACTCAGTTCAAATGGGTCTGTCACCTGCAGAAGGCACCCAGCTTTCAGCTGCGGTCTCCCTGGCACGACGGCAAGCAATACGGAGTAGAAAAAGCAGGGCACACATTCCCTTCTTGAGGACATCTGATAGGGGGACCCAGCTGTGCTACACATCCATTCGGCATTAAAGCAAAGACCAGCAGTGCTGAGAAGGGTACGAAAGGGAAGACTTGGCTCACGCGTGTTTCATAGTTACCCTTGGTATTTCGTCATTCCTGCCTCGGGCGTGGTATTGCTGGTTCTGAGAACATGGTATGCCAAATGACATTTGATTGTGGTAGACCTGTTTTACAATGACGCTTTGTATAAACCCACAGATCTCAAACTGAAAAGGGGGAGGGCTTGCGAGAAACGAATTCTTCAGGAAGATATGGCAGATGCTTTTCTAAGAATACACTACACGATAAGACATAACACTCCTGCCAAACGGGAAAGATGAAGGGATAGATATTGCCCTGCCCACCTATCGAGGAGGTCTGATGAGAATATCGTTTACTCAGCTCATTTTTTACTTGTTTTTAAGTTAATTCTTCATTATCCATTTATAGCAGAATCTTGACTTAATCGTCTATACCTAAATATTTTGGGGGGATGCTGAATTTAGAGAAATTCAACTGAGATTCACCCCCTTCCATTTATTTCCCCTCTTCTTTCAGGCTTGCAAGTTACAGCAGTCACCAACTGTCATTTCTTGTTTCTCGTTACAATGGCAATCACAGCCCCATTTACAAGGCCTAGATACAAGATTACAAAACCTGGCCCTAAGGCAACGGTGAGGATGACCACACCATAAATGTGAAGCATGTATATGTGGGTGTATTTCAGGGGAGGGGAAGGGGAAAGCTAGCAATGCTTTTAAGATTTGTGGTCCACTCTTTAATGTAAAAGGTATGTTCTTCCTAGAAGGGGGGAACCTCGTGAGTTACTTATGAAGCCTCAGAGTGCCAAACCCCGGAGTTACAAGAACATCTGCTCAGAAAGCTTGTAAAAAAAAATTCCCTTTTCACCATTTTCCTGGGGCTAAATCTTGCTTTGGGCTGTATGACTTGTGTCTGTTGGTAAATTAAATGGGTCCAGGAACACTCCTGGGAAAACCTCTCAGCCTCCAAAGCCAGGCGGCTGCACCCAAACTGCTTAACTGGAGCTGGTACTGGAAAATCCGCGCTCCACATGCGTGGGGCCCTTTGGTGAGGGCACCTGCCAGCTCACCCCTGCCCTGGGGTAAAGGCTGGTTCCCCTCCTGCCAGCATAGCGAGCTGGTAGCTAACACTTGATCTTTGAATTTAAATACCTTACAACACTCAGACACAGCTGCTGGAGAATGCTTGTGAGTGCAGCCAGGGTATTCCTGAAGCCCAGAGCCATTCATTCCAGAAGCAAGTACCTTATGGCAAACACCCAAAGCAGTGCCTGCTGCTCACACAGGCACATAGCAGGGTTCCTCATGTTTCCCGCATTCCTATGGCTGAGACTGATCCAGCAGGATTAACCTTGTAAACAGTGAGTGCTGCAGTAAAATTCTGGGCACCCAGGACTCCTTGTCCCTGAGCTCCCCCTGAGGTCCCCGACATGCCCAGGTTTGCCTTATCCTTTGGAGAGTTCAGCCCTGCTTTAACCCCACCATATTCACTTGCCACGCCTGTCTGTCGCTGGAGCGAACTGCATGTATCTGCCTTTGAAAGACATTCCCCTGCCCAAATTCAGTATCACTGATATTTTTCACAGCGATCATTCAATCAGCCCCTCCTTCAGCCCTTTCTATCAGAGAAAATGTGGCATTTTCATAGACTTTACTACTGCAGTCATTGCTTGGGGCCTCTGAGGTCAAAGCTGAGTAAACCTCAAGAGCCTCGCCAGGCAACTGCAGAAATAAATTTCAATTTCAAAGATTCATTCCATTGATTTATTCCCTGAGCTGTCACTGCTCACACAGCTCAGCTGTATCACAGATCACATGCTTAGGATTTAATTATCTTCACTATACATTAAATATACTATATATGGTGTGCTGGAGAGTCAAGATTAAGACTCAGAAAGATTTAAACACAAACAGAATGTATGTGGTTGAAGAGAAAGCCTCGAGGAATTCTCCAGCCCTGTCTTGACTGTCGAGAGAGTTTTGTGCCGGGCAGTATTTTAGGACATGTTTTCATGATCCGCTTTACCTGATCTCAGTCAGCATCGTCAGGAAAAGGCAGCGCCATCCAGACTGCCCCTCTGGCCTCCAGCTGCACCACCCCACCCCCTTGTGCTGGCACTGGGATTAATTTGGCTGTGGGATAAACTAGAGCAGGGAAAGGATTTAACTTGCACAGCTGCACAAGGGCGAGTGCTGCTACAAGGGAGGGCAAGCCACAGGGCTTGGGATTTTGGGGGGCAGGGAATGATCCTGCCCATTTTGCTAGCAGTTGTGATGTTCTTCCATCAGCTCAAGCCGTCGGTGAAATCACACCCGTAAAACAGGGGCCCTTCCCTCTTCTGTGTGATATTTCAGGCATTGTGCAGTGTCTTCTCACTCACATCACAGTAATAAATACAGTAAAACCCCACAAGTTTCGTAGATTGAAAGATGGCAGTTTTGGCCCACCTGAGGGAAATGCTGAGGTGGGAGGGCAACAGATGCTTTAGCTTAAGATGTAAGAACTGAGCCCTGGCAGCGGCACACACCTAACTGTGGGACTCACTGCAGGCCGGTCCTCCCTTGGCGGGAAACGCTTAGTACTGCCTTGTGTGAGGTTGTGGTCATGACAGGAATCTTTTAGCAGCTCAAAAGCGGCACAGCAGAGCCTATACCAAACGTGTGCCCACAGTGTAACAGCAGAGGTGGCCCTGTTGTTGGTAAACAGTGTTGCTCACTGACGAGAATTTCCTCTTGGAGGCTGATGATTGCCAATGCAAATTAGAGCTGCCTGCAGCCTGCAGCTAAAGAGCACAAGGACAAACTTCTTGTCGTTTCTTCACCAGCAGTCAAGCCACATGAAATGTGATTTCCCATGAAGACATGTTGATTTTCTGGGCTTCACGATGTTCCTGAAATGAGCACAAACAGCTCAGAAGATAAAGTGCCACCAGCTAAGCCCTTCTCTTCCCTGCTCTGCAAGGACTGGAGCTCTTGGTGGCATTGGGATTAAAGAACTGATCTGTCCTTGGTAAAAAAATACCTTGGTATCTGCCCTCCCTTTCCTGCTAAATGGATGCTGGTCGCTGTAGGCAGCCACTCTTGTAGAAAACTTCCACCTACCGAGGGGAAAAATGGCCAACAATTATGCAAACCACTATGGTAGGCATTTCCATGGTTTGGAGTGTACAAACTCTAGCTGTGGCCTTTATGACATTTGCTATTAAACCAGGTTACTGAGAAAAAGCCTTGAAGAAACTATGGGCACTTAATTAAGATAACAAAGTGGATCCCAAGAACAGCACATGCAGGTTCTCTAAAAATGTAGTTAATCTCTGAAAGCACAGAGCAAGTGTATTACCCTGCGCATGGTGTGCATGTGGCTGCTGTTCATTTTAGTGCAAAGAGAAGATGGGTGCCCAGCTGGGGCAACCAGGACACCACACCGGAGGCTCTGCTGGCCCTGTACATGAGCAAGAAGCACAGGAAAGAGAAGACATCACTTCTTGTGCAAACTGCAATCAGCAATATTAAAAGCAAGTGGCAGGTGTGTTCCTCTTTAAGGTCAGCTGAAGAGAGTGGTAGTATGTGGGTGAATGAGGCCGTGGTCCCACTTCAGAGAGGCTGCCGGGGAGGGAGAGACTGTGATTCACTTTAGGAGAGCGTTGGTTGACTGTGAGGAGGAGGCTGGCAGCCCTTGCTTCCCACCATGCTCACCCGTGCAACATCTGTAGTCACAGGGCACAGAGAAGGGGGAACTGAAGAGAACGGGGTGGCTGCAAGAGGAGGGAGAGATCAAAGCTTCTTCCTTCGCCTCTCTGCTTCTGGCCCCTCAGTTTGAGCTTCTGTGTCTTATTTCTGTTGTGTTTCTCAGTGTTTGCTTCCCCTAGAGGTCCACCTGCAAGGCCAGACCTCTGTGAGGAGAGTTCCTTGTTCCTCCCTGTATGAAACAAGCCTGCTCTGCTCGAGATCCTGAGCAAGAGCAGCTGGCAGGCCAGGCCTGCCATCCCTGCCATCCCTGCCATCCCCGTCATCCCTGTACGCCTGCTACCTGGGGGTGCCATGGGTGCAACGGGGGCAGGTGGCTTCTCCTCACCCTATTTTCTGCTGACACCGTCAGAGCAAGTAACTTCATGAGCCAAGTCATTTAACTATTTCTGTCCTCCCAGCTGCATTTGCCTCACAGGATGGTAGCATGTGATATCTCGAAAGATAAAGAATATTTTATTGTAAGCAGAGGAAAACAAGAGAAGATTAATGGTGGCCGTGGGGGGGAAACGAAGTGAAAACCATAGACAAGGCAAAAGTCTGAATAATCAGATGAGTGAGGAGGGTTATAGTGTGCAAGCGAAGAGGCATTGAGTCACATTGGAAGCTTGTACCATAAAATGATCTATACCTATTTCCCAGAAGGTGATTAGTTTGCATAATTCAGAATTTTTATGAAGGGTGTTCATTGGAACTTGATGAATAATTAATTTTTTTGTTTCGTTGGCAAATTTGGAAAGTTGAGAGGACTCATTTCAATCAGACTGAAAGGAAAAAGAAATTGATTTTTTTGTGAATTGAAAAGTAAAACAAATAATAATTTAGAGGCTTCAAATGAGACATTTGTTCCTAAAACATGTTAATGCTTCATTTTGATGGTGGCTATTTAAATATGGTTTGAATGTTTAAAAATAACAGGGATTTTTGAAATAAAATGTTGCTTTGAACAAGAAAAATCAAATAATTTAATTTGAAAAACAATGAGAACTACTTCATTGGAAATTCTGAAGTGTTTTTTTTCTTGATATTAAAGAATATGATCATACTGGCCAAGCTCCTGAAATATATTACTGTATCCTATCCTGAACTTTTGGCTGCAGAAATTCTTTTCAAAAACAAAAGCCCCGTTCCCAGGCTTGACAGTTTATCATGCAAATCCAAACTTCTCAAGACTCCAGAGCCTGCAGCTCCATGTGTCTCCAGCTCCTCAGCGGCCCAGGAACTCAAGAAAACATTGATCAGTCACTGCAATGTCACAGACAGAAATGATAGCTGCACTCTCTCCAGAGCCTGCATTCGCCAGCTCAGTGCGTTATGACTTAATACACAGCCTACTATTAAATAATTTGCAGATGAAATTACTCTGTTTCAGGATGCAGTATTAAAAAAGCAACCACAAACAGCTTTCGTAGTTAAATCCCTTCGAGTCAGGAATGGGCGGTGCTGTAGTTTTGTAGCTATTGAAGGAATGGAGGAATGGGAATGAAGGGAGACCGAGTCCTGCCTAAACCCACTAGCCCAAAGACCTTGGTACAGAGATTCCATGTATTTTCATTGAATCTTGACATCTGTCAATAACTCAACACAGTCTGATATATCAGGCAGGTAACATCGCAGCAACGCCACTTACACTTAGAAGGCTGCAGCAGCAAAATTTGTTGATGCAGTTAGGACCTTAAAGTAATGCGAAACAGGCCTTCTGCTTTACACTTTTTCTTTTACAAGATATAAGTTTGTTGCTGATGTTTGAAAATCATAAAAAGTGGGTTAATACAATGGCCATTTAAATGAGCAAACATAGCAAAAAACCTTAGGAAGTGAAACTTTCTCAAGAAAGCTCTGCGTAACTGCAGTTGCTCTTGCTGCAAAGGGTTCCCTTCACTTTTTTCTCATTTCAGACAGTACTTGTTCTAGGCAGAAAAAAGACAAAATTACATTTTGCCAGTGTGTAAAACACCTTTGTTTTCTTTGCAAAAGGGGTGACGATTTAAAAATGAAAAATATTGTTGGTGGGGGCTTGAAAAAAGCTTTAGGAAAAGATGTACATGCATTTTCTCAAAAATTTCCCCTTTCCTTCAACATTTCACCAAAATTATAAAATTCAAAATATTTGCCCCCATTTTGCGTAGGGCTTGGTTTTCATTGGACCCCATCCAACACTTTTGTTTTCTTTGTATGAACCAGATACAATCTCACTGTTATCTAAAAGAAAAATTCCCCAAGTGGTGTGTTACCCACAAGCCCATCCTCCTTTTTAAGCCCTCTTATTCATTTTTCAGCCCTGTTTTATAATCTCTTTCCCCCCTAGAAACACATTTTCAAACCTCCTTGATTCTCCTCTTCATCCCTAGCACACAGGCGAACCAAACTGCCCGCTATCATACTTTCTGGTATCCGTTATCCCTGTGGCCAAAATACTAAGAATTCTTTTGGATGCTGGATCTGAATTTTAAAATGTAGGATTTCCTAGCTGAGTTTTCAGGTGATGATAGTGGGAGGAGGCAGCGGGAGCTGTGAAAAAACACTTTAGTTGGATGCTCACTGCAATCAGAGGCTTTATAGCAGGCACTAATCAGTACTCAAATAAACAGGAGAGCAAGCTGGCCACACTCACACATCCAAGTTAATATTCTTAGAGTTGCTATAGAGGGGGTTGTCTAAGAATATGAAAAAGATAAAGCTTGTAGGGAGTGGTAATATCTGTCAGCAAACAGGTATAGTAAGAAAGAGCTTCTGAACAGAGAGGTAGAGGCTTGTCAGCTTTTTCAAACTATCACTTTGGATAACGAAAGAACCATCCTCCCCTTGCACATCTGGCCTCTCTGACATTTCACGGTTTTGTTTTCATACTTAGCCCTGGTAGAGACTTTGGGAAAGGGGAATTACTAAGTCCTAGAAATGTGGTTTCAAGTACTTCGTAAACTAGGGAAGACCAAGGGAGTTTGAGTTATCACTAATGCAAGGGTAAGGCATTGTACATGAGATCAGATTCTGCGGTGAAGAGTGGGTTGAACAACAAATCCTGCAGCTGATACATTTTTGGAAGGTATAGGGCCTGCTTTTAGTTTGCTGACTCACACGATGCCAGTCACAACCCAGCACTTGGCTACAGTATCCCATTTGCAGAGAGGTCTGGGTTATGGGGTGACAATTTCAATTTTTTTGCAATTGCTACACTTCAAAAGCAGTAAGATTCTTGTGAAGTATGGGTTTTATTTTACAATCCTCTGCCAGAAATTCCTTATCTTTGTTTTCCAGAGCCTCCAGCCTACGATTTAACATGTATTCTAATGAAAACTCTCAAGCCTTGCACACATCACTGTAAACTTTCAGTAACACATGGTGGCCCATTGACTGAAGGCAAACAGATCAAGCATGTCACTTCCATACATCAGGGCATCAAGCTTGCAGATCCTAGATATAAGTCCCAGGAACAGGTTGTTTAACAAGCTCTGAATGAACAATCTGTAATAAAGCCACTATTCATTCTGTGGGTTTTGTAGATAAAACTGCAAGGAAAGAAGCAAGGAGAAGGTGCGGGAAGCAGAAAAGCGTGGTGAGGTTATAGCAAGAAGGGATTCTGAAGTGGTCCCCATCCCTCAGTGCTGTGTTTCCATACCACCTTGCTCTGCCATGCAAATTTTAAAGAGCGTTACTGACAGGTATGCAGGTGGTGCACTATCTCGTCTTCACTAAAATGTGTTTTCATTGGTAGTGGCTTCTGGGCAGGTTTTGTCTGGGAATACGCTTCATTCACAGCCTAACAGTGACATGTGAAAGCACTGAAAAGCTACATAAACCTTTCATTGATCCAGCCACTCATATTTCTCCCCAAAACATCCTTTCCCCTCTTGGTATTCTTAGTTCCTTAACTCCATCTCATCAAGAGCCCTTTCATATTTCCACACTGAAGCCGCTTCCCTAAGATGTCCAAGGCTTGTGGCTTCTGTTCCCAAACTCAGTGTGCCCCTGGGAAGAGATACATACCTGTACTGTAGTTCTGAGATCCAGTGCTTGCACAGGCAAATCAGACCCGGTGTGGATGTGGTTCAATGTGACAAAGTACCTTTAGAAGCCTTAGCCCATGATCACTATTCACCTCAACTGCTGAAACATTCTCTTCTCTGGCCTTGACAAACTTTGGCTCACTACTATGTATTCAAAATGTTACTGTGAACCTGTCAATTTGAACACCTTGTCATTCTCTTTGTGTCTGTCCAGTGGCTTCCCCCTTCTGCTATATCACTAAGTTTCCTTCCTTAATTTAATTTAATTTACTTTCATTTAATTTCATTTTCCAGCCCACCCCATTCTAACTATTGGGTTTCATTCACTCTTCAGAAATAGCCTCCAGGCTTTGATTGGCGAACAGAGATATCTTCATTACCCACTTGTCATCAATTCAAAGTGGTGCTTCAGAATGTGCTCTGTGCCATCCCTTGGATTTGAATAGAACTTCCCACTGTGAGCTTAGGAAAATGCCTTTCCTTGTCAGGTCTCCTGTCTTTCAAATATTTGGGTTCTCTGCATGTCCACTAAGCTGGAGAACTATCTCTTTTAGTCATTTGCATATCTTGAGTCATTTGCTTTATAAACATTAAATATAAAGGTTTAATTCTAGGTTTTCCAGGAGTCTTGCTTTGCTCTTGTAGTTTGAAATGCCATAATTATTTTTTTTTTTTGAAATCAGGGACTTAATTAGTCCTGTGAAAACTGGAAGTAGGCTCTTAAGCTACATACCACACATGAATTACGCTCCTCGTCTGTACTCTTCAAAAATATTTCTTGTGCATCTCATTTTTGAGGAGAACAGCACTCCTCACATGTCTTCAGCAAAGCTTTATAATGATTTTTTCTTGTGTCCCTTGTTAAATGCAAATTGTGCTACTGTCAGAGCCAGAGACTATCAGAAATAGGTCTACCTTTTGCTGTTTTTCCTTTTTTGCAATGCTTTAAGAAATAAAGGGAAGCAGAAGTAAAACCTTTCTCCAGTATCTCTCCATGTCTCCACAGCTGCATCTCGTTATGGGGTATATTTAACTGCTTTATTTTTAGACTTGGGGGGGTTCCTTTGGTTCTTTTTTGCTTCTTCATGAAAACAGACTAGCTTTCAGTGTTCACTCTGGAATGAAGGTGTCTGCTTTATTCTGTGCTTACTCCCAAGTGACTGACCTATTAACAAGAGATTTGTCATGCTCTGCTTTGGAAAGCTCCTTCCTTAAAGGTAAGTCCTTAAACATCTGCCAAGATACTTCAGGGTCTGTGTTCAAATCCCCCCTAAAATCTCTCCCTTGCCACAACCCCTTACAGGAAACCGGAGAAGAGTATGGAAGCTGGTGTGTAAAGACCTTTTTACCTGTGTTGCCTCTCAGTCCTGTCTTCCTTTCCTCTTACTTCTGTCTGTATCTTTCCATACAATTTCAGATCTTACATTTTGACTGTAAGCTGCATGGGGTATGGGGAGAGGGCAATACATTCACACAGGCAGGCTTGCTACTGGGGCATGTATGGACGATTACAAATAACATACAGCAAACCCAGCCAGGTAAGGGGTACAATTCAGATCTTCAAGGCTAACCGAGACCTGTTAGCATGAAAAGCTGGGAGGCAATTTTCCCTCTGTATTAGATAACTATAGATGCCGCGAATTTCAGGAAAGTCTGTTGGATATAATTAACTTTACAGTAGGGGAAACAAAGCCTAGACTCTAAAAAGGAAATACCAAAAATTGTAGCACAAAGAAAAAGGATGCTCACACATCTACCCACACTTCAAATCCTTCTGGACAATCTGCTGGTCAGCAGAAGTGCACAAGAAGACCAACCCTGTGTGGCTTGAGAAGTACTGGATGGGGAATTCCTCAGCTAGTGCTCTCCTTGCCTCTGCTGAGGCTGGACTGAGGGCACAGGCTTAGGTCTAGAAAGCAGCATCTGTGCATCCAGGTTAGAAGCTGACAGAAAGGCCACATTTCTGAGAGACTTAAAAATCAGTGGTTTTGTGATGTGAATTGTGGTTCCCTCAGGAACCAAGACTGATCCACCAAACTTGGTCATATCTAGGCCTTTACTTACACTAATCGGGTTTTAGTCCTTTAATGGTAATGAAACAATATTTTTCCAGTCACTGTGTTATTTCCTTTTCCCTTTACCTATTGTTTTGTAGAAAAGATTTTTTTTTCTTCAGCCATACCACTTCGAGGTCTGGATTTTTTTTTCAAATGACAGTGCATTTCAAAACCCCAATAGGTTTGTGGCAAACTAACATGGTAAAAACGTGAACTGTTTAACATAATAAGACATGATCTCACATTCTGAGTTTAACAAAATATCCTGAAACCAGATACTTATGCAAATGACAACCTTCTCTTCTCCCCATTACATCTCAAGCAATTCACCAAGCAAGTTCCTGTCACAGAGTAAAAAAATATGGGCAGCATGAGATAGGCTTTAAAGTGTGAAAATAATTTTGTGAATAATAACATTTTGCAATGGGAATTCTGACAGCAGGAAGGTTTGCCCTAACAAGCGATCAATGAAGAAAAGCAATTCAAATCACTAAAATGTGAGCGACTAACCCAGAGTGAGAAAGAAACTTACATGAGAAACCTAGTTATTTAACTTACTAGCAATCTGACTAATCACAGTACTGTCGTCCAGTGTTCAGTGTAAATTGCGTGTCCTTCTCTGAGCTAAGTTCAAAGAGGCCGTGAGACCCAAACCACTCCTAAGCTGATTCCTCAGTTTAAGGCTCTGCAGCTTAGCTCTGCAAAGCCTTCAGTCCCCTCCCCTGCTCTGACACTTTGCTGTGGTAGCATATGCAGGGTATAAAGGTTTCCTGTGACCTGGGGATTAATATCACCCTTAAGAACAAAGAGTACTGTAATATTAAGTATGTGCATTAAAGGAAAGATTTATCTTACACTGAGCTTTTGGACACGGCAAGTGCAAAGCACAGGCTGTTGGAGACAGCATGAGGAATATCCTTCCTGAACAACCTCCTGAATCTCAAAGTAAAAGGGAGGGCTCTTCTTTACCCATTCCCTTGCCCTAGCCCTCGGCCATGTGTCAGGTTCCAGTTATGGGGAAAGGGTGGAAGAACAAAAGAGTTCTCCAGATCAGAAAGTCAGGGCAGGAAGATACCACACTACACAGACAAGAAGGCACAATGACTAGGTAAGATAAGTCCTATGGCTGTAGCCCACAAAGCATGGCTGTTATTACAGGGAAGGTGCACCAAGCAGAAGTCCAGAGACTCTTCATCAGCTGAGGAGTAGTTAGAAGAGAGGCACAGCAGAGACAAGAGGCATCTCCAGCAATTCTTGTGGATCTAATTTTAGCAGGAGAACTCACTCAGTTACCAATACCTTGTTCCATGCCATAACTGAGCTGAGAAAGATGGGAGCAGCAAAGAAGAGATCTTATTTGGAACAAGATCTCTATTTTACTGCATCATTCATCTGCTATCTTCATACGTTAACTCCAGATCCCAAGTCTGACTACCAAGGACAGAGGGCACCATAGCAAGGTGATCTCTATCCATTGGAAGGGGCATACTCTGGCCTCACCTCAGGCTGCCCTGGCTGTAAAGACAGAGACAACTTCAAGAGACTCCACAGGGAGATACACTGTGCCTGCCTTAGAAGAGCAGTAAGCTCTAACATGAGGCTTTTAAGCAGGAACAAGGCTAAAAAGTAAAAAGTGGTTGATCTGAAAAGGCACCCTGAGAACAAAACAGCCAGGAAACAAGATGAATACCACTGGAAACAATGTTTACCAGAGCAGTCTCAATTGCCAGAGAGAGGAGTGCCGGAGCGTTACCTCTCACTCTACCTCCGTAAGATACTGTGGATATGTGGGACAGTGAGCATGGAGTTTTACATGGCAATCCTTTGCAAGTGCTTAGTGGTTAATTGCACCATGGATTTGCAGTCTCAACCAATTATTAGCAGATGACATTATGGTTTATGAGGCTCAAATGCATCATTTGTTTAACTGCATACAAAACCAAAGCCCAAAAGATACATAGGACAGGTAGTTTGGTTACTACTCTGGATATGAAAATGTCAGGCATAACTTGGTAATTTCATGCCATAAATCTCACTGATATTCTGGTACATGATGTTGCAATGGCATTTATTTAATATTAAATTTAATATTAAAATTGATTTAAGCTTGTCTAATCAGTAATACAATATGGGCCGGACTCATTTATTAGGGTGCAGTTTTTCATTTTCCCATAGCCATATTTTTATCATCAGTTCTGTTTTGAATGCTGGTTAAGATAAAACTGACTATCAATCTGTCATTACAAATAATTGTTGCATCACCTAAGTATGGAAGCAGTAAACTTATTTATATCATTAGGTATTTCTGTGATTTCAAGATCAAATATTTATCCTCTATCTTTGGATTGGGCAGGCTACTGTTCAAGAACTAATGCTGTTAGTTTTTCTAGGTCACAGTCCAAAAGTAGGTCTTTGCAATCTACTAGATCTACATATATAAATGATGAATCAGCTTCTAAAAGAACTTCTCAAAGTGTGGGGAAAAAAAACCCCAATGCTGACCTTCAGTGTAACTGAAGCGTAACTTCATTTTTATTAAATTCTTTAGGCAATGATTCATGGATATGACAGTCTATCACATAAAAAACCAAAATGGTTTTCAGACCTTACAAGACTTTTAAAAGGCCAGTGGGCGAAAACTGTTTCACTGAGATTTGAAATGACGCAGGTGCTCTAAGCAGAGATAGCAATAATCAAAGCTTCTGCAGTGTTTTTCATCTGTTGATCTCAAGGTACTTAGACAGTAAAGTCCGTAGGTAGGGAAAGTACTGTATAGATGTGGAAGTCATTAGCTATAAACCTAGACAGATATTTTTTTTCTTGGAAACAGGAAAGTCTAAAGAAGCTGGGTTATGATCCAAGTCACATTGTTGATATGAAAAGATGAAGTCATTGCAAGTGTAATCAGTGTTTTGAAGCGGGTAGCAACTTTTAAACATCAAAAGCACTAACATTAAAGTAAGCAAAGGAATTGAGGGTGGAGGGAAGTCCTCCATAAAAAAGCTAGCTCGCACGGTTCTACGACAGGCAGAAGTATAGTTCTCTGTGTGTTGTCCTGTTTGGAAATACCTGATGATTGCTAAACTATTAAGTGCTAGGATTGTGCAAGCTGGCAGCACCAAAGAGCCTTAACTGCTCTATTGGATGATTACTGTTCCTCCCCCAATTCTTAAAGCAGAATGGATGGCAGTTTCAGATTGAATATATATTTTCCATCTGCTGAATAGTTGTTTTTGTTCATGCTGTTTGAGGTTAACTGTGCACGTACTAATCAAACCCACTACTTCCTTTCTTGTAAAACCAAAACAAAGCTTCATATTACTTTCAGGTACAGCATCTGGGATCAAAGCTATATATATACACACTGACTCTGTGTGGGTTCAAACATTTCGAAGATTCAGTATCCTGAAAGGTGTCGCCTTTTTTCCAGTCCTGAGAGTTCCAGTTTGTCTTAAAGTCTGAAGGCACCAGCCACCTTCAGCCCCTTCAGCATCCGTCCCAGCAAAGGAATGCTCTCAGTATTGGTCACCGTGGGCTTTCTCTGCACAGCTGCTTCCATTGCTGAAGGTGGGTAGATGAAGGAGGCAAGGTAGCTGAGGGTGTCTACCTTTTCTCGGTTTCACATCTTTGCAGGAGATGGACTAGGTACAATGGGGAGAGGGGAGATGACATGTCATAGGACAGTCTGGAAACAAGGTCTTGGGGCACTGTGAGGTATCTGGAAAACCAGACACAGACTTTAGAGCAGTAGCATCTGTAGAGAGGCTGGGCAGGATTCAGAGTAGCTCACGAAGGAGGAAAGACTTTGAAAAAAACAGGCCCTGTGAATGAAGTTGTTGGCAGCTGGTAACGTGGATATAGAGGTTTGAATGGATGGAGAAATTCTACTCCTCTTCATCCAAAATTCTTGCACTGCAGAACTGAAGAAGACAAGCCCTACCCCAAAATGGACTGATATAAAATGAAACCGAACAAATAATACTGAGTCCTCACAGCTTATTGAAGCAAAAGTCAGTGCCTTCCCATTGTGTAGCAGGACAGAGTATGGAAGTTGTAAAAAGCAGCCAGTGGGGATGTACACGGTACACTAGTTTTGCTTTAAGATTTGTAATGATTTTTTGCAGTATGTTTATCAGGCTTTGCTGTGTGTTGCTATACTGTGGCTTGGGGTATATACTGTTGTTGTACTGTGGCTTGAGAACAGCTGGTTAAAAATGAGAAGCAAAAAGATCAGAAACAAAAATATGCAAACAGGTTTTCCATTCAGTGTTACTGTTATGCTAGAGGTTCTGTTCCATGTTCCATACAGGATGTCAACCTGTTTGTTTCTAAACGTGAACATGCTTATTTCTACAAGGCAGAAATTGTTGTTTAAATGCCTAATTTTAAATTTCAAATTTCAGCTTTACCATCTAAATCTATTTTTTTTTTCTTTCTTATGTATATTAAAAGGTTTGTGTCAAGGGAAACTGAAGCATGCAGGTCATTGCTCTAGCAAGTGGGCCAAATTACCTATTATTTAAGCAACAAGTAATTGCTGAGATTTATAATATAATTTATAGTAATAAAGCACTTCCTGAGCTTTTAAAAGTACATTAATGCAGTGCCTCAGAGTCCTTTTTTTGGAAGGGTTTAGCAGCTTTTCTAGGAATTACCCATGGATAATAGGAGGTTGTGCAGGTTCCTACTGTGCAGGTTTCAAGTAAATGACTGCAGATCATTTCTTGACAGTTCACTTACCGTCATGCTCTCTACTTCCTTACAGTAATGGAAGTGACTCAGCCAGCAATGGTACTGTCCAACAGACAAGGAGTCGCCAGCTTGGTGTGTAAATACAAGCACATTGGGAATGCAAAGGAAATTCGAGTGACTCTGCTTAAACAGACGGGTGATCAGTTCACTGAAATTTGTGCTTCAACCTACACAACGGAGTTTAAAATGTTCAGTGTGGAAGAGGTCATTCAGTGCCACGTTAGCCCTAGCCGAAACAAAGTGACCCTCACCCTCACTGGCCTGCAAGTTAATGATACGGGTCTTTACGTCTGCAAGATGGAGCGGATGTACCCCCCGCCCTATTTTATGAACAAGGGAAATGGGACACATCTCTATGTCATTGGTAAGCCAAGCAGCTTTACGGTACTCTGATATTCCCAGGTTAAGGGAGTTGCTATTATGTCTCAAAGGTCTTTAAAATTCTGTTTGTAAGAAGCAAGGCTGAACATTGATTCAAGCTCCGAGAATCATGATTAGGTCTTATCCCTTTAAGGTCTCACTGCACACACCTAAAGCAGCCATATTGATAGCCATGCGATGTATTTAGCAATGTATGGATGTTTGACAGCATAAGCAGTACCATATATTGTACATGTATGTCTAGGCAGTTAGATATGTAAGTGTGGAAACACCCAAGAGTAAGGTGTATGTTCTTCTACAGATAAAGCCTATTTTCATTGGAGGTTGAGTGGGCAGGGACTCAGAGCTCAGTATTATCCTGGGATAGCACATGCTAGAGAAAAGCAGTGTGGAGGCTGACTTACTGACTCTAGGGGCTTTCTTACAAGGCTCATGTGTGACATGACTTGTGTGATATCATATGTTTTAGATCCAGAACCTTGTCCTGACACTGCCATATATCTCTGGGTATTAGGAGCTACTGCCTCAGGATTTTTTCTTTACAGTATCATCATCTCAGTCATTCTCGTGGGCAAAGCGGTAAGTCCCATCAACTCAGCCCCATCCTGCTAGTAAAACCCCTTCGTGTGATGAGGATAAGGAGAAAGAAATGAGAACAGGGAAGAACAGTGGGCACAAACGCACTGGGATGTTCCTTTTTACTGGTGCAATGCTGTTACAATAATGCAAAATAAGAGAACTTGCTGGAGCTGCCATTTAGATTTGTGTACGGCCTATTTGTGTTGCCAGAGTACCAGAAAGCAGTCAGCTTATATCAGCCGGACTGACCCTGGGCTTAGGCTTGGATGCTTAGAACAGGTTGGAGTCCTGGATGCTTCTGGGATCAAAGGCAACAGCCTTCATATATGCTCTGATTTCACAACTGATTCATACAAAATCCCAGGATTCAATTTTAGCTTTTCTCACTGTTCATGTCTGTGCAAAGCAAACTCAAAGAGGCTTCCCTGTGCGATGGGGGGGGGAATTGTAACTTACAGCATTTTTAACCTCACAGCTAGAAATGTCTGCACAAAGACAAAGGCATGTGAAATGCAAGCCTGCGTTGCCTCTTTCCATGGGGATCTGGAGTACTCACAGTCTGTTAGAAATAAAGCTGATGCCAAAGCTTAAAACCAAACAGTATCCCTGACCCATATTTTTCAATCCACCCTTGTCCCTAAAAGCTACATGAAACTGTTTGGTATGAACAATCCTAGTTTTGAACCAACACGGAACTCTGCAGCAGAAGCACCTTCAAAGTGCTAAACGAATGGTAGGACTCTATGGTTTTTTTTGCAAAATGGCCCCTGTAACTCATGATTCTCCCTCAAATGGTGTCAACAGATCTTCTACAAAGAAGGGTGACAGGGAAAGGTGTCTAGAATACGTTCTACTCAGTAAATCCATCAGGTTTCTCTAAAATGTGCTGGTCAATGATTATGCTGTGATCACTTATTTATTTTACTGTCTTCCTGTATTTTATAGATAAAGAGAAGACGATGTCTCACTACTGGGGTCTATGTGAAAATGCCTTCTGAAAAGCTAGAGAAAAAAGTGATTCCATTCCACATCACTGTTAACTGAAACAAGGAAAGAGAGAAACTGTTTCCTAGCTGGGATGGAGAGTCTGCTAATTCACTTAAGTTAAAGAAATAAAATTAATTGTCTTGTTACAAAGGTGTACGGGAAGGAGAGAGACTATGCTCTGTAACTTCTGTGGTTTGGAGGAGAATAAATAGTTTATGCATTAATAATTCAAGGTTAACCCTGTCACATAAAAATGGCTACATTAGGCCATTGATTCTTTGAATTGTATTGTACCAATATGTAGTCTATATAACGGTCTATATAGTGTATAGCATTAAGAGATATTGCTGTTGCAGCCGAGCATCTTACTGTCAAGTTTCACCATGTCTACTGATCAACTGAAATCCAAACACTATTATGACAGAGGCTTGTGTGTCATTGCAAGGCTAATCCTAGAGGTCTGGGGCGCAGAGGCAGAAGAGCACACTAATGTACAAAGAAATGTTGACTTGTTTCCCTGCATTGCTATTTATTGGTCTCATTTCTGGCATTAGTGCTCTGCGCTTCCACAGAGGCTTCACCGTAGGCTGACAATGATGACATTGCTGCTCTAAAAGCCTGATCTAAGCTCCTTTCACTGGCATTGTGTCCCACTAGTGCCATGCTGGAGTTAACATTGATGATATCTGAGCCAGTGCTGACAGCTCGGTTGGAGAGAAAGGCTGCCCAGCAGGAGCCCTCTTAGGCTGTTGCTGGGAGGAAGTTCCAGCTCTGCTGGGGCCTCGCGTTTTACAAATGCTAAATTAGCATCTATCCAAAAGGCAGAAGTTGCTGTGTTTAACTGAGTCTATTTTCCATGAAAATACTGACAGTGTATAATCTTGTTTATTAGTTATGTACCATTCAATAAAAACCTTGAAGCTTTGCCCAAATTCAAGTTCATTTCTTATTCACCATTCTCAGAAGAAACAGGAAGTGGCTACATGTTAGAAAGCAGCGATGACAAGATGAACCTTTACCCTCTGACCCTGTGTTTTGCCCTTCTGAGGGAGCCTGTGTGATCATGCCAACACTTACTTTCTCAGCTCTCCTCCTTAGGGGGCCACCATTAAAATCTGTCAAGTCTTCTATTTGTCTAGTTAGAGCTGCTGTGATGTGGTTCAGAGACGCTACCAATCACCTTTTCACTTCCAGCAAAATTACTTACTTGCAGAAGGTAGCTGTAACGACTTTGACAGCATCTCCTGTACCTGTTTATACAAAAAGCCAGTCCTAGTTTCAAATCCTGTTTTCTTTGCACCTCTTTGACACTCTCACTCACTAAATGCTCGCTGACACACAAAGCTGCTGGAGCTTAAAACAATTTCAGCATTCTCAGACACTATCTACTGCTTTGACTCTTTGCTATTAACATTTCACCTTGCAACCCAAAAACTTGGCAGCATGTGTCTCTGTTTTATATCTGTGAACTCATCTTCTTGGCTCCATAACTGCGAACCCAAACCCCACAGCCCTCTATGCCATGTTCCTGCAGCGGCAGCAGCTCCCAGAACACCAAATCTCATTGCTCTTTTGGTTCGCTTTTCCCCTCTTTCCCCTTCATCTGGCACCACCTCCAACTGTACAAATAAACATTCGCATTCTCAATTTGCCAGTGTCTGCAGGTGCTAACTGCTCTCTCAGTGTTGACCTACAATTGTAGTGCATTAAGTAAAAGTAGCATCTGCTGACATATCCTTTTTCTGGAGGTGTTTTAGTATTCTGACAACAGTCTGGAATTTTCCCCCTAATTTTTCACTAACCTGGTGTTTTGGGGATAAAAAATGGTCAAAAATCACACATCTGATGTCACTGCAAAATGACTGAATTTTCCCCTTTTCAAGTGCAGCCTACTCAGAGAAATGTGTTCCATGATTGGTAAAAATAGATTTGACCCACACATTCACTTGTATGAGCTGTAAAGTCTTCCAATAAATGTACCCTGCCAAAGCAAGAATAATTATCCAGGGCAATTTCTTTCCACCACAGCAAGTAGTAGCTCATATATCCCCTGAATCATGTGTCTGACTCCTAATCAGGAAGCAAGTGTTTCTTCTTTTTCTTTTCCTTGACAATTCCCATACACTGGGACCAAGAACTTAGTTTTCTTAAGCAATCTAAAAGCAATTCAAGGCAATTATTTTCTAAGTTTATTCCTCCTGGGTGAAAAGATGTTTTGGACCTGTATCAACAGCCTCATGACCTCTGGCTGCAGCTGGCTGTGAATCTGTGTCACCGTGGAACCTGTGTATATTCCAGTTTACCTTCATTTCTGGCAGCCAGTTGACCATGGTTAGGCCGCCTGCATCCGCCTGGACTAATCCCTCTTAGCACACTGGCATTTCCTTGAGACATTCAGTCTGTAATGACTGGTGAAGAATGCTTCCCTAAATAAGCTGCAGGCTGCTAAATTACCTGAAGAGTGAAGGTTATGGGAAAGCAGAGCAGAAATGATCATCTCACATATGGCAATAGCTATATTTTGTGTTTGCTCTTGCACTTAAAAAATTCCTGGTATGATGTTTATTAATGATCCTATTGGAAATTACTTTGCTCAAATTCTCTGGCTGTTCTGTCTCTTCATCCTCAGTAGCTACTTTTTCCAACCTTCTCTTATTTCTGCAGTGCTTAATTTTCTCCTGCTTTCCTTACCACTGTAGCAGCCTTCCCTGGGCTAAATGGTACGCAAGTATGCATTACCATTTTTGTTCTAAGCCAGGTTCCCCCTTTGAATTCTCTGGCAGGGTAATAGGTGCACTCAAATCAGCAGATGTAGCAGTGCATGACCAAAGTGTGATTTCAGTTCAGATTTTATTGACAATGATACTCTCGTAATTTATATCTGGCACTACAGAGATGAGTAGAGCCTAAGTGCCCGCAGAGATGATATTTATACCTATCTCCATACGGTCCAATATAGCAGCTAGCTCTGAAGAGTGCAGAGCCCAGACCTCAGGGAATTTCCACTACCCTGATGTCCTATGCTGCCCTCCAGGACCTTGAGCTCTCCAAGACACTTGGAGAGCATCTTGCCATGATCAGCACTCAAAAAAATTTGACATATGCAAGTCAGATATAGTTTTCTGTCGGATCACAGCAGTACCAATATGAAAAGTGCAAACTCTAGGTCACTGTACATCCCAGCAAATGCAATAAGGAAGAAATCCTGACTCTTTCTGGGAAGAATGTGAAAAGCAAAGGTGAAAGGATTTGGTTTCAGAGCTCTGCTCATGAGAACGGGAAATTTAAAAGCATAACTGAGTGTCTTACGTGGACAGATACATAATGAGTCCATACTGCTTGGTGAGGTTCGGGAAGAGTCTGTCTTTTGATGTGCCCTTCACCCATCCAGGAGATATGTCAGCCTGTTTGTGAAAAAGAGATAGTGAGTTTCTGGCTGCACCTGAGTGGGCATTCACATCTATACTTGTCTGCATCAAAGATAATGGCATACGCATACACCACCTCCCACCCCCCAATATTCTGCTACCATTTTCATCCACTTTTTTATCTGAACTAGTTTTCTCCTTGCCATTTTCAATTATCAGAGTCCTAGCTGATACAGAAAAACATGAGACAAAAATCTACCACCTGGCTACTCTATGAGTAGGCAATGAGTAGTCCATCATTTTAGCATTTGAGTTTTTCCTGTGAAATACTCAGATTGCCCACTCTTTGGAGGAATATATTAATCTGGACTCTCTATTCAGTCAGGCCTTGAGATCTATAGCGAAAATTAATTCATCCTGTTTTCCACAGATCCTTACCAAATGAAAAAAAAAATAATCTAGGCTATGCAAGAGCAGACTTTTGTTGACCTACTCCTATCCTTCCTAACCTCCT
This sequence comes from Dromas ardeola, assembly GCA_013398915.1. Lineage (NCBI taxonomy): Eukaryota > Metazoa > Chordata > Aves > Charadriiformes > Dromadidae > Dromas > Dromas ardeola. Next base: position 136,463 of record VYZM01000037.1, on the reverse strand, counting down.
GACCTTTGTTCAAGATTCCCCTGGGCCTAATTTCTTGTTTTTCAACAACCAATATCTGCATTGGCCAGGTAACTCCTAACTGGTTTGATACAATTCCTATCTGAGTACTGACTTCAAGCTTCAAAGAGTATGAGTAGGTGTGGGGGGGGCTGAGGTGAGATTTGGAGGCAAAATACACTGGAAGGTAAGATACAACTGGCTTCTTCCTTTTGCTAGGCAAAAGCTATTGCTGGGGAGTGAGCCCTGAAAAATAAACCAGAAAATGAATCAGTTTTCTGTGCGATGGGAACAGTCTGAACCACGACTAAAGAGCTCTGCCTCTATAGCAATCAGATGATGTAGGCAAGAGTAGTGATATCATGAAATCCAAACCAAAGAAGGCTGGTGTATAGCAGATGGTTTTATGCGTTACTAAAAACAATTTATTCTTGACACTTGTAAGCTACATGCTTGCTTGAACACATAAATGGTACTTTGAGCTACTTTCTGTCACAGCTAGGCTGTGGGGCCACTACAGACCCTGGGAGGGTAATGTAAATTTTGAATGCAGGCTTATGGCTGGGAGGGAGGTGTGGGGAAGAGGTGAAATTCAGAAAATTTTTGAGCTGCAGAGAATGAGGAAAGAATTACAAATACACAGCACCATTCTCTGCTGATCCTGAGCAGATCTGGGCATAATTATTCCTGTACTTCTACACACAGACATCCAACACTTACACGACTTTGTTACCATTTTGTGTGAATGTTTTTTGTGACTGATAAAAGAACAGGCTTATTTAAGGGTACTTTTATATTGTATATCAAAGAGGAATGGTGAGGATCTGTGGTATGTTTGAGCAAATAGCAGTTACTGATAAAAGATCTTCGTGACTATGGGAAGGGGGTGTCATGGTTTAGCCCCAGCTGAGAGCTAGGACCACGCAGCTGCTTGCTCACTCCTCCAGTTCAGATGGGGTAGAGAATCAGAGGAGTAAGAGTGAGAAAAAACTCGTGGGTTGAGATAAAGACAATTTAATAGGTAGAGCAAAAGCTGCACACGCAAGCAAAGCAAAACCAGAAATTCATTCACTGGTTCCCATCAGCAGGCAGGTCTTCAGCCATCTCCAGGAAAGCAGGGCTCCATCACACATAACAGCTACTTGGGAAGACAAACACCATCACTCTGAATGCCCTCCCCCTTCCTTCTTCTCCCCCCAGTTTTATGTACTGAGCATGATGTCACATGGTATGGGATATTCCTTTGGTCAGTTGGAGCCAGCTGTATCCCCCTCCCAACTTCTTGTGCCTTCCCAGCCTACTCGCTGGCAGGGCAGTATGAGAAGCAGAAAAGGCCTTGAGAGCTTAGCAACAATAAAACCACCAGTGCACTATCAAAAGTATTTCTCATCCCAAATCCAAAACACAGCACTATACCAGCTGCTAATAAAAAAGTTAATTCCAACTGAAACCATGACAGTGTGGTTGTAAAAATTGTCCCTGAAGTTGGTGTAAAAATTTTTGTTTACTAGACGGACAGAGCAAGGAAGAGTTCAAGTAAGGGACAAAACTTCATTGGGCATCATTAATAATTCCTGCTGATGTGACATGGCAAATGCTTCCATGAAGTAGGAGGTTATCAACTACTCAAAATTTTGCTATTCTTTCCTTTTTTAACCTTTAAAATGGAGATTTCTTTCTATTTCTATAGTCAGCTGTCTTAACCACAGTCATGCTTTTATATCTTAATGAATGTTTTTTAGTGGTTATGAAGTTACAGTTGAACAAAAAGTTCTCAGTTTCCTCACTGACAGTTTTTCTTCTTCATTCTCTTCTGGCTGTTGTTTTAAAAAAGTAGTACTTCAAAATGTTCAGTTTGATCTTTTTCATTTGCTGCTCTAGGGTGGGACGTTTCTACACAACACCACTTCTCTTCTGTTCAAATGTCCACATGATACAAATGAGGTCCCAAACTTCTCAAGCTACTTTTGTTCACAGGAGCAGCAACAGGCAAGCTTCCTGCAGCAGAAGCGGTAAGACAAAGGCATTTTCCAATATATTACAAATAGAACATAAAAATATGCAGTCAAAATTAGAATTAAAAAATCTGGATGAATTCTGTTATAGCACAATATTTATAGGCATGAAATTTTCTTGCAAACATGCCATGTTGTACTTCTTTATTCAGCAGCAGAATTGATAATAAGAAAGCAAGTCTTACTTATTAGCTATAATACAGCCAGTTCAGTAATTAATGAAATGACTGTTCAAAATGAAAAAAATAGTGCACTGATGGCTCTTTGTTTTCATCACAAACTCTTTACACATAAGGCAGCCATTAGAGTCATCCTTTGTGTCATTGACAGTAACTGTGCAGCTGGAGTTGCCTAGAGTTGTCCTGCCAGAGTGCAGGAAAACCATGTCACAATCCTGAGAAATCATATATCAGGCAATCTGACAGCTATGACTTGGACTAAAAAAAATCCATTTTGAGAGATGTTTCTTTCGTCATGGGACTGCTTCTGGATCAGTTGGGGTTTTTTTCAACAAAAGGCAAGACCTTGTTTTTAAGGAGAATGGAATTTCTCACATAATTACATTATTCCAGTAGGTGGGACTTTAAGAAGACCACCTCCTGTAACAGTATATGTGATACAACTGGGAGAGCTCGAAACACTGGGTAACATCTGGTTGGACTATGCCGTGTTCCGGGTGGGATTTATCGACATTCATGCTCTGCCCTGTGATGCAGCAGGTTGTGTTGAACGCAGCAGGGTGCTTTGTTCTTCCCAGCCAGGATCAGTGCCTGGGAACTGATTTTTCTGTGGGAAATGAGCATTAATAATTGGGCCGAGATTGACATTTACATGAAAAATACAGGATTGCTGGTTTTACATAAATAAAAATATCTACACTGAGAAAATACTCCATGCTTCTTTCAAACTAGAAACTTAGTAGCTAGACCCTGAAGACTCCTAGAGTTCAGTACACACAGGCAGTAAATGAATGCTGCTCTACATGAAATGGGCTATTGTTGACTTACTACACCTTAGTCCTGCTTTTAGAGCTTCTGCTTGGGGATTTGTAGCTTCCTTGAACTATCTTTTGTGCAAACTTACTTTTCTTACTTTCTTGAACTTACTTTTGTGCAAACTAGAAAGTCTCCCTCCAGATTGTGAGGGGATTGGTATGCACTAACGTCCACAGTACTTAGTGCTGGGCACTTGCATCATCATAAACTGTAAGAAATATCTCAACCTTTTTCCTCCCTGTGAAAATTCTCATTGAAAGTTGGTCTCTGTTGGCCTTCAGCTGCACGGCAGAGACTTCTCTTTATGTGCTTGTGTGTGGGGAAAGCTGAGGTGTTTGAAGTTCTGTAGAAGCTCTGATAAGACTTCTTTTCTTCTTGTACATTTTTTTAGAGTCAGCCTTCTTACCTGCTAGACACAGTCTCTAGTTCCTCGTATTGTCATCTTTTTACTTAATTTGAACCCAAACAAATACAACAAATAGGTCATTAAAAATAGGCCTTCTCTTCGCCTGCACTAGAAACAGCGTTAGGCGGTACTACGGAAACACAAAACCTGCTCTAATTGATTTGCATCATACAGATTAAAAATTTAGATGCAATGATCTAGACAAAAATTGTACAATAGTTGGGGGGGAAACAAAAACCAAAAATAATCTGCGTTTGAAATTGTCACCAAACGTGGTATGTTAGCAGTACTTAATCAAGATCAGAAAGCAAAACAGTTCATTTCTCTGTAAGTTATCAAATCCTTCTGGTAAGTGACACTCTGGAAACATTCGATAGCTTCATAATTGGCTGACTTAATGTTTTACATGCAGGAAAGATGGCTAGAACAGCAGTAATCAGCAGAATAAGTTAGTTTCATAGTTGAGCTTTGGTGAGGTGTTACATCGTGTGGGTAGCATTTATAAGAGCTCTCTCACTTTTAATTCTGTAGCAAAGATGACTGTCTGCTTCACAAATTAATAATATTTTCCTTTCTCTTATAATGCCAAACTAATTCATTATATCATATTTTATTTTATGACTATTTGTCTAGTCCCTTTTTATAGTACCATCTCATCAAGATGGAACATCTTTTAAGATCTTTTCTCTCTTCATCTCTCTGCAATAATATGATACCATTGTAATAATTTTACCAATAGGTTCCAAACTCATGTTACTCCCCCTCCCATATGTAAGCCACAGGCACATATCCGGTGTAAAAATTCTTCACATTAACGTCATCATTTACACTGTAATTTTCAGATTAACTTCCATTATTGTTTCTCACGGTTTTACTTCATATTTTATGATTAAGAAAGACCAGGCTTCCGTATATTTTTACGAAATACACCAATTGCTCTACTACCACTGACCACAAGGAAGTTGTGGTTCTTTCACAGGAGAGGACAAAGTCACTTCACTCTCAGGTTTCCGGTGCCTCAGTCAGAAATACACCTTAAGCACTTGCTTTATGGTTCCTAAAAGTAGGGCAGCCACGATGCTAAGTGTGGACATGTGTTTCCTTCTTCCTATCTATTTTGGAAATTTTTTGTGTATAGAAAAATTTTAGCAATTTTTTTAGATAGGAAGAAGAAAGCTGAGTACTACAGCCTTCAGACTCAGAAAGTCTAGCTTTGACCCAAGGAAAGTTTTGTCAAAAATGGTTTAATTGCTGCATGCATGCATGCACGCACGCACGCAAACACACACAGAGTTTTTTAACCAAATGAGCATTCTCTGTATGAAATTTCTGGCCAGTTCTAATTATGTGAAGGTGACTAACAGGACCAGCTCACCCACCACTGGAAAGTGACAGTCATGTACTCGTGCATACTCAAGTGAATAAATTAGGGCAGGAACTAAAGAGAACTCTGCATAATTTGTAAAATGTGTTGATTTGAGATTTTGCTGGGGTATTCTCTTTAAACACTTTACGATTACAAAAATGCCATGGTATCTCTAGTGATCACATATCATCAGAACATCAGTTTCATGTTGAAAGAACTGAAAACAGCATTTCAGCAAAACATGAAAATATTTTCTAGCAACTAGACAGAAACTGGCAGCACTTAATTTTTCAGATAATTTTTAGATTTTATTTCAGACCAGAGTCAAGACAATGTATTTCTGAATAAGTGACAGGTTTTTTTCAAGACTTTTTATTATAAAATAGTGTGGGAAGCCTTCAGGAATGCTCAATATAGAGCTATGCATATTTCATATACATATTTCTATATTACAATATTTCATTGTATACTTTTAATAGATTTAAATCCTAATTCTACTTTCCCACATTACCTGCTTCACATACAAGTTATTTCCAGCTTCTGCTCTTACAGTTCTTTTGCAGGGACAGCTTTCTGCAACACTTAAATATTTCACTAAACTTTACCCTATTGTTACTATTGTATGATGAGTAAAATTTTGTGATTTATTAATGAGCTTAAAGCCACATGAACGAGCTTTTAGTGTGAGTCTGAGTAATTAGCTACAAGTGTCAATGCTTTTAATCTTATACTGGCCTCCAGGGCAATTAAATTCATAAAGTAAAGAAAGGATTAAGTTAAAAGGAAATTGTAAATATCCAGTTGGGTCTAACTGGCAGTATCTAAAGTTCTATTTGTCCTAATAATGAGTCGAACTTGGAATGACATAATGTTAACTACCTATAGAATAAAAAGAATTATAATCAGAAAAAAAAAATGTTGACTAGTTATTGAAAAATACTTGTACCCTCATTACCCACTCAAATGTCCTAAATACCGCAAAATGTTTCTGGTTTTATTGTAAGGTGAGAAAGGAAGATCAACACAATATTTTCTGCTACATTTGGCCTTGTGTGGATTTAATGATACTGAAGTTTCATTATCTTTTTTCTTTACAGATTTGACACTCACATACATAACTTCTGCTCTTTTGCAAACTAGACTTATGAGAATAACTAGTTTTAACTTCATTGTCCAATCTGAAAAGAACCTGAAATTTTGACAAACTAAGAAGTTGAGAAAAAAATAATTTTATGTTTGGCAAACATTTATTTCATTGTAAATTTGATATAGTTAAAGTAAATTTTAAAGTTAAAGACTATTTCAAAGATGTGAAAGTATTTCATTTTGAAATACCACATATTTCCTTTTTTTCTGAATTTTGCTATACACAAAAATTTGCTAAACTTTTTCTACAGAACAGAAGGTGGGAAGTGAGACACAGAGATCACTACTGCCTGATCCCACATCAAAGGCAGGAACATGCCTTGACCACTGACTATCCTAGGAGAGTGCTCACTCTGCACTTTCAGTGGCATTCCTTATTTTTACTGAAAACCTCTAAAAGATTGCAATTTTGCACTGATACAGACTGGGAAATCATATCTTGAAACTTTGCAAGTCTAACAGTAAACATCGTAATGATTTATTTGTTTGTTGTATTAAAGCTCTTTGAGATTGCTGAAGAGGGTATGCTATTAACGACACTTGTGTTAGAGCACGGATCAGCAGCAGATGTAGTGATGAGCACTGTGACTCTATGTCTTGCAACAGAACTAGGAATCATTGTTTTCAACAATTTTGAGACACTTAAACATCCTTTACTCAGTAGATTTTTATGACAGAAGAAACTGACTGTATAAGGTTCAAAACCAATAAGCATCCTTCTTTCTTATTTAAGAAAGAAGAGTACAATATAAATGAGTACTAATAAAATAGTACCTGCTTTACAGTGTCTGCAGGCATGATTCAAGACCAGACATAGCAGGAAGAAAAAAGGTAAGAATGATGCTAAATGACACCGCAGCAGCTATACAGATGGTGATTTCCACCTCTGAATTCCTAGCTGGTGAAGCAGAAAGCCCTTCCCCTATAGTGTTTCTATTGCAAAGGGTGAGTCAGGATGAGACATAAAACTTGTACAGACTCATCACAGAGAACGTGAGAATGGCACAATTCAGACTGCCTGGAACAAAGTCATGGAGAAGCATAGGATGGTTGAGGTGGAAAGGCACTTCTGGGATCATCTAGTCCAACTCCACTGCTGAAAGCAGGGTCAGCTGTTGTGCCAGTGTTCGACTACCCTCAATAAAAGAGTTTTCTTATATTGCTTCTTCTCCTGTCACCAGGTATCACTAAGAAAAGTCTGTCTCTGTTCTCTTTACAACCCCCATCAGGTATTTATACACACTAATAAGATGCCTTCTGAGCATTCCCATCTTGAGCCTAACAGTCCCAGCATCTGTGAAATCAGGAATGGCCCTTGCTTGACTTGGATGTGTAATTAACCAGTTAACCTGTTAGGAGACCAGACATTATTCACTTTAAGCACACAGTCTGCAGGCTGCTCACAGAGTTCTGTGATAATTTTTTTCAAGGCTGCTTGCTTCCTTTGTCTGTACTGAGCACATCTGACTGCTCCCACCACCGACTGTGCTCAGGAGACTGTTACATGGGTGGACTGCCTGGCCTGCAATGGACATAGCAGGTCAGTCAGAGAACCTGCAGCTGTTGACCTACACAACCACCCCAAAGTAGCACCTTTTTCCTATAAAGCAATAAGCTCATCCGAAAGGCCTTACAATCCTATGACTTTCAAACAATGTGCAGGATATTGCACTTTTTAGGCTTTGATGTTACTTGTCATACCAAATTGCAATTTCCTAGTCAGCAACAATGAGAGTCTAAGAATGTAGCTGAGCCCATAGCAGGTCAGACGAACGATGCACTCCGCCCACTGTCCACTTTCCACCAGTGACCAAGAGCAGATGTCAGGGAAGAGTATAAAACCAAGGAAAGAATGCTATGAAACCTTCCTAAAATACTCTCCCAGACCTCCCTCATGAGCAGCTCAGGAACTTCAAGGGGTGGTGTCTTTGTATTTAACAACCCCGATGAATTCCTCTTCCATGGATTTATCCTGTCGCTTTTTGAAACCCTGTTGAATCCAGGTAACAAGGATGACCAGCTATTCTGTATAACAAAAGAAACGGAAAAACTTGAAAACAACTCAAATAGCCTTGAAAACAGCAGAAAAACCTAGATAGACAAAAGGTGATATCTGAGGTAGTTTTCAAGCTTGGAAACAATGAAATGTTTCTTTTCTTAGTGGAAAAATAGTTATGTTTCCATATCAACTAGAATCATCTGTAGCTGTATTATATAAAGCTAATTAAAAAATCACCACTTGCTCCTCTGTAAACCACTAACATTAATCACCAAGTTACGAAAACGTAACTTGAAGGAAAGATGCAAATGGCCAAATTAATTTTTTCCCCTTCAACTCTTTTTTTTTCTTCAAGAAAAGAGGCACCAAAACAGTCCATCACGCAAGCATTACAGAGCCCTCACTGATGTCACTAGAAAACATAGTGTAACCACAGCAACACAATGAGAAGTAAAGTGGCAGGTCTGGGTTGCTTACTTTTTTTTTTGTTACAGCTTTTTTCTCACCTAGCACAGAAGGAAAGAAACCAATGGCCTGCAGAGCCAAAAGCCTAAATGAATATAACATGAATCAATGACTTGGTAACTGGAGAATCCTATATTGTTTATTGCATGTGCAGTAAGACCCTTAGCATAAGAAGTAATACATTTGTATGCTCCCCATCCTATTCTGAACACCAACAAAACAAACGATGCTTAAAAATTCCCAGGCCACAACAGGCACACCCTAGCATTAGGCACAGAGATAAGTCTTTAAAAAGATCTGGGATAGCCAATAGGAATATAATCACATCCAACAGCACCTTTGAAGAGATACACAGCAGCACCTGAAGGGCCGCTTTTGTCAAAAGGAGGGTAGTTCAACAAACAAAAACAAGCATCAGCTGTGACGCTGATCTCTGTGGTACGTACTGAACACAATTTCATTGCTAACGGCTTCCCAATGGCCATACCTTGCCCCTGCTGCTGATGCAGTATAGTAGACACACAAGGGATAAAGAACTCCTGCAACTGAACAGGGCAGGCAGCAAGAAGAGTTGACTTTGAATTAAAGACAGAGAGGACACAGGCGTGTCACTTTTCAGTGGTCACCTGAAACAATGGAATGAGCAGCTGATCTATAAACAAATCTACAGAGGGAAAACTGAGATTTATTACACCACATTTTCCAGGGCTATCTGATGACACATAGCTCCATTCCTGGTCTGGCAGCAAACCAAGGCAGCTCCCAGCAAGAAGGGCATTCCTGAGGAATCCTGAAGTTAGGCTTGGGAACAGTGCTATGACTAGCCCCGCACGCTAATATAACATTAATGTTTAGCAGCAGTATTAACGCAGTGAGAACAGAGAAACAACAACTTTCACCTTTTCTGATAGTCATCTAAACAATTCATGAGAGTGTAAACTTAAGGGCTGGCTGTACCAGATGAGAACAAAAAAACAGTAGATCAAGTATCTTGCCCCCCAGGTAAGTATCCAACAGCGGTGGCTTAGTGAGGAACGTAACAACAGGAAAAGCATATGGTAATGCTATCCTGAAAGACTCTCATAACCTACAAAGATTTGCAGGTTGAGGACTTTTCTTGGGTTGATGTATTTGTAACTCAGCTGACTGAGGACACAGAAAATCCAGGATTCTGTACTATCTATACAAACAACACAGACACCTCTCTTTCCCCAGCTTCACTACGCTGCAGCAGGCTCCAGGAGGCTGCTTGACTTCTCTGGACATGGGTGTGCTTTGCTGTGGCTCAGTCAGAATTGCATGAGCCTACAGATGCCAAACTGAAGAAGCACTTTGCCTAGGACAACAAAAGCCCCCTAAGCAAACGCTCACTTTTAATGACCAGCAACCACAGAGCTGACATCAAAGAGACCAAGTGTGAAAAGCCTTTTCTTTAAAGTTTGCCGGCAGTCAGTCATGGGCAAACAGGGAGCTGCGCATTCCTATACGATATGTATACAACTGCCTGGGCCAACTTAATCGTAGTTGGGAACAGCTTAGACTGAGCAGAGCTTACTGAGGTTTTATTCTGAGAACGAGGGTATATTAGCTACTGCAGAGCTTGCCTGAATGTAACTAGATACTTCCCGCATTCAGGCTTGCTCTGTCATCCAGTTAAGAGCTAGTTTGAATGTGTTCACCCCGAACTGCATAGAGTGTATACTAGGACAGCTAACCAAGATGGGAGCTGGGCAGCTGCAGAGCTAGTTGCTTTTGCTGCAAGTGCTGTGTCTTGGCCTTATTAACTTTTGTAACTTGCATGCAGTGCAGTTTCTTCTGGTTGCACTCTCAGGGTGAAGTCCCCAGTAATCAAGCTGATTTGACATGGTAATGTGTGGCTGTGGAGGGCCCTCGAAATGAGGAAGAATGTGGTATCTGGAAGATCCAGGTTCAGCAATTAAGAAGTTGTGCAACTTATTCTTACAAAGTAGCTATGCCTGTTTCCTAGGAGTGTGGAGGTGCATGGAGGCTGGGAACTTCAGTGAGGAAATATGGACTCTTTACATGACAAAGGCCAATTCACCAAAATATCCTCTGGTGATCTGTAATGTGATCAATGTGGTTAAAGTGATGTTTTAGAGTAGTCATTTCAATCACTTGTGTTCTCTAGAGTATAGATATCCGATTTCTATTTTTTGCTCATCATCATTCTAAATTTTTACTGCAAATTCTTTTTCGAGTGGTGACAGCACCCAAGCTGGCTGTGAGAGGGGTGCCTAGACCTTACAGTGAGATCTTGAAGAACACCAGAAGCCTTTAAGCTATGCTTTACTCGATTAAAAGCAGTCTAGGACAAATAGCAAACACATCAGAAGGGTTTATAGACGACTCCCGTCCTGTCGCCTGCATTCTTGCAGGCAGGTATTTGCTCCCAGGCTTAATGTTGATTAAGTCACTCAGTGACTTTCTGAGAGGCAGCAAACTCTACGGTTCTGTCTGGCCTCTCCAAGTCTGCATGAGACACACACTTACAGTTCCTTGCTGTGATTCCCTGTTCTTTTGCATCCAACAGTCCCTTCAACTGTCCCTCAGACACAACATATTCAGCTGCTCACGCAAGGATGAAACAACCTTTGCACCATGTAGGGGTTTTCCAGCCAAGCCACCCTTCCTGAAGGATGCCAGTCCAACAGCTGACCAGAGGCACCATCCACCCCAACGGCTTACACAGGGGCTGAGTTTTCCCTCTGCACAAGCAGGGCAGACTCCTGCCCAGAACGGCCCTGGGCATCATAGTGTAAATGCTCTGCTTGTGCTGCAGAATATGAGTCTGTGGAGCAGATCGGAGAAGAAGATGATGCCTTTGATCACTGGAACCTCTGTGTGGCTACAGGATCCAGAACTCAGGGTTGCTGTAACAGAGCTCATTTTGCTCTGAATTTCTGTTGTATCCTGGACTTTGTATCAATGCCATGATAAGGAATTAGTATGATCCTCTTCCGCATTCTCTTGAGGATGTTATGAGAGGTGTGCCCTCATGTGAGAATTTTGTCTTCTTTTCCAATTTAACACATGCAGTCCAATACCACATACTTCCTTTAACATGTTTTCCACGATAGATGTTTCCAGACCCTGTATAGCCACACAAGCCATGCTGACCATGAGTAAGCATATGTTTTATCTTATCAATTAACTGTTCTGATTTCAACAGGTTCATCAATATAACTAAAGTCAGTAAATTGTTGCTGATTGGGTATCAGGGGTGACCTTCCAACCCGAAGCCTCTCTGCTCTGGATGTGGGTAATCTCAATCTTACTAACAAGCCAACCTGGTCTTTGGCTGGAACCAGCAATCCTCACCCACTCCCCTGAGGAGGGGCTACTAATCATCAGAATGAAACACAGGGACACGAAGAAAGTAGTGGCTTCTATTCAAACTCCTTTGCCTCTTGGTCCTTCCTGGCCTGCTGGAAGGTTTCATTGTTTTTACATCTTGTTCTTTCTCTTCAAATTAGCAAGCACAAACAACATTCAAATGCCTACACAGAAGACCAAACCTCCTATCCTCAGCTATGGAACTTTCAAAACCCCCTGAACCCTAAGAAAACTGCACTGCCCCTCCAAATGCAGGCATCGGAGATGGAAACATTGCACTGGTCTCTGCTGTGCAAGGTTCAGAATTTTTTTCTGATGAAAAAACACGCCTTTTATGAAGTTCCCCCACAACACAGCTGCGCAGCCAGGCCAGGGAAGTGCCTGGCCGGCGCTTACAGCACACCTGGGTTTACTCCAGCACCCTCGCTGCAGTGAAGCCTGCAGCCCCGCAGTACCTCTGGCCCCCCGGCGGCGCTGGGCCTGCGCCAGAGGCAGCACCCGGCCGGGGCC
>VYZM01000037.1:90479-124138 GCA_013398915.1 Dromas ardeola | reverse complement strand
GCCCCCGTGCGGCCTCCCCGCGGCGGAGGCCCGGCCTCGCCCCGCTCCTGCCGCCCGGGGAGACCCGCCCGCAGTTTCCTGCCTCCATCGCGGGCAGCGGCCGTGGCCGCGGGCGGCTTCACGCCCTGCCCGAGCGGCCGCCTCGGGGCCCGTGGGGATCCGGCCGCGGCTGAGCGGATCCCGCGGCAAGTCTGTGTGCGCCTGGGCACGGCCCGGCCCAGCAGGAGGGCGGTACGGGTGTTTCCCAACAGCCTCCTGAGATGGCGGGGTTCGCTTTAAGCCAGGGGGCTCCGCTAGCAGAGGTGCACGCAGAGCAGGTGTGCTGGGTCACCAGTGGGACACAGAGGGCTTTCAGCCACGGGCCTGGCTCTGGAGGCAGTGGGTTGATGGCCCAGGATCCACTGCTCCACCTGCCCCGTGCCCCACTGCCGCTTCCCCCGTTCCACAGTGCCCAGGTCAGCTCAATCTGCAAGGCAGCTCTTGGAAGCACCTCCGGCCAAAGGGGAAACAATGTCTTCACTGGTCCCTTGCCACAGGAGCCTAAGGGGTGACACAGCACTGCAGTGTGACCAGCTTTGGTTGTCTTTGTTCTGGCACCCGTAGGAGGAGTGTGGCTGGACCAAGCCACATGAGCATGACGGAGAGAGTGACCTCTGCTCTGCAGGTGGGTGTACTGCCTGCTGTAGCTTTGGTCTGCATGTACAAAGCAGTTTGTTCCCAAGGCAGTAACCTGTGGGATTCTGAATGACAGACACAAAATAGAGGAGACTTAGTTACATGTTTGAGAAAGCTGTGATTTCATTGTTTGTGCTCCTCCAAATCCACCAAGGCCTGAGCTGTCTAAGCCTAGATCCAGTTAACCACTCATATCAACAGCAAAGCCTGGCCTGAAAAGACTTGAAAGACAGGGTTTTCAAAAGGACTTCGAGTCATCTGGGAACAGACAGTGGCTTGTGTGTCCTCAGCCACTTCGGTGTTTCTGCAAGTCCAAGCCAGGGTTGTGCTGCTTCACCTGTCCTTGCAATTTTCAGCATGACATTTGATTTACCTCTTATCTGCAGGAATGCATTGTAACTTTGGGGGCTATTTCTGTTGGAGAAAGTTCCCCTTTGTTATACTGTCAATACAGTGGTAGCAAAAGTTTACCTTTAAAATGTAATCACAACAATGCTGAGATAAAAATCACACCACAAACCCCAAGTACCGCCACAGTATGTGGCTCTTTCAGTCCTAACTCTTCCGAGGCAGCTGACCAGGTAACCACATAACAGGAGTCCCCATCCTACTACGAGCTCTGAAACAGTTGGGGTGTGAAAATTTTACAGAATGTGTTTAATTCATCACTGTCACACCCAAAAGACAATTAATTCAAATCCAAAAGCAGAATAACTTCCATGGACGCCCAGCTCATCAGCATGTATCTGTCATGCACTGCTCTACAAATGGCAAGACAAAAACAGTCTGGATCCCCAGGCTTGCACTTCATTCAGGTTTTGCATTTTTACTATCCATTCTGGAAGACCTTCCTTCCAAACCTAGATATAAGTGGTGCTGGTGACAAAGTCCTACTCAGCAGCATGTTGGCCATAGGGGAACTGCAATGGCTTCAGAAGGTATCCTACTCCCTCCGGAGCACTGCCCGTGAACCCAGGCCGCTTACAACCCTGGTATTCTCCTAAATACCTCCTGCACACTCAGGCATATGCCACTGAAGGATACCTACTGCTCACAGTCCTCTCCCCAGTACACCTTGAAGGGGAGGAACATGGTTGTTGTCTTTGTTGTTGTTATTCATGATAGTAAACCTTCCACAGCTATCCTGTAGGTCTGCAGCCCACACCACCAGCATATGCACATGACCTTCATTGGTCCATTCCTGTCTGTACTCTGTGTCCTGGAGAAGTGGTTACATACCTCTTTAGGTAACTGTGTTGCAGCAGGCACAGGGGCTGGGTACGCAGAGGCATAGCAGCTCCTGAGACCAGATGGAGACAGTCTTTTGCCTAGATGGCTCTCAGTGCCTTGAGCCAGCCAGTCCAAAACATTAGTCACAGGGTCTAAAGTGGCCTTTGGAATCATAGAATCATAGAATGGTTTGGGTTGGAAGTGACCTTTAAAGGTCATCTGGTCCAACCATTCTGCAATGAGCAGGGACATCTTCAACTAGATCAGGTTGCTCAGAGCCCCGTCCAACCTGACCTTGAAAGTTTCTGGGGATGGGGCATCTACCATTGCTCTGGGCAACCTGTTTAGACGGACTGAATTTGCCACTTAGTGCCTGTTGCCTGGATTTATAAGTCAATGCCCTTGCACGTGTTAGATGTGGGCTTAACTCCTTAACATACATGTTTTTTTTCTTCTTTTAGGAAAGTCAATGACAATGAAATATTCTCAAGCATAATCTGAAAAAAAAAAGTGATTCATGGAGTACCTGAACTTGTATGAAGAAGCAAAGCTACACACTCTCACATCCTATAGGGGACTGTCTCATTAGATCTACTCTGCAAGGAGGTGTTTGCCCTGCTGCGCAGCTGAGCCCTGGTAGCCTCTGCTGGCATGTTGATGGAGCGAATATTACAGCGTACCCCAAGGGCCTGTGGGAGACATCAGACCAATATATCAGCAAAGGAGGCATCAGAACAAATGAGGGAGCACATGAGCTGCATTTCAGGCTGAAACCTCTATATTCTGAATGACTGCAGCTTGTTTACACACCTGATGGGGAGCAATGCAGATGGGAAGTGGGATTTGAAGCTATCACAGAACCTTAAAAATAGCACAGTGAAAGTCATTGTTCCCTTTCTCAATTAAGAGGACAGGAAACGAAAATGCATGAGTGTGGAGGCTTTCTGCTCCAGCCCTGAGGGAATGACCCAGAGTCATGAGAATATAGGCCAGATATTGAAGCAAAGAATGAGAAGCAGCAGGAGACAGCAGAATATAATTTGTGTGGATAGATTGTAGCAGCCTTGGCAGAAAGAATCACAAAACATTTTATTGAGAGAATATTTTATATTGCTGTGGGCAACTGTTCATCATCCACGAGCAGAAGTGGAAAACTGATGGTGAGACAGAACAAGCTACTTCAATGTAAACACCACCTTTGTTTCATAGCAAACAATGCAGTAGCATTTTGTTAACATGGCCATTGTTTAAGGTGATAACAGTAAATATAGTAAGAGTTATGTGATTAAACAGAGCAAAGAAAAATATACATGGTGCATCACAGGAAAAATCTGCTGTGAATCAGTCTCCTTAGGGAAGCAGCAGAAATGTTGTTTTCCGAGTTGCTTGGAGTTAGAAGGGAGAAGCACTGAAGATTGCGTGGTAGAAAACACCGGTGTATGGACAAAGGAATGAGCAAGCCCATTTCTCTTTGGAACTGGGTGTATCACTGGATGCATTTTTAAAAGCATAAAAATGCCAATAAGGATTTTCCAGGTTGTTAATAATGATGGCAAGTCGGAAGCGACATGATAGGAGAATAATGAGTTTATCACTGTAGGGCAGTGTTGGGGGTAGGACATGAAGAAAGAATGTGGCTTGGAGGATGGAGAAGCCACATTCCAGAAAGGAGTTACTGCACATGCTGAAGGGCAGCCTCTGCTTGAGGAGAAGGGTAGACAGGGACCGGGGGACAGTCAGGTTAGAGGAGGAAAGAAGTCAGCTCTGAGAGGTGTATGTGGATGAGAGAGTGAAAATCAAGACAAAGAGAAATGAGTGAGGATGGAAAAAGGAAACACGTGTTTGTGAGCAAAAATAGTTGCAAGTATAGGAAGCGTGTTGTGGAAACAGACTGCTTGTCCCAGGTGGTTAACTGTAACTAACTGTAGTATTTGTAAGAAACATTTCTAAATTGCAGTCACAATGTCTTTGTGAAGTAGGTAAGCACTGACAGAGGAGGGAGGCAAAGACAGAAAGATTGAAAGGCAACAGAGGAGTCTCTGTTGGTGTGGGAGTAGAAGGTGAGCATCCCTCACACTCGGCCCTGAACTAGACTTTGTGTCTCTTCGCTCGTGAACATACACTGTGAGTGCCCCAGGCTCTGCTAGCTTATCATCAAATACACTTGACCACCGAAAGAAATTACTGTCTAGATCAAACTTCAGAGTGCTGCCAAACGTATCCCAAAGTGTACCGTGGGCTGAATCCTTTTGAAACGAAGGGAGCAGTGTGTTCTAGCAATCCCAAGCGCCAGGAAGCAGAAAAGGAGAAAGGGTAATTCCAGACTTGGGGCTATAATGACAGGAGAAAGAGAGGACAAATACAAACTGTTTACTGGACAGTGGGACTTGCTCAAATTGTTGTAGCGAGATCTATGTCAACCAAGCTATGCTGGCAGCCATTCTTACCCGAGGAAGGAAATAGATGTGTTAATCGCCTCTGCATTGGTGTAACTGGTAAGGTCACAGAGAGGGAGGGAAGGAGCAAGTTGCTCCAAAATAACTCTATTGGTTAAAAAAAAAAATTTTCTATCAAGATCATTTTCCTGGCAAAATGTTTAAATTTTTAAGAAAGACAACACAGTTTTGAACCCTAACAATACTAATTTGTTTTAAAGCTTCTTTTTTACAAAAAGTAGCTAAAACTTTGCTCAAAGGAGTACGTTCCCCTATACCTTTATTGGCCTTCCCAGGCAGCGGTAGGCTTTGTAGGGACTCAATCTTTGGTGTGTTGTCAGCATGCTGTCCCAAAGGTGTGGGTAGGGGTACTTTACACATGATTCTCTTCCTCCCTTAATTTTGTAGCAGCAGCAGCGCTTTTACTGGTTGCCTTACCTGGGGGGCAATAAAGGTCCTGTCCCAGGAGAGAGCTGCTGTGTTGTTTCAGCACTTCCCATAAGCTGTTATGGGGGATGGGAAAGATGGTCCTACCCGGAATCTCCATAGATCCCAATATGGGTCATAACTTCATAGGCAAAGCTCAGGCGTCAGATGTATCTTTTTCAGCTTTGTCATTGCTTGCACCTCCATATATTACTTTTGAGCTTCAGAAATAAAAGTATACTTCAGAAACTTTTTCTAGTTAAGAGTTGCTTAAGTTTGGCTCCAGAGACCAGAGCTGAAAATTTAGATCAAATCCTGACTTGACTCAGGCTTAGCTCTGATTTTAATTTAACAAAAGGCAAAGATTTGCAGGGCTTTGCAAAGATTTAAAGAGAGTACAACCCTCTGCCAGTGTCCGTGTGAACAGATCTTTAGCAGTAGTAGTGAAAGAAATTAAATCACGTTTTGAGGAAGAGTAAACCAACACGTGAATATTTATTCACACAGTACAAAGTAGGACTGTATCTGTAACCCAGTCCTGTTATTCACAAATTATTTGGTACCACTCCATGACCATTACAAGGACTCTTGTAATGGAGGAGTGTCTGTCAGGCACCACTACTAGTCCTTTGTGTCTTCTCTTTGTGCGATCAAAAATGCTAACTGCATCTAACATATTAAACATGATTTAGAAGCTGCTTTTCCAGCATGTCATCTGCACTAAAATTAGTATTACAGGCATAAATAAATAGCCAGTTCCAAATGACTGTAGAAAATGTTATCCCAAAGGGTTCTCAAGCATTCCCAGAATACAGACGGATAGCAGGCCAGAACAGACTGTGCTACACAAAAGCAGGGAGAGGGAAGGAGAGAAACTTTTGACCTAAGGCCCTAGGGCACTGGGTCAGATCTTCTCCTCCCACAGAGCAGCATGAAGTTTCTTATGTCCATGCAGAGCAAGCCTGACCTCCAGGGTGGAATTCTTACATCGGAGTGAGCCTTCAGGAAGTCACAGGGCTGAGGGGATCCTTCTGCGATTTGGACATATTCTTCCAATGAATTCCAGGACCAGGACACACAAGAGACTCCTACCCTACTGGTGAATGGTTTCCACATAGAGCAAGACCATCAGTTACATAAGACCAGCTGAAACTGGCGGGGAGAAATCAGGTTGCCCGTTGCAAATCTGCATGTATTGTAAGCTAGTTTAAAGAACAAGTTGCTGGCCATGGGCCATCTGCATGAAGTTTACTGTAGATGACTGTAGCCTCTATCGTGATAGATTTAACTAGAAACAGTCTTTGCAGAAGTAATGTCAGAAAATGTTTCACCTTCCTGTCTGTAACAGCAAACCATGAGGTAGGAAAAAAAAAGCAGCAAACTCCACAGGTGTGGGCGACAGCTAATGCTGACATAGCTATAACGTAGTCAGGGGTTAAATTAAAAAGTCTTTCTCATTATCATGTAATTTCCCCCATTGCCCACAGACCACTTCCTTTTCTACCCATGAATTCTTCCCCATCTTCACAGTAGGCAGAAGGCTGGTGCCTCTGTGTCAGGCAAACATGAAGTTGGTTGCTGTAACTTTCTGTGTCCTCTGCTTTCATTTTGAAGCCCTGTATGGTGAGTAGCACTTTGGATTATTCTTCTTGCAGTAGATGTCTCTATGGAATATAACTCACTCGATGGGAGACAGTAAATGAGGCATGATAGCAAGGGGTTGGAGGAATAGAGGTAATTAAGGGAAACAGCTGCAAAAAGACCCATCTCAACTTTAATATCACTAGAGCTGGTGGGGAGAGAATTCTTGCCAGCGCAGGGCATTTGCTCTGAAACTAAAAAGTACAAGTTTTCATTGTTTATATTCTTCAGCTCATCTGCTTAGTGTTACCCTCTGGCCGTTTAGACTGTAGGGCTACAGACAGCTTTCCTTGCTGAGCATAAGGTCTTATAGCAGCATGACGGTGAATGGCCTAATGAAGAGAAGGCAAGTTACTGGCATTAAAACTGCTCTTGTTTGGCCAGGAAATTTTTATACTATGAAAAATATATATGGCGTGGAAGAGTGCATGAGATCGTTTTGGTGCAGGTTTGAAATGTACACTGACTTAAAACGACGCATAGCATTCCTAATGCTGTGTTTGAGAAGGCGCACGGTGACAGCACTGGTCTCAGTCCAGCCATAAACATGGATGTAACGTTTTACAAGATTCAGTGTTTAACCCAGCTACGCAAAGTAAAGTACCACAGCTCACGTTTATCTGTAGCCTCTTTGAAACCCACATATTTCTGGGCCAAGATGAAAATACAGATAATATCTGATTAAGAAAAGTTTTATTTTTCATACATACACTGTCCAAGGATTTGGTATGATGCATCATATAAGTAAAACCAGAGATTTAGTACGCACAGTTACTAAGCACCATCTAAACGTGTTCCTTTGAAGGTCATGCCAAGGGCCATTGAATATGTTTGCTTCTGAAATTCTAGTGATCCAGGCTAGGTTTCAAGTCCCCCGGTAGAATTTAAGTACTCCTGAGGTTTCATACAAAATTTAAGCTTTCATTTAAATAAAAACCAGTTTCCAGCTCTTTAGGCAATGCAGATACCCTTCCGAAGGTTAACTAATACAGCGATAGTATACTGAGTTTTCAGATAGATCGAAAAGATGGGTGAAATCACAGGGAAGGAGGACTGTGATCAGTATGTTTAAGGGGACATGAGCTGCTCTTTTTCTCCTTGAAAAGTTATTCTTAAATCTACTAAAAAAAATCCTATCAATTTTGTTAAATATTTCTCAGCTAGGTAATTTAGCAGGTATACTTGACCAGCGTGCTTTTACATGTGGCTGGATCTATCTAAAAGACCATTCAATTTGGGAAGAAATAGGCTGCAATTTTAAGGGCATAAATAATTGTTCTGCCTGATACCAGCGTTTCTCCCTTCTTTCTCGCCTCCTCCAAATATGGAGGATAGGATTTCTGCAGGGGGCTAGGGAGAGGAGGTGGCAGGAGAAAGAGGCTGCCTGTAACAAGAAATGGTGTCTCTCAGGTTTTACCTTACAATGCCTTCAGCATAAAAAGTACTAATTATTATCATTCTTCCTAAAAAGAAAAGGGCTGTAAAAGATCAGCTTGATGTAAGACACATTAACGTGATACTCTCATTTAGAGAACAAGCTAGTGCTCCAGAGCGTGCTGCCAAGCACTGTGGCAAATTTTGGGGAGTAAAAGCAGACTAACTTCTGAGATTTTGTTGTTTTTTTTTTTTTTCCTTAGTGATTAACAAGCTCTATTTGTGACCTATGGATAGTTTTTTTCATTGTAAATAGGTAACAGAAGGTGATATATGTGTATTAAGATTTGATAACCAAATTGTGGTAAAGAAATTGTTTGTAAGAGCATGGAGCCTCTCTGGTGCCTGTAGAGGAACACAGGCAATGGAATTTTGGGGTACAGAGCTGTAGGATTCCATAGCACTTGAGGCCCTTGCTGTGAAACATTGCACATGAGCTTTTGCACGCCAACATTGGCAAAGCGTTATCACTGTTCACCCACAGATCTCCTGTTGTCAATACAGGAGGAAATCATGGTCATTTCTTAGAAGGGTGTCTGAAATATTATCAACAATGTCTGCCGTGTTAGTAGTATATTTTAGAAGAGTTTCACATTTCACAACGTATGTTATACAGTAGACATAGTTCAGATTATAGATGGCTTCTTAGAGTAATTCTGGCCATTACTTGCTTGGCCCAGAAGCACTGCTTTCTTTTCTTCATCTTGATTCTTGAAAGATAGGAACATGTTAGTTTTAGGCATATGACTAATGACACTGAATTGATAGTGTCATCTTTCAGAGTGCCTTGAAAGGTCAAAGCTATAGCAACTTAAAAAACTGTGTGTGGTTTCCTTATGCATTTAGTATTAACAAAACACATGGGTTTGTTTTAAAGGCAGGGCCTACGCTCTCCTTGCTCATCTTCAGAGGCAAACACACCCAAGTGAAATTATGCTTGTTCTTTTTATCTGCTAATTAGTTTTCTGAGAGATGGGGTGGATAAAACAAACAGCAAGAAAACCAAGCAAGAGTATTCTATTCTCCTACCCTAAACCCCAAGTTTTAAAATTAATTGAAAGCGGCTTTTAACCTTCTGTTAGGACCAAAATGCATAATGGATTGGTGATGTTTGCAAATAGCATTGGGTCTGCCAAAGAGCAACCAGAAGGCTCAAAATTGCAATCCCATTAGAACGAAAATAACCCACCTTCCATTGGCCTCAGTGTTCAAGCACACTACCATAGAAATTCCCAAACCTTTGCCAAAGTGCTTTCCCACTGCAGTAAAGATGAAATTGAGATGGAAATGTACATGACTCTAAATACACATATACATAGAATGTATAGACACACTCTTTCATAGTTTAACATAGCAAGATGTTACTTTCATACACATGTTCATCTCTTGGAGTCACATCTGAACTACAATATTTGTCTTGACAGTCTGTTTCACATGAGATGAGCCAGGAACAACTCTACGCAACTCCACAGTGTGACATTGCTATGAAACAAATGAAAGATTTGTTTCCTTTTGAACCTTCACATGCAATTGAATTTTGTCTTTTATGAAAAATACCAAAAAGGAACCTTATGACCAAATCTAAGCATTTTTACTACTGAACCAGTGAGATTCTTCTGTTCAGTTTGAAAAATGCTATGATGTAGTATTTTATTCACATAATTTTTGAGGTACTATTACGGAGGTTGAGTGAGTGAATCTCTCAATATTATTGACTGTTTAAACCCCAGTTTCCTATCTACCATCCCACTAAATGTAAATTTATTCTGACTGTAGATTAGCAAATGTCGTCCCAAATGTGTCTGGCCATTAACCACAGAGTGTTACAGGTCCATAGGATTACCCTAGGAATGAACTGGTACAAATGGGCACAGGAGAACAGCAATCAGGCACAGGGAGGGGGGAATAAGCCACCTTTTAGTATACCGTGGGAGCATTCACATTAGGAGCCGATGCAGAATAGCTAGTGAGTTGGAAATTCGTATGAGATCTCACCCATTGTGGTCATCCATGTAGACAATTTTGTGTTTAATCTCAGGCACTGTTAATCTCATTTTAAAATGTGCTCCCTTTGTACTATGCTAAGCACACTCTTCTGTGTGGTCACTTGTTTCAGAGGAACACTTATTACATCGCATTTACCCAAATGCTCATTCAGAGAAATACATTACTGAGTCTTTCTTGAAAATAGGCAGTTAAGGCTTCCGGGCCTGAGAGGACAAAATGATCTTTCAGCTTGCCACAAGGTCACATGAACTACATACTTAATCACCTCTCTCTGCCCTTTTCCATTAAAAACAAGGATTAAAACCATGATCTCTGACAAACATTTTAAACCACCTGATATGAAAGGGTCATTTCATTAGCTAACTGCAAAATTGAACGATTCTCAGAGACAAAAAGAGAAATGAAATTCAAAACTGTTGCTTTAGTGCTCAGAGTAGGGTAGCCCCGTACACCTCTGGGGCGTTGGGGGAATATGGCACTGTGTGGCTCTGTAGCTGCACCGACAGAGTCAGCATCTGCCTCTCCTCTCAGATGACCAGTGACAAATGTAGAGGTCTCAGCTACAGGTGGATGCTTCTTAGAAGTATCAGGTCAGTTTACATATTCACCATGCTCCTGAGCTTTGGGTTTTTCTTCCCTTCCCTGAAGAATTTGTCTGCTGTTGGGCCTAATTTTAAAGGTGTATGTTACCAAACTACAGGCCATCAAACTACTGAGCATTTTCAAAGACCTTTATTTCAAATGCTGTTCTCATAGCAGCTGTTTTCTTTCACTATGCAGTATGCAAGTCATCAAGAACTGTTTCTTTGACCTTCGCTTTCAGCTTTCCAGACTATATACCATTATGAGGGCTTGCACTTTCTGTATCTGTGCCTTCAGCATATCTAGAGCTCTATTTCACTGTGGGTTGGCGAGCTGTGTGTTTTGTCTGTCTTATCTTCGCACCGGTGGTACAAGATGCCAAATACCTTGTCTGTTATCACACACTTAAGTAATAGTCCTGAGAGAATTACAGATATTAGAACTGTCACTGAATTAGATAAGGGTGCTGACTGTGCACAGTAAACCAGGAAGAGTGTGATAACTAGGAAGAGGGTAAATCAATCAAAAAGGGATAACAGTTTCTATTGCTTTCCAACTGAGCACCACAGAGCATCTTCCATAAGTCCATTAGCTTATGTGTCACCCTAAAAGTATTTTAAATGAGTATCATTCATTGCAATGCCCTTGCCAATGGTAGTAATTGAGGAGCAAGAATTCAAAGAAGGAAAAATCACAGACACTAAAAGATTGCCTCCGTCCAGAAAGAGTTCAGAGCATACAAAGGTACCCAAATGAGAATAATCTTCTGTTCCTGTGCATATGTAGGCTGGATGTCAAAGATAACAGGTGCCTTGGGAAAAAAAGATTATTTATCCTGTGTAATCAGTGCAATACGTCGCACAGCTGGGGATCTACTCTGTGTAGCAGTAACAAGAAGAATAGGATGGTGCATCAGTCTTTAAGTGTTTGCCCCATATTTCCTTAGCATCATAAAATCCTGATGTAGAGTATATTTCAGTCTAAGCAGTCTCTGAAGAACTTACTCAGGCTACCAGAAAAAAGGAAAAGCAGATACTTTTTTTTTCCTACTTGTCTGCTTAGCTGTCTGTACCTTTAATTTTAGGGCACTGCAAAAAGAAAAATCCCAAATGAAACACTATCAGGCTGTGCTATGCTGCCAGTACTGACATACAAACCATTTCAAAGCAGTACATGCCACCAACCCAGCCAGGAAATTCCACTCTCAGTATTGCCACAGTGGGTAGTGATGGAGGCAGCGGCTTAAAAAACAAATACAGAACAACTATTAAAAATGTGCCTGTCTCTTGTAATGGAGGCTGCCTATGAACAATGGACTGAATACAGTTTGATAATCATGAAGAGAAAAAGCTGCCATTGAAAAAGGAACAAAACTGTATGCACTGCTTGAATACTTTTTTTGCTGTATGTGTTGGAGCATCTTACAGATGTTCATTCTGGATGTGCCATAAGAAGATGTTTTGATGCAGTGTTGAGCAGTAGGGGAAACAGAATGAACATAGACTGAAATGAGCATTTTGGTCTGGAAATAAAGTATAATGCTGGCTCATTGCAGACTCTGGATTCATGAGAAATCAAAAGTATGCTCTTTTATTTGGGGGCAGATTTCCTCAGTATTTTGGGGAAAATTTTACTTTCATCTGAGCTTCTATTTATGAAGTTCATCTATTACGTTGCAGAGGTGTTTTGAGAATTTGTAAATGCTATATGTATATCAATAGTCTTGCTCTGTGCATTTTCTTTCTACTTTGATTTTTATATTTTGTGCATTTACCACATCATATGATGTTATAGTGTAGCACAGACAGGATCAGATAGGCTAATGACACAAATTAGAAAATAATTTCAGCACCTTAACATTGCATGGCTCAGCCCCTGTTCCTGCATTTATCTTCTTGAGTTTTAAACAGGAAACAATTCTGTGTTTTTCAGGAGGTGATATCTGCTCGTCAAGACCGTGCAAAAATATAGGTAAGACACATTTACATAATTTGGTTTATGGCTTTAAATGTCTTGCTAAATCAGAAAATACTGACCTTGAAGAAAAAAATTGTCATTTTTTTACAGCACACTTTAACATATTTTTGTCTGAGGGAGTTTCTCATGCTAGTGGTCACTGACTTTACAAAGTCAAATTGTGAGGTAGCAGGAGGTCCTCGTTGACTTTACTTTCTTTTCCTTCTCCAAGAAATTTGCAAAATGAGAGTTGCTCAACATCTGAGTTTTCGAAACAGTTTTTGGGAAGGTCAAATGTGATTTTTGGATTGCATGTGGGGGCATGCACACAGTGACATTTGTCCTCTACTCCTACCATTATGTTAGTGATAAAGGTGATATAGCCATCTAAGTAATTAGGTTTAAACTTTATGTCATGCCTCAAACCACTATCTACTCTAGAAAGGAAAGACCAGAGATAATTATCATCATCTTTGTCCCACCTTGTTTTATCTATGAATAGGACAATCAGTCTGAGGCAGGGATTATGTGTCCATATAGTGTTTGGTCCAAGGGGGCCCTTAAACATTATCAAGTATCTCACCAATCCAATGTTAACAGTGACCTCTCCAGGCTTATAGGATAACACACCAGGTCTTATCTCACCTCATTTATTTTCTCAGTAATGTCTGACATGACTAGAATGATGCACTGGTATCTCGCGGTACAGGCTGCTTTCCACAGCCCTACTATTCTGAGTACCTGCCTGCCTTAAGTTTCAATCACATGGTTCACTTGCTTTGTTTAAAGTAGTTTCTTAATATTTCAGGGATTCTTCTCATTGCTATGTGAATGACTGTACTTATTGTTTTCATGTCTTCAGATCAGCCTCATGTCTCTGACTCCCAGGTGATGGTGGAATTTGCAAATGGAAACTTCAAGTTCATATTCCCCAACCCCAAAAATGTGAGTGAGTTCAGCATGACCCTCTTCAAAGGGCATGAAAAGACAGAGATCTGTGCAATCCATTTGAGCAAGGAGAACGCTATCCCCAAGAGTAATGTCACCTACTGTCAGACAGAGCATTCAAACAGCAGCACCACTTTCATTCTTAAAAATCTGGAAAGAAAACATATCGACATTTATACGTACTGCCTGGAGATGTTCTTACCCCCTCCTTATATAGATTGCCGGCTGAAAGAAACCTATTTGTACATCCAAGGTAAGTTTACTTCTCTTCTCCTCTCACTTCAGTTTACTGATAAGTAGACACTGGGCATAGCTACGCTGCAGTAAAAACTGAGACTAGAGTTTGCACAGATATTTCCAAGTCAGCTTAAAACTACTTAGCAGGGGGCTGGTAACAGTGGAGCTGTGTTGGCAGACTGCTCAGCATGGTCTCTCCATAATTATTCATCTTCTTGGGCAGGTTTTGCAGGCCATGCTGAGCTCTGCATATTGTTGGTGGGACCAACTACATCTTCTGGAGTACTGCAGTTCCACCTTTGCCTGCAGCAGAAATGTCCCATTGTCCATTTTCCAAGCTGCTAAATGTAAATGTTAAGATTATTTCTAGCCAGGAGAAAAAAAATCCATTCTGAAAGCTCTCTTCATGTGCCAAATCAGCTCTCAAATATCTGTGCTAGTAGTGGTATATGGAACTCTCTGATGCTACACTGACGTGAAGATGATGTTCAACTCTCTGAAGCAGGCCTTCAGCTTTAGAGCCTTCTTAGAGCAGAAGAGATCCACAACTGCTGAGAATTTTTTGCCTTTTACTGAGAAGGATTTGGACTAACTTCAGAAGGCTCGTGGCACCGGCTTTAATTTTGAATTGCCTTTCACTCAGTGGCTTTCTGAAAGACTTCATAGCGTTTTTGCTCACACCCCTTCTTGGTTCTCCATACAGTTCAGTTGCAACATCGTACTGCCTTTTGTCCTTCCCTTGCCATCTTTTCCTATCTTTCAACACCAGGACTAAACAAAGACAGCAGCTGAAATGCTAAGGCTACAATTATGTGGTTGGGACAAATTATCTCTCAGCCCTCTCTGAACTTAAAACAGCTTCTCAGAATCAAGCTGTGACATCCTTTTTTGTCTGCAGTGTTTCCCAAAGCTGTCCATTTCCATTTGTACGGATAGCCAGATGCTCATAGCTAGTGCCAGATATTTCATGCCCTATCATATATTCTCCCATATCTGGGCAAGGGTAATCTTGTGTCCCTCAGCTTGTCTTTCTATCCAAACATGACTGCCGAAGTCCACCCTTCTTTTGACCAGGCTGCCCTTGAAATTACCTATGGTACTCACTGGATGTAAGCTTAAGCCTCGCTCAGATCTGAAATACCATCATGCTTTCAATCCTGGCTTGGTTTCTTTTTGAGTCTACACTTCAGCCCTGTGTACCAACAGTTTCACCTCTATTTCTGTAAAACTGCAATGTTCTGTTTCCTCCTGAATACACTTTTCCAAGGTGGCTTTTCACCTTAGGATAATCCTTCTCCAGAGCTCACTTTTGCTATTTTATTACTATGAAGAGAAGAGGGGAAAGAATTTGAAAAGTTATCTTGAGGGGGGAAAAATGCAATTTATCAGTAATGACTTTTTTTGCCTCCCCATCTCCAGATAAGGAAGACTGCATTTCACTGGGACTCACATCATGGATAATTATTGGCCTGATCATGTTTGCCATGATTTCCTGTGTCTTCTGTGTTGTAGCCTGTTGCTTAAGGAACAAGGTAGGCAAGTCTATGAGATTCTGCAGAATCCTCCTTCCAAGGGTCATGGATGGGGAACTTGATTTAATGAGATTTAGAGGGTGGGACAAGTACATACTCACTCAGCACGTGATGTGTTTCTTGACAAAGAGATGATGTTGTTAATTTACCACGGGAATTCAGTCATTGATGACAGCAGCTCATACTTAATTTTTCTAAGACAGAATTGCTTATTGATTTAAAGGCTGGGAATCAAATGAAAGAGGAGAAATGCTGCACAGGTCAGCAAAATTACTTTGGTAAGCAATTCACCTGATTGTTTTCTTCAAGAAGGGGAAACAAATCATCAGTGGAGCAATTCCAGCTCTGTTCTGGAGCAAAACCACTTAAACAAAGAACCAGTTGGCTCAGGAAAGAAAGGAGACCATGGGCAGTAGTTATTCTTTTGGACAATGTGTGTTTTTCATTTTCAGTTTGCTTTATTCCAAGTTTTCTACTTCAATGCATGTCTATTCTGACTTCAATATTCCCAGTGAAAACAGTGAGAGTAACTGCCCTACTTAAATAACAAAGGCAGGAGTGCTGGAGATTAGTGACCACAAACTAAATTCATGGCATTTTCTCTCTGTTTGCAGAATCAGCAGTGTGAATCCAACTCCCATGAGTACAACAGTGAATACATGCCCATGGCAGCAGTGAACGTAGCTAAAAAAACAAGAATCTGAGGTTGTATTAAGCCTAGTTGTACTTGTACCTCTGCTTGTATCTGTTGCAAGGCTTTCTCTGGGAGGGAAGGGGCTGCTTGCTGTGTCTCCCATTGATTCTAGGTGGGTGAATGGGCGGGATTGTTAAAATAGCCTGTTAATGGTATTCATACTGCCACATAGTAAGGAAGAGGAAATGAAAAGCAAAATCTCTGGAAACCTTTTGAATTGAAATGGTGGGCTGATTCCTAGAAATGCAACTGCTTCACATCAGTGCAAAGTAATGTTCTTATGCATGAGGAAGAGATGTGAAACTGTTCCATTCATATTCTTCTGATGATGCATAGTACCCAAAATCTCTCTGGGGAAGTGATTTGCTAGATTGACTCAGTGTTACTGGCTAAGGGCAAATAATCTGTAGAGCATGAGGAAATTCCTAACCATTTAAGCCGTTGCATAGTAGCCAGAAGCAGTTTTGGATACAGAACAGCAGCAGAATTTGGACTGATTCAGACATATTGGGGTTGCATGTAACTAATTCTCCATTTCTATTCCAGGTATAAGTTGCTTGTGGCATGGAAATTCTGGCAGCAGAAGTTTCCAGCTACTTGAACACGGACAATGGGAAATCAGCATTTCCTCACCTTTCCCAGCCTCCCTGAGCTCTCATGATGGTCCTGTGTTTAGTCATGAGACACCCACTCTAGTACTGTTCTGAGCTGTGTTTTGCTCTAGCCTTGTGTGTTAACTGGCACACTGCCTGATCCACTGACCTGTGCATGAAGTGCTAACAATGTCATAAAGATGTCAGCTTTCAGTTGAAGAAAATGTAGTGAGTTAGCTTGACAGTAGATTTCTGTAGGGCTTCTACAGAGGGAGCTTTTATTTTCTACGGTCTCCTTTATGATAAACATTTCACTGGGGACAAAAAAAAAAAGGACTACCTCCAATGCCAATCCTTGTGGCACAGCCATGAAGCACTGTTGATGTATTGCACATGCCCTTTTGTTAGGGCTAGTTTAGTCTGATATTAGCAGTTCCTCCTCGGATTCACTGTCAAACTTCTTAGCACCACACTAGGAGAGTGTGGTATGCACGCATGTTTTCCTACACCAAGCTCTGGGACAGCAGGGGAACAAAACCTGAGAAAGCACAGCAGAGACTTTACTGTGACACAGTACCTTAGGTATGTTCCTCTGCATTTTTCGTATTTATGCTATCGATACATCTTTGCCATTCACACCTCGGGGCTCCTCTTATTTAATTAAATTCTGCATTCTTTTACTAACAACAAGGAATATATTACTTTCAAGACTGCAATTGTTCTTTAAATCAGTTCAAACCTGCAGGATCAGTCCCTAAACTAGGAGGCACTCTCCTATTCACATGTCTTGTAGCACAAATACAACACAGTCCATAAGGCCAGTATATTTATGGACTTTGCATTGCAATTGCCGCCTTCTTACGGTTTGACATAAAACGTTTACTACTTCCCCAGTGGGTTCAGGGGTTACTTGACCTGCCTCAAGTTGCTTAGAACCTGCAGTATGAATGAAATGATCAATCCTTCATGCTCCTTGTGAAATCCATCAAAAGTCTGACCATAAGTGACCAACTGGGAATCCAGCCTGGTTATGTTCACACAGAATCACAGAATCGTTCGGGTTGGAAGGGACCTTAAATATCATCTAGTTCCAACCCCCCTGCCATGGGCAGGGACGCATCCCACCAGACCAGGCTGCTCAAAGCCTCATCCAGCCTGGCCTTGAACACTTCCAGGGATGGGGCTTCCACAGCTTTTCTGGGCAACCTGTTCCTGTGCCTCACCACCCTCACAGTAAAGAATTTCTTCCTGATATCCAATCTAAATCTACCCTCTTTCAGTTTGAGGCCGTTACCCCGTGTCATATCATTACACTCCCTGATAAAGAGTCCCTCTGGCTGCTGGAAGCAGAGTGGTGCATTGATTCTGAGTCTCTCTGTAATTCACTGAAAAAACAAATATCGGTCAGAGGACACTATTGTGAAAGATACATAGCCTGTTTGTCTGGCAAACAGAAGGCTGGTTTCAAATTTGATAAGGCAAACAGGGACTGTCAGGCATGAAGAGGACATAAGCTGGTATGTCAAGAACAGGCTTTTCCTCAACAAACACCTAAATACATGGTAGTATTGCAGAGAGAAGGTGCAAATTGTTAACTGTGACATTAAGCAAAGGGGAAATGAGTAGAGCATCAAATGAAGTGGGGACTACCAATTTCACAGCGGGTACCCTGCTTAGATCCCCAGCTCATAGGCAGAGGTGTAGAGGGGCACCTTGGCGTGTTGGGTAACTTTACATTCTCTCACATCTTTCTGCCACACAACCTTTGCCAAATTACCTGACCTCCCCAGCAAACAAACTCTCCTCTGTACATTCACAAATACGCTGATTTCACCATTTAAAAAAAATATTGGAGAATTATTGCCTTTTAAAATTATTGCCTTTGACAATTATTGTCTTTGAAAATTATTGGTGAAAATAGCTAACCCTACTGCCTGTGAGAAACGCTGGATGCAAGATCCTATGTAACAGTGGAGAGTCCTATCCCCTGGAACCTTCCACCAGACTGAGAAGGAAATTCAAGTTTCTGTAAGAAGGAAAAACTTGAGGTTTGCCTTGAGATGCTGCTGGATAAAAGACAAATGATGAAAGTCTGAACAAGGTAGTTCAAAATGCATATATTCTACTCTGGAGAGATAAATGATTTATACTCATTGTAACAAAGCTTTCGGAAGTCTCAGCTTCCATCACTGCTTTCTTTTTGGAAAAAGATATTTTTATTCTTAATAAAACTTTTTTTTTTAATTATGCCACATGTATCCATAAGAAAGTTCATGCATGCGTGCATGTCGTGTGAAAGAAATAAGCTCTATAAAATCCACAGTGCAATGGGGAGACAGTTTGGATCTATTTGTTTCCTTTTATTTTCATGAGAAAGTCTTTTTCACGAGAAGTCTTGTATTGGGAATGGGACATTTTTCAGTTTGTTTCTGCCATTCTTCAATATCTCCAAATGAAAAGGAGCTGGAAGAAGATAAAGGATGGCAGAATGAGAAAAAAAGCCCTATGAAAAATGTAACATGAGCTGAGTCTATAGACTGTGTGACAAGAAAGGATTAAAATAAAAGAAAACAAAAAAGGAGTCAATATGAATAAACAAAAAGCCTGATATTCTAACAGGTCAGCATTTCAAAAAGTAAAAACTCTGGAAACTCCCAGTTTTGGCAAAAAGACTATTTTAGCAGGAATAAAATCAAGTAAGAATATTTCAGCCAACTCTTCTACAAAATCTACTTTCAAGATAAGCAGAAGCATGAGCAACTTCCAGATAACATCCAGGAAATCAGAGGTTTGAGGGTAAAATAAACTACTAAGCCAGTCTCAACCTGTGTTTTCTCTGTTTGCTATGTAATGGTTTGGGATCATAACAGAAATTTTTGCAACTGTACAACAGTCCATGAGGGGTGTTCTAAAACCTGTTCTTCTCCATCTTTGTCTTCTATTGTTTTATTGGGAATATGACTGAAAAAGTATTTTGGCTAGGGCTTTTCCAGGAGCTGAATCCCTACCAACAGTATTAGTGTAAAACCCATTTCTGTCATACAACATGTAATGTAAGATTCAGTATCAGTAAGATGCTTTTATCCTTTTTGATTTATCATTGCTATAAGTCACCCCACATGTATTTACACTCAGTAATGCCCTTTAGATCTTCCCAGTCCATGCCAGTATGGGTTGAATTAAGTCAGCAAGTCAGCAGACCAAATAGGTATGTACAGCAAAGAACTACTCATAATCTCCTTGAAGGTTAAGACCTGAAATAAAAATTTACAACTTGAGCAAAATTCATCTTGCTAAACAGATAGTACGATCTAATGTGAACAGGTGAAGGATGTTAAAGATGACAACTACGGCTACTCCAAAATTTAAGGAAGGATAAATGACGAGGACATCATAATTTGAACACCTGCATATCTTAAGATGGTTTGAAATCCAAACCTCGATATGTATTTTGCAAGCTTGTCCTCCCAGCCTGAATTATGAACCCAAATCTGAATGCTCTTGGAGTTTAATGATTAAATTCAAGATGCAATTTTGTACCTAATATATAGCACTGGGAATAAAATGACGCCATGAAATATTGTGGGCCCTTTTTCCCTTAGTATAGGTATTTTGTTAACTTCAAAGTTCAAGAAGTTTGAAATTCTATCATACTTCTTACAGACTTTGACAAAGTTTATTTAAGGCTGGGGAAAATAGGCTCTTGAACTAGCATAAAGAAAACAAATGAATCGAAATGAGGATCTGTACTGAAGATATTGTACACCGTTATTTATATAGTGTTTTACAATGTGAAAAGTCCCTTACGCATGTGAATCTATAAGTTGCCATGCAGAAGAACATAGCAATAATAAAAATAGAAAAAATACAGGTCATTGAAATTATTTACTTAAAAATAACTCCAATCAGTCAGTGGGGACTTCTGTCCATACAAGGTTTACTGGGGAGCTAGATCGAAGTCTTTGCCTTTGGTTTGACTTTAACTGCAATGAGACACTTCATATACCCAAGTCTCTTGTGTTGTCCAGTCCATCATTGCTATAGCCGTCTACCCACTGTCATAAAAATTTCCCATTTCCTTGAGAGATGAAATTTTTGGATTTGTATTTATGTTCTATGATTATGTGTTCAATTCAGTGTGGGAGGTTGGTTGGAGAAGAGGGAGGAATAGGAAGGATAAAACAGCTTTTCTGGCAAAATGAACTGGACAGGTATGAACTGGAGATAT
The DNA here is from genome assembly GCA_013398915.1 of Dromas ardeola. NCBI lineage: Eukaryota > Metazoa > Chordata > Aves > Charadriiformes > Dromadidae > Dromas > Dromas ardeola. The sequence continues at coordinate 103,520 of VYZM01000037.1, read as the reverse complement.
GAAGAAGAGGTCAGGGGGTGAACTTCATCTAAATGAGTATGCCTGAGCTATTTAATTCCTCCTGGGAGTCATAAGATCTTGTATGGCTTGAGATCAATTTTTAAAAAGAGATAAATCAGCTCTGATTATCAACAAGAAAGATTTAGCTGCTGCACACGTCAAGCATAATAATTTTTAAAAACTGCAAACATTAACAACTTTGAAATATCAAACATCTTCCATATACTAAATCCTGGATCAGTCCTCCCATTTTTTAGTATACGTTGGCAAATCCATCACCAATGATATTTCATCCTCTGCCCCAGTGCATTGTGGGAGCAAGTTTCACTGCAGCTTGTATAGTTTGTCGCCATCTCTCAGAATTAAGGCCAGGATTTAACGTCTGGATTGTGCAAAGGCTTGCAAGGGGGTATTCCCTTTCCCCCTGCCAAGGAGGAAGGCTCATTTGCTGCCCTAGGGTTCTTCTGAAAAAATGTCTGAAACACTGAGAAAAGTGGAAATAATGTTAGCAGCAGCTGATGAGAGCAGGATAGAGCATATTGCCTTCCAAAGGTGGCAGTTGAACTGAACATAATCTATGGAGTATGAGAACCCTGCATCAGCATTTCAGGCTACTGAGGCCAAATTTTGGAGGACAAAGCTCAAAACTGTGATTCTCAGGTCTTTTGCCGGCAACTTACCTCCACAAAATGTAAGGTACTTGTGTTTGTCTATTCAATCAAATCATTTTCCCTTTGTAAGACGAAAAAAATGACAGGATTTGCTCATTAAGGCTCTTTTGGGCCTGAGCGAAACAGTCGACATTGTAGTAAGCACCTGTCTGACTGCCAGCAGAAGTGCCTTAACTGATCCTCCTATTATGGATCCTCCTGTTGATCAGATTTGTATGGGGCTACCACACACACCTGGGCAGGACCACGACTATGAGACAAAGGGACAACAGAGTCTCACAAGGGTCAGCGCTGTAATCGGAGCTTAGTGCTGCTGTCCTCATGAAACTGAGATATACCTAGGTAGCTCTTACTAGCCATTACATCCTTGAAAGCCAGACCAATGCTTGTATTTCCATGGCTATGTCCCTGCTGTTCAGTCACAACCACAGCTCCATGGACATACACCTGATCCCATGCCCTAGCTCCTCTTGAGACCTGTGCTTCAGAGGCCCAGCGGGACTTTTCCTCCTGCAGCACAGGAAGGGCTCTGGGGCATCATCAGGCTGTCAGTATCAGGACTTTACAGTAGCTCCTCTGTGCAGGAAGGGGAAGCTGAGGGGAGACGCATGGAAGAGTCCCTGCTTGGTTATACAGTGGTGATGGAACAGAAATTGAAAAGATTGCCATGGCCATGTTAGAGGGATGTGTGGGTTCCAGGAGTGTAAGGAAGATAAACTAGACTAAAGGATTTAGGATTTGGGGAGTTATAATACCTCATGACCATGACATGGTCCCCATTTGCAATAAAATTAAAAGATTGCAAGCATTGCCTGTGAGGACAGGTCACTTCCAGAAAAATACCTGGCATCCACCAAGTTGGTTGACAAAACCTCAGCCAGGCAGTAACTTCTATGGACTACAATAGACTAAAATAAGCAAATCTTAAGGCATACAGCGAGAGCAAAAAGTATCTTTGTTTCCAAAAACCACGTTTTTAACTCAAGGGACTGACTAAAACATGCAGCCAGTGAAGAGGGATCTCTTTAAAGCACAATATATTTATTCAACAGAAGACTCTGTGGCCTGAGGCTTCATCCCCGTATAAAAGTCTAATGGAGACACTGCCCTCCCAAACACTAGCCCTTACCCACTGCTTTTCCTTCTGTGGAGAAGCTGATCAGCCCTTGACAGGGGCACCCTCTGCAGTCCACAGCAGTCTGGCCCAGCCAAGGAGCCATATTGAGGGGGCGCAAGAGCTGCTGCCGAACACCTCTTCACCTGTAGTTGATGATTCACCTTTTCTGCGTTTCCTTGTTTCTTCCTCACGCAGCCAATGCAAAGAGGTATTAAGAATTTCCTACCGCAACATCTATCTATCAGCTTCAAAAGCAAAAGGAAACTTCATCTCCATCAGCAATCCAACGCAGATGAAACAAGCCCTGTCTTTCCTGCTAACTGTGTTGGTAATCTTTCTGTTTAAAGATTAAGGAAAAAAAGCGTGCTCTTTACTGGAAAACATAGAAGTACTAAAGAAGGTGGCCACCCATATTGAATAGTGCCTCATGATTCATAATTTCCACTGAAAATCTGAGTAAAAGAAATATACTCTTCGCTCAAGATGGTGAAAACATACATTTTATTTGGTGAGAAAAGAGGCCTCTAAATGTTTTAAGAAAACTCCTGTGACTAAGCGCAGTTATTAGTTCAAACACAAATCTCCAAGAGACCCCGAACGCCTTCAGCACACAGACCAGATCTCTGCTTCTGTAATTACAGCTAGCTGAAGCGTCTTTCAGAGACCTGAACTGTGTTCCAGTAATGGTGACCCATTTCCCTTTCCACGAAAAAACAGTGTTTGGTTAGTAGACATTGATAAAAACAACAGCTGTGAAGAAAAATATGCAGAGAAATGCTGCTACAGCTAAGCTAGTGGAAGAAAACGTATGCAGTGGATTTTTTTAATGTAGACATTCAGTCAGATCGCTTTGATGGCTAACCAGAGCATCACACCACGTGACCATGGAATCACTTCTGAGTCATTTTTAAGCTACACTTTCTCTGCTTTCTGTGGTGCTGGCAAATGCCAACAAAGAATGTAAGTCTAGAATAAGAGCAACAAGCATCATTTTTCAGGCATTTAAGTGGTACTGAGCAATCCACAAAGGACCTGCCTGGGTCTGCGGCACCTTGAGGTGTCCAGAGATCTTGCCTGAAGAACCTATTAGCAGAAAAATGCAATTCCTTTGCCTGCATACAGTAGCTCCCTGAAGTCACAGGATGAATGGATTTAAGGTCAGAAAGGGATTTTTTTAAGTAGTTAGGACATATGCCTACAACATGGCTCATTCTCCAGTAAGCTATTGGTGTCCTGTGTGATCTGAGATCTACCAGAGTTGAGAAACTGAAACACTCAGACTTCTCCAACCCAATGTATAGCTATTTGGCTTGGGCAGTGGATGGCACAGCTGACTGAAATACTGTGGTGTCATATTCCAAGGGCCTGGGGACAGCACTTCAGGGGATTCACAAAGGGGTGTGTGAAAAATTCAGGGATAAAGTACCAAAATAGATTTTGAATCAGAACTATGGCTTGCCCCTCTTCAGGCGATTGCCAGTGACTAGTGGACTACAGAGATTTCTCTTTCACACACTATCCCTCGCCCTCAGTGAATCTGTTACAGGATGTTTAGACCACCCCTCCTGGGAGGGGCTGTTTGATAGCCAGAAGGGTGCTCAGTAAAATACTCCGCATTGGGTAAGCCACATGCTACTGACACAATTACAAATCACCTTAATTAGGCATTTTGCAGCTGGATGCTGACTAGCCAAGGGCAAAGGAACACCTATGAGAGTTCAGAATTTTGGGAGGGTTTTTTGCAACCATTTTATACATCATTTTCTGGTATCTCACACATTGCTGGTGTTTGCTGTGTCAGACTAATACTGCTGTAAGGAAACTATCAAGCACAAGCATGTTTAGAGCTACCCCCAGTTACTGGCCCTCAAACATACAGGCAAAATTCAAGCTGGCAGTGAAGTTTTAGTGCAACGAGGGAAAAAGGAAAGAGACACTGGCGTTATGGGGGTCTGGCTAGCAGAAGGAACTTTGAGGTTTCAGGCACGCGTAGGAGGAATAAGGGGAGTCTTTCTCCCTCTTCTCACCCTTCTACTTCCTCACTCCTCTGGGTTACAGAATTCCCACCTGGGACACTGTGATACAGCTACTAATTTCTTCTCCTGGAGGAGCCTCTGCTCCCGGCGTGTCTTCTGCAGTTCTGGAGAGAAGGAAGCGGAGAAAGGGCTCTGCATGTAGTTCTGCTTATACAGGAAGCAGGGTGGAAGAGATGAGACCTGCTCTGCAAGCCAGATAAGGGCTATCTTTTGTCTGTACTTTAGGGAAGATTTGCTCAATGGCTGTCAACTGAACTGGGTTGCTTGGAGGGAGGAAGGGAAAAGAAAATGGTAAGAGGCTAAACAGATGGAGAGAGGTCAAACTTATTCCTTTTGAAAACCTGAATTCAAGTAATGCTTTGCAAAGCCACTTTATTTCACAGTGTAAACTGTATGGGCAAACTTTAATGAAACTCCAAACTATGCAAAAGTCAAATGATCTGGACTTTCTTAACCAAGGTTGAGATTCAGGTCACATTTGCTTAAAATACAGTTAATCTGTGAAAATTTTTGCCACATCTGGCTACTGCTATGGTAAAACTCTCACTGAAGTCTGTCTCCTACTGTCCTAAGAGGTCCCTCAGAGCTTCCCTTCCAGGCAGCCCTCTGGGGTCCTGTGTAAGGGCTGGACAATCAGGACTAGCTTTCTTCACAAACCTTCTCTGGCTCTTCAAGTTTTGTCAGGGCCACAGATTTCTCGGGCTACCAGCAAGAGACTTCAGCACAGTAAATAGCCTGAGACTAAACTGACTGTTGTGAGCTTTGAAGAACTCCCAGAGGGTTGAAAGTGGCAGAACACAGTCTCTGACACCAGCCTCTTTCCCAACGCAGACTTCTAACACATTGTTTCCTCTGCTACATCAAAAAGGGTTGAAAAACAATGCAAAGGGCATGCAAAGCAGCTGGTCTCTGATTCTGTACAGATGGATCTGGGCCTACAGCACAGTTCTGCTGACACCTGCACCCGTTGATAACTCTAGGATAGTCCACCGAACGTAAACAAACCGATGCTTAGGATCTTTACGCAGAGCTGCAATACATGTCACAGATAATGATGCTCGTAAATTTAACAGTAAATAAAAATAACAGCAATGGAAGTTCACGTGTGGAGAATCATGCCCTTGTTTGGAAGTTCAGCTGGTGAGGCCAGCCAAAAAAGCGTTTCTCAATGCTCTGCAGGGCTACCAGCAACAAGAAATAAATGAAATGTTCTCATAATGAAACTGCGTATATACAACTCTAAACGCACAGAGTAAGTACATCTGCTAGAAGATGGTAGCCTCTCCCTGCTTGTATTCAAAGTAAGCATACGCTGCTACTAGCAGTCTGCATTCTGAACAAACCCAGACAGCTTCTCATGACAGCCTAGGATCAGAATCAGCAACTTCAGCAAGACTTATCTTTGGGGCAGAAATAAGGTCAGAATCTTTTATCAAGATTGTCTGTATTTTGAGACTATTAATTTCAATATTACCAAGATAAGATTAGTAATATTGAAATGAATGATTAACCACACAGCTTCCAGGAACTGAAACCCTACAAACTAAATCTCTTTTTGAAAGTTGTATTTTATCTAAGCACACTGAGACTTTGATGATCAAATAACTTAATCTATCAAATATGCAGAAGTGTTTCTGAGGAGCATAGGATTGATGCACACTTTTTATAAGCCTGTCATGTTGCCAAATAAATACATATATAGCCTCACTTTTTTTGTTTCTAAAGAACAATTGAAGGAACTAAATTATATTTCTCACAAATCATTTTGATCTCTCTACTGTTCTTTTTCATTCTTCCCCTCCTGATCCTTCATATTTGTCTTCTGCCTTTAATTTGGAGGTTCCTCAGTTGAGTGAGTAAGCTTTATGCTGTGTAGGTATAGCAAGGCCCTGACCCCTCCTTTCAGGCCTTCTGGTACACACAGTGTAAATAGAATAAAATAATAAAAGCCTTCCCATCTCTACACATCATCTGAACTCCACCTGCTCCCAGCTCACCCAGCTGTAAATGGGCAATGCTCGCTTGGCTGGGGAGGCTGCAACCGTGGAGGTGTCATTTCAGCTGCTGCCTCTGTGTGTACTGTGAAGCCACAGTGCTGTACCCTCATTACACATGAGCTGATAGGGCACCGACACCCAGCTTTGATCTTGACCTTCACCGTTTGACTACAAACAACTGTGTGCCAAAACCTGTTTACCACAAAGTACAAACTGTGATGGGTGTATCGAGGGCAACTGGAGTCCACTTACTTCAGGTGCAGACAATACCAGTACTGTGCAGAACTAAAAAGTCGCTTCCTCATCACAATCAGCAAAGAGCCTGTGAACTTCCCTTGGGAACTTAAAAGATCCCAAATAGCCCCCAGCAAATTTCTTTCTCCAGTGTCACAGCTCAGTATTCTCCCCTCAGGTATTGGCAACTCAGAGTATCGCTGCTGATGAGAAGGAATTCCTTAGCAAGAATTCAGGTTGCATGATTAAGGACTTCAGTGACTCCTGTGGACATCTTAAACTGGAGCAAAGAGGAGGCAAAACAGGAACCAAGCTCCTGAATCTGGCAAATGCAACACCACTAGCAGAGGAACAAGGTCCACCTAGAACTGCCGTGCTCCACAGGCTCGCCATTCCTTTCCTCTTCCAGATCATGGACACCCCTAATCCAAGCGCCTCCCTGAGATGAAAGCTGAACAAGATAACTTTGTTCCCTGCCTCCTGAGATATGTCTGATCATTGCAGCAGTGGAGCCACAGCTGTCATGGCAAGGTGCCCATCATAAGAAATTACTCCTAAGACAAGCAGCCCTATGGCACAGACCCTTCCCCCTGCAATCACAGGTGGATTCGGAGAACCCAATATATTCTGGGGCCCAAGATATATTTGGGTCTCCCATAATTATATCCAGGCTTGTGTGTGATGGGTTACTCTGCTCTAGCTATTTCCCTGTATCCTGCAGTATGGATTTTCCACCTGCGGGGACCCTCCATGGATGCAGTCAGTGAAACTGGGGAGTCTCTCAGGGCAGGGGTTCCCTCCTGGAAGAATGGCAGGGCAGGTGCTCCCATTCAGGATCAACTACCCCTGTGGAAACAATCTGAGCAGCGGGAAGTGGGGGCAAGGCATTACCGAGACTATGCCCTGTAATATTCTCATCCATAAAAAGAGAAGGTGTCTAGTGGACTTAGGATAACAGTCAATAATCTGTGTTTTGCAACCACCTCTGTATCTCTTATGCTAACTGGAGATGTGATGGTACACAATTATAAGAATGATCAAAAATGAGGAAATGGGTAAAAAAAGTCAATGTACAGTCACATCAAATAATTTCAAAACCCTGTGCAGATCAATACTGAGATGGTTTCTCCCGATGAAATAAAGGTCCTGTTTAGTTGGTTTTTCATGTGTGGCACTCCCAGGTAGTCCAAGAGTGTTTTCACCCTGTTACATGTGGATCTTTATTATGTTACTCAGATGTGAAAGATTTCCTCAGTGAGCAAAGCTGGTGAATAACACCAGATATTATGCAGCGATAGCCATGATTACTGGTCTCTCCTTGTCTCTCTCTGGGTGAGAAGGATGCAGACAGCACAGAGTGGCCTTTGAGATGTCCTAGTTGTAGATGGTATTGTTGTTCTAAAAACTGCTTAGACGCATGTGCGGTTTTGGCTTCTGAGAATTGGGTTGAATGATGGTTGAAAATTTCAGTATAGATGCCACTCGTGTGTACTATAGTTACAAATGAAAAGGAAATAATTATAATCAGTGTCTTATATTATATATAGATACATACTACATATAAGGTATACAATTATTATTGTAAATACACACATATGCACACATACATTATTACAATCAGGCTGTTCTGGATGACATATAAACAATAATTTCTGATTTATGCTCCAAATAAAAAACCTGGAAAAGCTAGAAAATTATATTATTTGCAATTCTCAGTATATGAGGGGATGAGGAGTTACATACTTTTTTTTTTCTTTTTTTTTTTTTTTGGTCAATAATTCCAGAACAGGAAGAATATTAGTAATTTGAGGATGAACAATGTCTACCAGCTTTTGGTAAAAGATTTACAGCCACAGAGTTGGTGGGCTGTATTTTCATAGTGCCCCATTCTAACAGTTACCGGGGTTACCAGGGTTATTTCAGTCTCATGAGGGGAAAGACAATGTAGACTTGAGCAGTCTACACTGGGAAGGGCGATCTGGGATGCATAAAAGTAAAGCTTCTGGGCCTTTGGTTCATAGATTGAATTCTTTGCCTGTGAAAAATGGCAAACACCCCTAGGACATGGGATTTGAAGGCTCTAAAGCATATTGCCACATTTTTTTTTGCTGTTATGAAAAAACTTCATTCTGTTGGTCCTTTACTGAGGGAGGAATACATTGACAGCACAATGCCTGGGAAGAAGCAGGGTTTCTAGAATGGTGTCAGAGCAACAGGGTTAAAACTTGTGATCTGCAGAACATGTTTCTTAATTGCTGCCAGCAGGATGTTTGTATTTTGAGGTGGGCCTGATTCCGCAATAGGAAAGAGATCACACCAGTTATGAAGAAATCCTTTGTTACAAAGGAGGAGAAAAAGTTCAGCATAGGGAAAGAGTATTCAGAGCCTTACCAGTACATAGCCTTGGTATGTCTCTGCATGGCTAGGTACAGATTTATATTTTTAAAGACCTGAAACATAGCACTTTCCCCCAGGCAGCTATCACAGATGGACAAACATATTCAACGCCATCAATACAGCGGCTGTTGTATATCTCACACAACGAGAACACTGAGAATTGTCGTGCATTGAAGGACAGAGTTACAGGAGGGCCCTTGCTTTTAGGTAGTGATGCAGTTGCTATTGGGAAACTCATGGCCTTTCAATTTAACAGATTTTCCCCTCCCACATTTTGTCACCTGCTACTGCAAAACAGAGAGATACTTGCTAATGAGACCAACATACAATTTTCTTCTTACCATAACATGGCACAGATTATTTCTATGCATCTCTGCATCTCTAAAGCATGCTGTCTGGACCATTTGTGAACGCTAGAATTTGACAGGGAGCCTGTGGCTTTTTTAAAGAAAGCTCAACTACTGTGGCCTCTGGCCACAGTAGGGATATTCTTTTTAGGGGAAACAATCAATGCACCTGCTTTTATTACAAGCCCAAGCTCAACAAAGAAATCCATTATTCTGATTTTACCAACCGATAGCCTTCTTCCTGGATATCTTAGAATCAATCATCATGATTTTGACACTCTCTCAAATTAATCTGGAGTTGCCAAAGTTAAAACATGTCTTCTGAGAAGGCTTTTCTCCCTCATGCCATTTGTCAGAGCAGCTAGCAAACATATTCCCTCTCTAGCACATATACAAAAGAAGGCATTAGAAAAGAGTGAGGAAATGGCCCTCCTGGGGAATCAGAGCAAAGGTTACAGGATAGCTAAATATCTACAAGATTTGTCATCTTGAAGAGAAATCTAACTTTCTCTTTCTCATTATGAAAAATTTCCACCTCAGGCAGAAACAAGAGACCTAAGGATTTCCTACACAGCGTCCAACCCCTGAAAAAGAAAGGGAGTATGTTAATAAGTTGAACTAGAGAGAAGGAGTACACTAATGTAAGCACAGGAAACTGTTGAAGTCCACTGTACAATAAACAGCCAAACGTTTTAAAATTTTTCTGTGCAGTAAATTTGGTCAATAAAATCCTCCCCAAATTCAGCATTGTGAAAGATGCTAGTAAATTCTTCTGATGTTGATTCTACCCAGAATACATAGTTTCATCATGTGACTATATAACACTGAAAGGGGGTGAAGAGGTACCCCTTCAGAACATGCCAGCAACATGCCAAAGATATACACTGCTGCATATATTACTCATACAAAAAAAAGTATTTCGCAGCCTGGTTTATTGCTGCTTATGCTAATTTAGAATTATGCAACTTGTCAGACCAGTTGCAAAATTACTACCTCAATCGTGACACAGATTTGGTGATATCTTAGGTGTCAAAGAAAACAAAACCCTTCCCTGAGTGATAATTCAGCAGAACTCACAGATGAGCTCCTGACAGACCAATTTTTTAGAGTTTTTGTTGGCAAGATGGAAAAAGCATGGGTACAAGTTGTTGAGAAAAGGCCCATATAAGTGTTACGGGAATTACTCTACAGTGTGGTACTCAGGAAAATCCCTTAATTTGGGCAGTTCAAAGGAGTTTTTGTGGAATACAGCTTGGTCCTCAGGAGAATAATCCTAAAAAGAAAGAGGTAACTGCTGCTTTTTGTGAGAAACCCAAGTCTGAGGGAAACTAAAATGAGAAATACAAGCCCTTAAGTAGACTAAGAAAATGGCTTGACAAGAGGATTATCACCAAAAGGGTTAAATCTATCCCCTCCACTGACTGAAAATGGAAGTATCCTTTTCCTGTCATTCTCACAGGAGCCATGGTAAAAGTTACTTCATAAAAAAGGGGGTGGATAATGCTAAGGCGTACTTGAAAATACTGGGTGATGTTACAATAGTTGGCAAACTTTGTCTGAAGAATTGCTTTGCAAATATTCTCTCATTAATTTTGTGGGAGGCTTGACTACTGCTGTTAATGGTGATCGATTGTTTCCCAGACAAAAACAAGCACAAGTATTGCAGATGATTTGATGGACTCTGCTTGTGAAAGTGGTGAAAATGAAAGTGCCTCTGCAAATACATACATCACAGGAATCTGACTGCCATGTACTTACCCAAAAATATCTTCACTTGAGTGAAAAACTGACCACCTACAAACCTAAAGACAAAGTGCGCAGTTCTTTATAGAACAACCCAGGATTAATGGCAGATTGCAACCTTTGGTGAGGCAAATGAAACTGAGCCTGTCAAATTTCTTTTCAGAGACTTTGCAGGATGCAACAAAGAATGGGTTATGTGGCAGTGGAGTGAAATCATTCTGTCCCCAAGACTTTTAGTTTCAGAGCAGGGCTTTCTTCTGCAGGTTGGCAGTCACTTAGGTTTGGAAAAAAAGTCAACTGGATATGAATCAAGATGGGCTGGTAGCAACCTCTTCTTCAAGCTGAGCCTGCCACAGGACTAGATAGATGTCATGAGGGTGAAGAGAATTGTGACTTTCTTAGAATTTATTGTCCAGTTCTGCACCTGGTGGAGAATAAATCTATTCTACTCCACCTTGGAAGATACAGTGGCCACAGCCTTAGAAAAGCCCTCAGTGCTTTAAAATAACTTTGACAAGTCACCAACTGGCATTCTGAAAAAGATATGCAAGCACGTAAAATGTGTGGCTAACAAAAGTCTTTAAAAAAAACAGGGAGGGGGAGAAACAGCTGGGAGATGTAAGGGGCTAATTACCCCAATGCTAAAATTTTTCCATCCCTCTGATTACTGTCTTTTGACTAAGCAATAGTTAGGTTGAAAAACTGTACCACACCTGGTACCCAGCCATCAGCTATAGCAATGAAGGCCTTCTCCTCAAAGGAAAAAATACCAGAATCACGTCGAAAACTCCCCAGTGGCTGAAATGAAAGCTTCTCTCTAAAAACAGGTTTATATGAACATGGTAAAGCTAAGTCTTACTCCTCCAAGCTTCAGAAATGCCTGGGACAGCCTAAGCCAAATGATGTAGATAAAAGAAATTTAACACTATCTCTTTCAGAACAGGAAGAATGTCAGCCTGCCAAGTATATGCTAACTCCAAAGTTTGCTGTCCTTGGTGTCCTAGAAGTGCTGGATGGACTCAGCAAAGATTTTACACCCCAGAGTGAAGTGCTATTTCATAAGATTTGTCAATGTAAACATACTCTTTGAATGGAAGGCTCTGGGATGAGCAAGTCACCAGAGACACAGTTTTGGGGAAACATGTCTAAGAATGTCTTCTTCATATTAAAGTATCTTCATAAAATGCAAGTGAGCTGAGCAGTTTCCATATTGCTGGGTAGCCAACTTCTCCTATGGTTTGTACCTGTAACATTGTCAAAAACTCCCCACCTGGACCTGTTAACAGTGGTGGTCACTCTGCATCCTTGCAAAGTAAATTTTGCCCTCAGATTCCCTGCTTGAGAGAAAGGTCATATTTTAAATCCATGTAATCAATGCCATTCTCAGCAGTAAAAAGCTGGTGATAAGCAACACAGGAGGGACCTTTGCATAGAGGCTTTTGCTCTGCTAATCTGGGTGAGTAAGAGTTAAAACAGCTCTAGCTCAGACTTTGACACACACTTCAAAACCACAGTGAATGAGAGCTACATTTAACATACGTCTCTATTGCCTATGGGAAAGTTTCTCATCTTTATTCTCAGCTACTTCTTCACAAATGGTGGGGCCCATGCCTATTGACCTTGCTTCTAAAGAGTTTAGAAGGATACGTGTAATAGGAACTAAATTCTTCTTTTTCTTCTAGGGTTCCTTTTCTTACTCTACATCAGAAAAAAACACTTCCCTGAAAGGACAGAACCCACCTTATTCAAAATGTCCTACCGTTACACGAGCCTTGGCAATCTCTAGGCTCTTTCTTAAAAAGGGTACAGCTTTTTAAGACAGGCTGTCAGATATGCGCCTGCCGTGGTTTAACCATAACCAGCAACTAAGCACCACACAGCTGCTTGCTCACTGCTCCCCGTTGGGATGGCGGAGAGAATTGGAAGGGTAAAAGTGAGAAAACTCATGGGTTGAGATAAAGACAGTTTAATAGGTAGAGCAAAAGCCATGCACACAAGCAAACCAAAATAAGGAATTAATTCACTACTTCCCATTGGCAGGCAGGTGTTCAGCCATCTCCAGGAAAGCAGGGCTCCATCATGTGTACCATCATTGTCTACCTTGACTTCAGCAAGGTGTTCGACACGGTCTCCCACAGCATCCTCATAGGGAAGCTTAGGAAGAGTGGGTTAGATGAATGGACAGTAAGGTGGATAGAAAACTGATTGAAAGACAGAGCTCAGAGGGTCGTGATTAGGGGCACAGAGTCTAGTTGGAGGTCAGTGACGAGTGGTGTTCCCCAGGGGTCAGTACTGGGTCCAGTCCTCTTCAATATATTCATCAATGACCTGGATGAAGGGATAGAGAGCACCCTCAGCAAGTTTGCTGATGACATAAAGCTGGGGGGGGTGGCTGACACACCCGAAGAGAGACCTAGACAGGTTGGAGAGTTGGGCGGAGAGGAACCTTATGAAATTCAACAAAGGCAAGTGTAGGGTGCTGCACCTGGGGAGGAATAA
>VYZM01000037.1:40454-90346 GCA_013398915.1 Dromas ardeola | reverse complement strand
GGGCTCCCGGGTTCAAGAAGGACAGGGAACTGCTGGAGAGGGTACAGCATAGGGCTACCAAGATGATTAGGGGATTGGAACACCTCTCTTATGAAGAAAGACTGAGGGACTTGGGTCTTTTTAGTCTGGAAAAGAGACGACTGAGGGGTGACCTTATTAATGCTTATAAATACCTAAAGGGTGGGTGTCGGGAGGATGGGGCCAGGCTCTTTTCAGTGGTGCCCGGCAACAGGACAAGAGAGGTGGTGGAGTCTCCATCTCTGGAAACGTTCAAAACCTGCCTGGATGCGTTCCTGTGCAACCTGCTCTAAGGTGACCCTGCTCTGGCAGGGGGGTTGGACTAGATGATCTCCAGAGGTCCCTTCCAATCGTACCATTCTGTGATTCTATGTGTAATGGTTACTTGGAAAGACAAACATCATCACTCTGAACATCCCTCCCTTCCTTCTTCTTCCCCAGCTTATGTGCTGAGCTTGACATCATGTGGTATGGAATATCCCTTTGGTCAGTTGGGGTCAGCTGTCTCCCAGCTGTATCCCCTCTCAACTTCTTGTGCACCCCCAGCCTACTCGCTGGTGGGATGAGGGGCAGAAAAGGCCTCAACTCCGTGTTGGCACTGCTTGGCAATAACTAAAACATACCTTTATTATCAACACTGTTTTCAGCACAAATCCAAAACAGTGCCACATACGAGCTACTACAAAAAAAATTAACTCTATCTCAGCCAAAAACAGCACAGTGCTCTACACATGTCGCATTCATCACAGTGAATCAGGAACACACTGAAGGACATATTGTGCAATAGTTGTGGCGTATAGAAGGATATCTTCATAACTTTGACCACAACCAATAACTGTTCTTATTCACAATCCAAAGGCTTTCTGACGATTAAGCATTTAGCTTCACCGTTACCTTACCAAGAAGGAATGTTATGATGGCCTTATTTACCCTTATTTCTCTGGTAATGGTGTCAACGTAACTCACAGGAACCTAATGCAAATTGTCCTACATAAGGAATAAACACCGTTTGTTCTTTCCTTGAAGGGGTATGCAGCATAACCCATGTATAGAAAGTCCCTCGCATGCTATTCCTCTACAAGGTCCATGTATATGGCCCAGATAGATGTTTTGTGAATCTCCGTGGTTAAGAGGAATTCATGAACAGCCCCTCAGCAGAATTACTTAAAATAAGGGCTAGTTTACCATCCCTTGAAAACATTTAAGCACTGTTAAAGATATTCTTTGCAGCCATCTGTTCACTGCTCAGTAGTATCTCAGGCAACTTAGCCTACCTGTCCTGTCTTTGCTCATGGGGAACAATAATTCCTGAAGGGATGAATAATAGCAGCCCATCATAAATTATGCCCATTTTTTACCTCCCTCAGGAGATCTGAAACGCAGTTTCTTCAGAGATGTTGTTCCAGCTGTACAGATAGTGTATTTCCACTAAGTCCCCTTCCCAAGAATGTAAGAGATTCAAGGATTTAACTGACGGGATTGTAAAACCCAAGCTTGTGATTTATGGGCACACTCCAGCACAGGCTTTGCTGCACAGAGTAAAGTAAAAGCTCTCATCACTTATATTGTCTCCTGAAAGCATCCCTGTCCAAACATCACACACTTCTGAGACTTCCATCCAGCTGCTGAATTTAGCATGCCACCCCAGCTACTTCACTTGCTATTTACTTGCTTGCAGGCTTCACTTGCTGTTTACTATTGCAACAACACATCATCAGTAAGGTAAAAACTAACCTGTCTTATGATGGTCTGACCCAGTTCACATTCCCTCTTCTCTATTTCCTTTACTCCTTTTACAGCTGTAGCAATTTCAACCATGTAAACCCTGTCCATGTTTGTAGTTGACTTTTTATAATTCTTTAAAGTAAAAAGTGCCAATGCTTTCCACCAGTAATCTTTTTTTTGGCACCTTGCTCTCTGCACTCTAATAACTCCATCTGCTTTGAAAATGTCACTGGCCTACATCTGTTAATAACCTTTTTCAAGGCTCTTCTGATTTCTAACACACTCACATAGCCTCCGTGGGCAAAAGGAAAGCCCTTCCCTTCTTATTTTCTTTCCCTTTTTCCCTTCCTTTTTTTCCTTTCCTTAGGGAAGGGCTTTAGAAGAAGTTTTAAGACCTGGTAGCTCTAAGGCATTGGCAGAAAATGGAGCACGGAGCAGAGGCAAAGGATTTCTAGTCCTGCTGTCAGGTGGCAACGATTACAGGCTGGTTTCAGTGCTGCTATCTGAAGGAATTTGGCTGGTTGCTTAAGGGCAGTCCGGACCTAGAATGTACTCCTACTCTGTAGGAGCGGGAGTAGCTGTAGGAGATCTAGTTCAACTATACCTGTGTCTCCCCATTCCTACTTGCTACTTTCAATTGTAATTATTTTCTCCTCTCACATGTGCACTTGTAGTTTAAGTCACTGAGGGAAAACTACCATACGCTGTTTAGGAGACATAAACCTCAGCTCCAGTATGATCAAAGAAAGAGTCAGCCGAGTTGGTGGCCAGCCTCCCACACAATCCCAGTGCCCGGCTCCCAGTGGCGCCACGGCTTGACCTCACTAGAGTCCAGACCACAGCAAACCTCACTCAGCTGCAGAAGTGCTCTTGCCTGTGGAGCAGGATTGTACCTTGCACTTAATATGACACACCAGGGTGGAAGATGATGTAAGAAACAGCCCACCCCATTCCCCTAGGTACTAGAAATCTGCTTTACTCATTGATCGAGTAGGTGGCTTCTGCTTTCAAGTGAGTGGGAGGTTTAGGGGTAGGATCTGGATCTTGCCTTCAGCCCAGAAAGCTGAAACAGGGGAAAAGCTGCCTTGCATGTGCTACCTTGGATTCATATGGCTTTTTATATTTGTATAAGGCTTTATATGAAGTGAGACCTGGAGAAGCCTTGGTCTAGGGTCTCTTCTCAGGAAGGCTCATAATTTGATTTTATCAGGTAACAGTCTCAATCTAGTTTTAAAGTGGGGGAGGGGGGAACGTGTTCAGATCACTAAAAACCAAAGTTGAATTAGGCTTTACTGGCACATGCATTGCCAGTTTCAGCACAGGTAACTCAAGAAACACACAAACTGAGTCACTGTTTCAGTGACATCAATGATACCTCCAGCAAATGGCCAAAACTCATCAAAAGAGTTGCTGCTTCTGTTTTAACTCATTCTGTCCCTGTCATGGGACAACTAATGGTTGTTGTTTTTTTAGCTGTGGCAACCTGTCACGTTTTCTAACTGGGAGAAGTGAAGAATGGTGCAGTGACCACAGCCAGGGGCTAGGTGATCTCTCCATACTGTGGACAGGCAAACTGACAGCAGGCAAGTGCCTCTGAGTGTTGCTTTGCTGCCTCTGCCAGCTGTGCCCCAGAACGGCCTCCAGTTCTTGAACCAAATTATTTGAGTCAGTTATTTTTGTGTTGCCCACAGCCATAGAGCACAAGTGTGCCAGTGGCCTGCCCCCTTCCCACACAAGGAGAAGAGCAGAGTGAAAATGAATGTGTAGGCCAGGAGTCTGGATTCAAGCCTCAGACCCCAGTCTAATGCCTGAGTGACACGCACCCACCATGGAGTTACTAGAAATTTTCTCGGGTGTGAGCACAAGGGGCATAAATTTACTATTCTAACTAAAATCAAAGTAACCAGTATCTTTGGAGGATACTGACAGTGTCAGTGCTGTAAGAAGATGCGGTCCAGTTCCTTACATCATTCCTTTGCCCCACTTTGATCCCAACACTTACATTTAGGATGCAGCAGTCAGAACAAGCTCTCAGTGTGGTAAAGTAGGATGTTTAAAAAAACCTCACATTTTGTTTCCTTTCTGCTTGGTTTAAACTTTTAGATCAAATCACCTTGAAAAAGATGTTTGTGCAACAGGAAAGTGTGGTATCGAGATTATCAGAACAAGGTAGACAATAATATATTTCATGTGACTTGATTGCAAAAAATGACAAGGAAACCACAGGACATCGGTGTGAATGCAATGGAACAAGGCCACGTAGCATGTGTTGTGTGCCACAGACATAAGGGTTTATATAGTCTTGAATGAGATTCAATTTAGATCAAAAGGACCTTCAGGGTTTTTTTTTCTTTTTAAGATAGAGGCATGTCTTTTGGCATTACACAGCTTGTGGCTATTGAGGCAGATCTGAAGGTAACAGGATATGGAGCACGCACCTCTGATTTACTAGCACAAATGGCTTACGCAGGCATGGAAAGTAAACTGTTTTAAGCCCTTCAAGATCAGAGATAAGACTTATTAGCAGGACTGGTTGGGGATTTTTTTCTCTTCACTTCCTTGCCATGCTAATTTGGTACAAAGGTACTTCCCTGACTGGCCTATTTGCACAACACGACACCCAGATTTTGTAACACATTCCCTGCACTAATCTCCATGCCATGACCCCCTTATCCTGCCGCACTCTGTTGTTGCATCTTGCCTTTGTCATTTTATCCTGCTTCCTCTCATATCTCTTGGGTCAGTACTAGCTGTTCTTTTGATTCCCGTTTTCCTACAGCATCTTCTTCTACCCGCAGGTGGGAAGTAACGACATGACACACTCACCTGAAATATCACAGAAATAGGCAACTTGGTCACTTTGACCCCCTAGCAGAATGGTACTTTGCAGCAACTTAAAATGCTCCTACCTAACAGCAGTCTGCAAGAACTAAAATACACAGACATCAAGTACTGTGACAAGTAACTCACAAAAGATACTTTACTGTGCTTTTTCTGTATATTTTTTTCACTATTCCAGAATTTAGTTTTAGAAGTATAACTGGGGCCTGGAGAATTTTGTGCTGATATGTAATGCCCACTAGGACATCCTAGTACAGATCATTTATTCTGTAGATCTGGTGTTAGCCAGGAGGCAATCTTCTCTCTCCCTCAGGAAGCTTTATCCTTCAGTTCTTGTCAAGTTACCAATTTTACAATTTAAGACTCATCATAATTTAAAAACTGTGGATGCAGCTTCTTAGATATCACTATCAAAGCACCCAGAACAAGTCTTGCCACATAACTTAGAACATGGACAAAACACCTTCTCTCAGCCTGATTTAGCTGATGGCTCCTTCACTCATGACTTGTTAAGTATTTCATGTTCAGCTCTGTGCCCAGCCCCATAGACTGAAGCCAGGCTCATGGAGGAGACCTTCCACATGCTATGGCTTCCAACCAAAGACTTGCAAAGTAATGCCCACTCCTGAAGGCTGTCTGCCTTCAAGGGGACTGTAAGACAGAGCAGATGGTCCTCGAAGAGACTGTTCCTTAAAAGCAATTGCTATGGAAAAGGAGGGAAATCAAACTCTTACACTACCACTTGCTCACTAGCTGTCTACCCCAGTCCCTAATTCCAGCTACTGAGAACCTGCTTTCATCGCAAAAGTTCCCAGAAATCCTACAAGTCTCACTCCAGAAAGAGAGAAAACTCTCTTTGACCTACTATTTTCTATCTTCTCATCTCAGCTTCTCCCAAGCATTTGCTGGAGAATAATAAAACAAAGACGCTTTCCTCAAAGCTCTGTCTTTTCCTGCTACTCAGGAGGTCTTGGCATGAAGAATCATTGCCTGGCTAATACCAACGAGAAATGCCATACGTGAGCACATATAACCTGGGCACAGAGCCATTCATAAGCAGGCATTACTGTTTGAGAAGAAATTAATCAACTTGAATTTTGCAAACCTGAATAATTTTATAATAGCACATTTTATAATTTTCTATTTACAATTAAAGATCTTGACAAAATCAGCCAACTGATTATAGTCTTCCCAGAAACAATGCAGAGAAAAATACTTTAAACAAAGAACTCTCAAATACACAAAGAACACAAAATAACCCCTTTCATTCTATATCTTTCCTTCTGACTTCCTCAGAAATAACTACTTTATATGCCAGATTCTGCTAGCCTTAAAACTGAGATCATGCTGCCCAAATTAATAGGACCATTCTTGAACTATGATATAATTCAACATACGTGAGTTCTGTATTCAAATGCCTATATGCTCTGAATTTTTACGTTGGTACAAGCCAAGATTCTGCGTGGCATACTCTCGCTGTGCAGGAACAAAATCTTTTACATCTCATTTTCTCATATCAAGCTTTTTTAAACTAAATGGCTACATCATGTTTGCCCAAGACACAATGTTCTGTCTGTATCACAAAATAAACCAACCAGTGGAATGGGTCTCTGGTGTGATGAGTAGTATTTGGAAGCCAGAAAAAAAGCAGATGAGGCTAGCCCTCATTAAGTTGTTCTTTTTTCAGAGAGTAAATGTTAATAGGAATTTTCTGTGCTTAGATAAAAGGTTGAATCAGACATTAAACTATTGGAAATACATATTCAGAAAAAAACTATATACCGCTGCTACATCTAAGGTTTTCCAGTGTGTTCAATATACTACTTTTTTACAAGAAACACCTCTCTCTTTCATAGAAACATTTCACAATCCTAAAACACGTCAATGCAAAAGTGTCCCAATTTTGATCTTGAAAACATAGTCACCTTTCCTCTAAGGTAACAGGACTTTCAAGATTAAAGTATTCATTTCACGTACATGATTCCGAAATTTGCTCATATAGGTTCACCCCCCTAACAAATATGGCTAAATAGTAAAGATGATTTAGATAGATAGTACTTTTAAAGTACTGTATTTGCAAGATTCAACAAAAAAATGAATAGATTTATAAACTACTGAGATGTGTTGTGGAATTCAGGTTACTCACTTTCAAACATTTTGATCTCCGAGTTGTGTACAGTCTGAACACTTCACTGAAAGGTGTCTTTGCAAACGCACTTTGTTATGTATTTATAGAATCATAGAATCTTCACGGTTG
Organism: Dromas ardeola; assembly: GCA_013398915.1. Classification (NCBI taxonomy): domain Eukaryota; kingdom Metazoa; phylum Chordata; class Aves; order Charadriiformes; family Dromadidae; genus Dromas; species Dromas ardeola. Next base: position 83,505 of record VYZM01000037.1, on the reverse strand, counting down.
GAAAGGACCTTTGAGATCATCGAGTCCAACCATACACTCACAAAAAAAAACACCCTACAATCTCTGCCACTAGAGCATGCCCTGAAGTGCCAAATCTACACGTTTCTTAAATACCTCCAGGGATGGTTGACTCAACCACCTCCCTGGGCAGGCTGTTCCAGTGCCTGACCACTCTTTCAGTAAAGTAATTCTTCCTAATATCTAATCTAAACCTCCCCTGCCGCAACTTCAGACCATTTCCTCTGGTCCCGTCATTACTCACTTGGGAGAAAAGGCCAGCACTCACCTCTCTACAACCTCCTTTCAGGTAGTTGCAGAGGGCAAAGAGGTCTCCCCTCAGCCTCCTCTTCTCCAAACTAAACATGCCCAGTTCCCTCAGCCTCTCCTCATATGACTTGGTCTCCAGACCCCTCACCAGCTTGGTCGCTCTTGTCTGGACATGCTCCAGCACTTCAATGTCCCTCTTGTACAGAGGGGCCCAGAACTGAACACAGTACTCGAGGTGAGGCCTCACCAGTGCCGAGTACAGAGGCACGATCACTTCCCTACTCCTGCTGGCCACGCTATTCCTGATACAAGCCAGAATGCTGTTGGCCTTCTTGGCCACCTGGGCACACTGCTGGCTCATGTTAAGCTGGCTGTCCACCAGCGCCCCCAGGTCCTTTTCTGCTGGGCAGCTTTCTAGCCACTCTTCCCCAAGCCTGTAGCGTTGCTTGGGGTTTTTGTGAGCAAAACGCAGGACCCGGCACTTGGCCTTATTAAACCTCATACAATTGGCCTTGGCCCATGGATCCAGCCTGGCCAGGTCCCTCTGTAGAGCCTTCCTACCCTCAAGCAGATCAACACTCCCACCTAGTTTGGTGTCATCTGCAAATTTACTGAGGGTGCACTCAATTCCCTCATCCAGATCATTGATAAAGATATTAAACAAAACTGGCCCCAAAACTGAGCCCTGAGGGACACCACTGGTGACCCGCCACCAAGAAGATTTCACCCCATTAATCACAACTCTCTAGGCACGGCCATCCAGCCAGTTTTTCACCCAGTGAAGAGTACACTTGTCTATGCCATGATTCGCCAGCTTCTCCAGGAGAATGCTGTGGGGGATGGTGTCAAAGGCCTTACCAAAGTCCAGATAGACAACGTCTAGGCAAGGAGCACACACAGATACTGAGACTGGGATTGCATTACTTTATGCAAATCTCGTCTCTCTTTGCTTTTATTACTAAAATTGTGTGTGTTGGAAATATAGACGCTATATTGTTATTACTCTAGAGCAATTTACTGGCTGGCCTTTTGCAGTTTCTTGTACGCATGTTCCTTGTATGTTCTTCATTCTGAGTCTCTGTTATGTTTTGTCTCCCCTGATTAGATCTGAGCGACTTGAAAGGTTTAACACACTAACTTATTTAATTTGATTTCTTTAAACAGATGAAATATAGAATTTTTCTAGCTTGTCCGTGCTTGGAAGACAAAAAATTGTGTTTCATTAAAACATGACATCCAGAAATACATCTGCAGGCTGATTTAAAAATATCAAGAAATGGAGAAATCCCACCACTTCTTTTGAAAGTTTATTTTGCTAGTTGATAATTTTCATAGTTAAAATCCTGAACCTTTATTTGTGTAGGTAAATCCTTCTGGTCAGGCTCCCTTCTGAATTGCTGCACATGTGTCAGGGCTACATGGCACTCTACTCTCATGATGTTTGGAATTTGGACTGCATCTTGAAAAACTTGCTCAAATCTTTTGTGCGTAATGATCCGTTTTTTGTATTGTATTAGCAGAAAGAGACTCCAGCTAAGATTTCACCGATGTGTGCACAGAACTCTGTTTCTGCTACAAAACCAAATAGGCAAAATGGAAGGTGAGAGAAGAGTCCTTCCTCTTTTTACAGATGAAGAAATAAAGCACCCTGCATGCCCTTTTGAGCTCATTTAGGATAGTTTTGAACAACTGCCACATGTTGGGCTCAACTGAATTATTTTGCATTTACAAAGAATATATGAAGATCAGAATCCGGCTCATGAAACTTGAACAGGAAGCTTGTGGGAACTGAACCCAGAAAGAAAATTCATGTCTACAAAGCCCTGGAAAAGAGCCAAACAATTTATAGTTATAATAGATTAGAGCTCCTGTCCTAATTCTACTTGCTGATACCCAACTGCTCACTGCCTCATATCCTGTAAACTCAGACTGTGCATTGATGCACTCCCACGTATGTGGCACCAGTCTGACACCACTTTCGTTGTTTCAGTCTAAGCCGACTACAAACTTGGAAGCTTTTAGTCAGCAGCTAACTTGATAGTTTCACTGTCTTTAATGGATATGAACAATATATGTTGTGCCTTGTTACATACATTTTCTTGCTTTGCCAGTAAAAGCATTCCTGTGGCCAGAGTACTGCATGTCATGTTGATTCTGAGTGGGTGTTTGGTGACAAGCTGAATTGAGCTCACTACCTCTGAGATCTTGTACAAAATTTTACCTTTTGGTTCAAGTTTTCACTAGGTCCTTTCCTGAGTTGTTCTGACTGTCTTTTTCATGTTTTGTCCGGTAACATTTCAAGTGACACAATGCAGCTGCTGACCTCCACTATGGCTGTTGGCTTGTCCATTTACTAATCTGAACCCTGAAATTATGGAATATCTCTTGCTTGTCCCAAGATGGACCACAGACAGACCTAACTAACTGTTTGTAAAGCAGGCTTAGAAGTCTTCATTTTGGCATATTATATTTAACTGTTAATAGCTATTGCTGTTTCAATCTTGCCTTCGTTTCACTGTAATATACAGAGGGTATTTCCACGAATCAGATTACTTTAAAAAAAAAAGACATTTTTTAGCTCGCTATGTGGTAGATTTGCATATATCACTCTTGTCAACTATAATGAAAGTTACAAGTGTAAAAACCCTGGTGGCAGATTGTGATAGGGCAGATTTGACACACATCACTGCAGATAAGGATGCTACAAGACTTTGACATTTGTAGTGAAATACTTCAAGGAAGGACTGTATATAATTGATAATGAAATGCAGAAGCTTGAACAAACTGGATGCCAAAAAGGTGACCAGCCTTGGAAGAAAGTTTGTGGCACAACTCATACCATAGAGAAGAGTAGACAGAGAAAGGGCTGGCCAATTTTGCCCCTCTGTCCTTACTGGAGAATTAGTGCTACTGAAAGTAAAAAAGAAGGACTAGGGAGAAAACAACCCCTCCAAGATCAAAAGACATGGTTGGAAGATTTGACAGTAGCATGGTAGTTTGCCTGCTTCCTTCTTCCCCTCTCTTTCCATTTCACAATGGGAGTCCTTGAGGGCCTGGTGGAGGATGCCTTCTTAAATACACTATGCCTTAACTACAGGGTTAAAAAAAAAAAGCAAGCGCTTATTGGAATGTCGTACATCATTTCACATGTCACTTGCATGAAAAATTATTTTTCTGTCTCTCTGTTAAAGAAATGGCATTCTCCATTTACTTGAATGACAGACATACCTTTGCCCTAGCTTCTACTTTAAAGAGTTTTGGCTATTAGTCATAGCTGTTTTGGAACTGTAATACTGGTTTCCTTGCCACTACCCTGGTGATTGGTCATACAGTACAGCTATTGCTTGTAAACCTTGAAATATAGCCAGGTCTGTAGTAGGTTTCAGGACTCTCCTTAAAAAGATAGCCCCCTCAGTTTGGTGAACTTGAAATGGGGAGCCTGGGACCTGCCTAAAGAAGTGTAGTTATTACCTGCAAATGAACTAAGCCAGGGTTTGGAAATCTTCAAGAAATCTTGAAGCCAGAAAAATGCTTTGAGGGAAATCTTAAAATCCTCAAGCCTTGGAGAAGGCTTTAGATTTAGGTTTATGACTTGTTGCTTGCTACTTAATGTTGATGCAATAAGCCTGTTCTCTATCCCATTAATGTATTTTAATGCTTATAGCCTTCTTTCCTGTGCTTAAAGAAAGTATAATCTAATAGCCTCTTACCTCAGAAAGATGCAACTATTTTTTCCCATACATTACCACAGGCAAATCCTTGCATCACGTTGTTGTTCACCATCCACAGGCATTTTCCTCAAACAGCTAAAATTAGAACTATTAACTGCTGAAAGAAACTGAAGACGCCTGAGATATCTGTCGAGGAGATGACTGACTGCAGGTCAGACTATGAAAGCTTAGCATCTCAGGTGAAGAAACTAGCTGTTTTCATGCAATACAACAGTCTGTGCTCATGCTTTCATAAAAAGATAGAACGCAAACCTTTTGATAACAAACAAAACATGGGCTCTTAGCTTATGGAAAGAAGAATGGGAAGTACACTGAGTTGAAATGCAGAGAGAATCATACTTTCTGTTACATTTTATGGACTCTGTTTTTCATAGTCGAAAAGGATTTTGAAAAGTCAGAACACAGAGATGCAGGCATCAAATGCCATGAACAAGGATGACACAGACAAATAGCTCTACAGTCCCCTTTTGGAGGTGACCCATGTGAGTTGATGAAATTCAGGCGTCTCTATGCCATACAGTGGAGTCCAAAGAAATTAGTGTCAGAGGGCACTGAACCTCCTTTGCAAACCTGTAGACACATCAGAGCTGAGCTGGGCCCAAGCTAATGGCCAGGCCCCAAGAGCCCAGGTGAAGCATTGCTAAGGCAGTTGCCCCACCGCTGTGCTGGGTTTTGGTGCTCTGCAGGGGACAGCACGCTGCCTGTGGTGGCACTGACACCAACATCTCATGGCGGTGCTCCACAGTGCCATGCCACGTATGTCAGCTGTGAAGTGGGCAGACCTGCCCCAGGAGATCTGTTGAAGTCTCGTTTGGCCAATAGCCCTCTGGAGCCCATCAATAAATCCTTGAACTAAGTCTTTCTGTTTAGGCAAGTGAACAGCCCCATCTCACCCCTTCCTAAAATAATCCATTGTGATCTGTTTTAAACGTTGTTCTGCTGATGTCTCACGATTTTTTTCCTCACGTCATATCTCTTTTTCCCCCCACAAGAGGGCACCAACACTGCATCCTTTGAGACATTTTATTTCACAACAAAGCATGTGCCTCAAAGGAAACTGGGGGGAGAGAGGCCAGAGGGACCCAAGCAGCAGGTTTCAGAACTGGAGCAACTCCCTTCCCCCTCAGGGCTCCACAATTTTAATTCCAAGGTTTTGATTCAGAAACATCTCTGGTGACAGCTGCATGAAGCCTCTAATAGGAGATCATTGCATAAAGCCACTAATAGGAGACAGTAGTTCACAGACACATATTTGATTTTATTTCTCCATTTTGTTTCTTGGCCCATCCTTCAAGCAGTGAAACTACAAAAAAGGGTGTCTCCAGAATTAGAAACCTTCATGAACCTTAAGAGAAATCAGTCGGAGAGCTGAGAAATACCAGACAGCAAATGTCTCTTGAAATAAAACACACATGAGACAGCCAACAGACAAATCTTACTCAGGGCAATCAGACTGAAGTAAAAACATAACTAAAATTGCCATAGGACAGGGAGAATCTAGTGAACAGAGAACAAGCTAAAAAAGCCCTTGTACTGCATAACCTGACACCGTGACAGCTACGGGTGAGACAAGGTAAATATGCAGAGAAAATTAAAATCAAGAAAGGAAAGGAATTACTTCGTGTGGTCTATGGGTTTATGCTTACAAATACAAAAATAATTCTAAAGAAAGGAAAATGTAGGCTAAGAACCAGACAAGCTTCCTGTACAAGGTAAGGAACCCACACGGTCTCTTGCAGGCAGTGACTGCCCACATTTAAGCCACTAAATTGGTTCCCTTATTCTGGAATTTGTAAACGCTGGTCTAGGCTTCGAGGCAGGACACAGTTCCCAAGAGCGTGTTACTCTGGCTTCTGCTAGAGCTCTGGTTTATGTAATCTACTAACGGTCATATTTTTACACACTCTGTGATCAGGGAATTTGAAGAAACCCATGTAATGCTCTTTCCTCCTCTCTTTTCCTCCACCTCCGCTGCCTGTACACAGCACTTCCTCAGGTAAAGGCAGAACTGTTTTCACTGAGTCCTACAGCTTGAGAACCAGGGGTGCTTGATGAAACCAGTAGGAGATTGGGTTAATACAGATAAAAGAAAGTGCTTCTTTACAAAACTTGTAGTAAATTTCTGATACTTGCTGCCATGGGAGGTTGCGGAGGCAAGCACAGCAGCAGGTGAAAAAAGGTTTCAGACAAATTCATGGACAACAAGTACAGATGGAATGTGAAAACTCTGGGCAGGGACACATTCTCTGATATCCTAACCCAATGATTTTGATGCTCAGGGAGTACAAGGAGTATGGACTGCAGACTATGGCCAAGCTTGCATGATCTCCCTAAACAACTGCTTTTACTGCCACCCGTAGAGAGAGGACTCTAAATGACAGACCATTGGTCTGGCTCAGGACTGCACTTCTGTAGCCTCATGTTCCCCACTTCCACTCTCCTGATTTAGGCAGAGCTATAACAACCACAACTTTTAATGCTATCACCAGTCATCAAAATGGCTATTTAGAGCCTGCACAGAAAGGGGGAACAGTGCAAATTGGTGCATCTTGAAAAGTTGATTTGAAAAAGAACTAGAGAGTATTCACAAGCCTCTCAAAGCCACCACCTTGCAGGGGCCCTGAGTTGGATGCTGCACACAGAAAACCTGCTGGAAAATGCAGCATGAAGTGTTGGTGGAACCACTTGCTCTCAGAAGATGAAATTCCCCTTTCACCAAACTGCACCAGCTTGGCTTAACTTTATTTTGGCAACCAATCAAAAGGGGGAAGGGAGGGTACTCTTGGTATTGTCCAAACATCTCATTCCAATGTTTTTTGAATTAAACATTTTTATTTTCTTTGTTTTCATCTAGCTTCAAGAACATTTTGGTTTTATGTGTAACATATAAAATAAAAGAAGGAAAATCAAAGTTTTATGTGTAGTAGTGCATGGATTCTGAGTCACTTTGACACTTATGGAACATGAAATTGCACTGAACAATCAAAGAATGAATATAACCAATTTTAAGAGGCATTGCAATAGTATAAAAAAAGGTAATGCTCAATGTTTTATGGTACAGGAATAGCCATCGCGTCCTCACTGTTTTCATCATATGAAAGTCTCACCAGGGAAACTCACTGAGGAAAGTTTAGTGTTTAATGCTGTAAGGAACACAGAGACAGTAAACATAAGTCTTTGCAGGGGAAGGCCTTAAAACAAACTCTCCTGGACTTTTCAAGGCTCTAATTTTCCTAATGTCCATAAAGGAATGCCTTTCAGGACTTGTATACTTATTGCATGGAGACCAAACCCTACTATTTCCCTTCACAGGACTAGGCAAAGGACTTAGTTCTGTTAGAAACAATTAGATTATTTAGAAAATCAGTTCTGCAAGAAGACTTCAGCTCTGACTCAGAAAATTAAGTTTCTGGATCAACTTTTTGCGTGGCCTTATGCAGGTCATGCAATCAGCCCTGTAGGTACTGGCAGTGATGGGCAGACCACACCAGTGCAGTTGCACCTGGGCGCGCACATAATCCAGTGCACCAAGCAACACTATTTTCTCTGTCAGGCTTAACACCTACTTACCTGTGAGAAGGGACATTTCCCTACCTTATGAGGAGGAGGGGGAATAACGTCAGAGAGACAAAATCTACTAATAAGTCTGTAGTATTCAAATACTGCAGTAGTGTAGGCGGCAGGAATACAGCTGAATTGTTACCATACTCTATTTACACCTACTTGTGGATGCACTGATTCATATCGTGAGCATTTGGAGAATACACTGGATTGTATTTACCATTTTTCGTTACAAGTATGAAAGTGGTGTTTGAATCCAGCCCACCCTTCTATAGTTTTTCATGTACCTCTTCTCTATTGAGGGGTATTTCTTGAAATGAGTCTTTAGTAGCTTTTGTTCTGAAAGCAACTTTGAATAAAAACTACTGGAAGTTATAGTAGGTGCTGTACTATTTTTCACACATTTTACAATTCAGTCCCAGGTTTCACATTAAACAGTTTCACTGCCTGTTTTTAAGGCTAAGCAGACAACTTCATTCAAATGACTACTGACATCCCAAGCTGCATAGAAAAATATAATAGGAATAGGCTTTTGTCCTAGGTTCACCCTATGGGGTGTAACAGAACAGATAGCCAGTTACACTCAATATTTTGGAATTTGCATAACTCTAGGTTTTTTCTTTCACAGTAAATTTTTCCTCCGCAGCAGGAATTTGGGGTTCATACTGGGAGACTAAAAATATGTAAAGTGTGGAAAGAGAAGTCTGGAGTAGTAATATTAAAACACTTACCATGCTCCATGCATTAGCAGAGTAAATGCTGTAGAAGTTAAATTGTCTGTGGACTCAGCACGGACAAGGTGCCAGGAATCTGCAAGCTCTAATCTCATCTCTGCAGCTCTAGAAATAAGCATAAGACAATTAACTCATCACACTTTATTGCTTGAAAGCATCTATAAACTAAAATCGTATTTCAGATATTCTTCCAAAATTGATTCACGGTTTTACTACAGTTATTTTTTAGTGGCCTTTCCAGGCCATAACTCTTAATACATAAGCCTGTCAAAAATGTGGAAACTTGTTTCCTGATCCATTGCTGGAAGTATCAGGACAGGAGAGCCATTGCCAGTGAACAAAACGCCGTATCATTTTAGCATGAATTTTTGTTTGCCCCAGGATTTGCTAGCTGTAACCACACAAATGTTTCATAAGCTCCTCTTGGTGTCAGAATTCATTATAAAATCTCCTGCCTAGGAGATGTTTCTATCCTTTCTTCTTTTCCCTTTTTCTTTTTAAAAGAAGTAAGATAACGCTTGAGAAAGATGCCAGATCAAAAGCCCTCAAGGCCTCCTTGCTGCACTCTAAATCCCACGTCAAGAAACACTCATCTCTCCTCCCAGGCGTGACTCTTAACCCTTTGTCTAATAAAATAATTGAAACCTGCTCCCAGGCTCTCCTGTGCTCAGACATCTCCCTTGAAATTCTCAAATAGGATGCCCGGTTGTTGGCCTTTGAACCCACAATGAGTATGTGGAAGTCAAAGTAATTAGTTTAATATATCTAGAGAGCATACAAGTTCCTCTCATGTCTGGATCTGATCCTGCAAGGGACTCCATGTTCTCAGCTGCCTTTGACTGAGGATGTCTAAGCATTTCTGAGAAGGCCAACACTAGCTAAAATTACAGCTCTGGATGGAAAAAGGCTGCTAATACAAAAGGAATGATAAAGCAATTTTGCATTAGTAAAAATAAAAAATAAACGCAAAATATGTACAAGATGATGTAGAATGATAACAAAAAGAAAAAATAATAGCATGGACTGCTACAGAGGGAGGCTGAAAGAATGAAGATCATAATAAAGACAGAGATGGAGTAATGCTAATTCCCAAGATATCAAGCTTGGCAATAAATCTGTTAGTAAAATCCTGGCTTATCAGAGTGGAAGTGAAATTATAAGGGACAGCTTTAGGTAGAATTATATATTGCCATCTCATGGGAGGGACAATACAGGCACATGTGACCACTGGCAGCACTTTGCTGAAAGAGAAGAAGAGAGGGGAAAGAGGTGTCTAAATCAAAGCACCCAAGGCCCTTCTCTTTCCTCCAAGTCACTAGCTGTTACATGGGAAGGTAATTTGCAAATATAGGTCCCAGTTTCAGGGAAGAGGAACTTCTGCCAGGGCCCTTTGCTTCCTGTGAGCCTGAATGGGTCTTCCTCCCAGGGAACCTGTTAGCCAAGCCAGACCTCTGCCTCTCACAAACTGAGGTGCTGCCTCCTGATTTTCTTATGTCTCTTGAATTGGGAGAGAGCTGCTGAGATCTCTGAGGATTCCTGTGCCTATAACTCCTGTCAGTGAAATAAGAATGCCTTGCTGAAGAGCATAGACATCTTCACAAATTAGGAAGTAAACCTTACAAGGTAAGGGTTTTCCCAGAATACCAAAATATAAGGGAAGGGGACACAGGCATTCAGAGAACACAGTTCCACTGGAGAGAGTCTCAAGGCAATTTTTGAACAATCTGGACACATTATTGTACTTTCTCTCAAACTTGTATTTTTCTCAAACTTTTATTGTACTTTCTCTTGTACTTTTTCTTGAAGAAGCAAAACAAGATGGTACCAAACTTTTAAATAAAAATACTAAATTTATTACATGCTCTGCCACCTTCTCAAGAAAACAGACTGCAATAATAGCCTGTTTTATCAAGGAGGTGTCTGTTTTACTTTCAGAGCTAATTTTTCAAACCTCTTCACTTCCTGTCCACATCACTGTTTAGAGAAGTAAAGACAGACATGTTTTTCACACCTACTGCTGGCTTTTTAATTGCAGTGGCTATAGTATTAGGTCAGGCTCCAGATATTTGAGTTATAGGAGTTGACTGTAGCCTCTTAGCTAACCTGTTGCATAAATTCTGATTCAGCAATATGTTACATGCTGGATTCATTCTCTACATTAATGGAAATACAGCTTTTAATGCACTTGGAGTACAGTGCTGGAAATTTTGATTCAACAGCAGATTATGTGCTGGATTCATTCATAATATTAATGGAAGTTTTAAGTGCTGTTGGAAGATGTCACCAGAAGATTTTTTTCTTTTTCATTCCGTACTGTTTTCAAAAATACATTTGAGGGCTTTTTAGAAGTTGCAGTGCATCCAGATGACACAGCAAAGAGATGCAGCCCTGGTTAACAGACAAAAGGCCTTGCATTCAGGTACCTTGACATGTCAGACTTCCATGGGTCTAACTTCACTCTTCTGAATCATGACCTTGGACCACTGAGAGCTGACTTGTTATGATCTGCTGCAAGCCACTGGGGTGGGGAGAGGGTTCGGCAGGAGAGTAACCTGCATAATTAAAATCTCTGTGGTCCCCTGGGTGTTTTGAGGAAGAACTTAATTGCAAGGCCACATTTAGCAGAAGGGATTTCATGGGTCTGCTGGTACATCTAAGTTGGCCAGTAAATGGGGGCTTCACTTTTTCCATGCTGTGCCTTCTTGGAGAGAGAAAAGATGCAGGGGCAAGTACAGAATCTGTACGTAGTACCAAGAGCAATGACAGAAGCCACTGTCAGAAGACAGCATGGGCCTGGTAACTGAAAGTGTGGTCTTGAAACTCCTATCAATAACCTATAAAAAAGCCATGTAAAAAGTGTCCTTTACTTTCCACAAGCTACTTTGCACCAGGCATAAGGCTACTATAGTCTTTTGGAAGAGGTCTCCAGCGTGGAATGTTTTAGCCTTGAGGGCAAGCCCTGCCTAGCTAACACCATGGTAAAAAAAGCCTATACTCCCACTGCTGGACAAGTAAGATTTCCCCTAAATGTCCCATATTCACAGTCTCTCATTCCTTCCTACAAAAGCCCCTGAAGCCTTGCAGCTGCTCAGCTGCTTCCTCTCCAGCACAGCATGTTCAGGGCTGCTCCGAAACCTATCAGAAGCCCAAGCTCATTGTATCAGAGATGTGAGATCTTGTCTCTCACGCACATCACGATAGTCATTGTGTAGATGCTACTAAAATTAGGAGCCACCTGCATGTGGTTTCAGAGCTCTGGAGAATCCAGCTGAGCTTGTAAAATAGGAAGAAGTGAGGGTGGGTGTCTGCTGGGGCCCAGGTATCCCCGGTGTATGAATATATAGAGGGTAGTCATGAAGTGTATTGATCCTCTTCCTAGATGCTGGAATAAAGCCCAGACCTTTGCAAACTGAGAACAGAATCTCGATTTTGTGCCAGCAGAGCCACCAGGATGGCTGACTTACAAATTTGGATCAACTCATGGAAATATGGACATTTTGTGATCACAAATACACCATTTGGATACAGGTTTTCAAATTAAAGCACATGATAGCTTCTCAGTATTCTAAAATGCTGCAGCATAGTCCTATCTCAGCCTGAAGGTGAAGTCCAAATTGCATTAGAGTGTAAATCAACACAACAGAAATTATTTAGTTCTCAGTGGACATCGCAGCTCTTGAGGAGTGGCATCCTGAGTGAACGTACCCTATTGCAACTATCCCAAACTCTTCAGAGATATGGGCATTAACAACAACATATTTGTAAGAGTCTTTAAGTCACAAAGAATACTGCTGAACATGTCACACTATGCATTTTTGCTGACATCTCATTTCCTCTCTCTTGTTTTGTGGTAAAGGTATAAACGGGGTTTATTACCGAGTCATCCTTCCTGTGGTAACAGATGGAAGTAACAAAAACAGCACAAAAAAGGATTATTAACATCTATAGCAAGCTTTTCAATACTCTGGCCATTAATTTTGAGTACTGCAAGCTGGAAGTTATTATCACGTCCAAGTGCACTCAATCTCAAAAAAAGGAAAAATAAATAATATGAACGTATCTTTGATAGAATATTGATCCAGAAAGAGACATAAAATATTTGAAAAGGTATACAACACTAAAAATATTATTAGGAATAAAGTTTTTAAAAAACTAACATAAAAGTTACTAGTTTTATGGACAAGCACTTGATTTTACTTGTATTAGATTTCAGCTGCAGAAGAAAAAGGTTGCTGCTGAACAATGGGCTATTACACGAGCAGTTGCCTCCTGCAGCTGTAAACTCAAAGCCTGCTTTTGGATACAGAAAGAATTTGGTGATCCTAGCCTTGCTCCTTTTTTTGTGTAGCTCATAAAACACACTGACAAACTGGCTGTCCTGTTGCAAAAAACCCGCAAAATTGGATTAACAGGATTTGGGGTTGAGGTGCACTGGCTGAACTACAAGATGAAGCTTGTACAGAACATGCATTGTGTCTAGTTCAAACCAGAGCAATTAGCTGTTCACTTTCATGACTATTAAATGCACTCATAATTAAAATTTAAAAGTCTGAAGTCTATACTATTTTTTCCAAGCCCCAATTATGAGTGATAAGATTTAAGTTTAAGTTTAACTTGTTTCTTAATAGAGGGTAAAAAGCTCTTATAAATCAGTCAAATAGGAATTGCCATTGAAGAGGTATTGCTGAAGAATTGCTGTCGAAGTAAAACTAATTAGTAACTGTCACTGCAAACAGTTAACTACAGAAAACTTTCCTGCTTAACTACCAGCACTATTAAACCATCAGGACTTACATCATCAGAAGAAAAGGTAGGAGAGAACACACTGTCTCTTTTGACATCAGCTTTTATCTTCTGCTCTGGTGAGATTCTGAAGTCTTTTTTTATGAAACCTGACCAGACAGAACCGAAGCCAGGCCTGGCTCCCCAATTAGCTCTAGCAACGTGGTGTCGGATCACGTTCTCAAAGAGCTTCCCCTTAACTGAACTTTCGGATCACAAAAATACAGAAAGAGACAATCTTTAAAAAAATAGAGGTTGATAAATTTCACTAAAGTGACCCAGAGATGGCTCTGTCACCCTTCGGCCCAGAAGTGGTAGCCAGCTCCTGAAAGCACACAAAGTAGCCTCAGGTCTCCTCCATGGCTCTGATCACACATCAGCCCATGGGGCTGCTTGAAATAGAGGAGCACTATCCACATTCAACAGTCAGAATCAAACCCACTCATTAACTTCTGTCGCTGGCAATATACATCTATTCCAATAAAGCACTTGTGTCCTCACACCTATGTATTACTGTGGCAAAAGAGATAAAACCCCACACCTTAGAAGACATAAAGTACAAGATTTGATGGCTGTACGGTGCAACATTGGTATTTTCTTCTTGGCTTTGGGACATCTTTGTAGCACTAATTGCAAATTCTTATTAGTGGAGCACTTACTGGATGAGTTTTATGGGTTAATGCTTTATACAGCAGTAGATTCAGCTTCCCAGGGTCTGTCCAAGCCCTGGAAACCTGCAACAGCTTCTCTGAAGAAAGCTTTGATTGCTTATTCAGAAGTAGTCATCAGAGATTTAGCAGAAATGTTTGCAGTGTGAACATCAAGGCTCTGAGCAAGCTAGCATAAATTTGAAGCTGGCCTTGCTTTAGGAGGGAAATTGGACCAGATATCTCCAAAGGTCCCTTCCAATAAAAATTGTTCTCTGTTTCTATGATCAAGCCTTGTGTTCCACTGCATGTGCAGAAATACATGATGGTAAATGTATATAACCGGATCAGGCCCTAATTGACCATTTGAAAAAAAAAAAAGGCAATCCTACTTTGATTCCACCCTTTTTATAGTAACTGCCCTGTGATAGCTCTCCTGAAAACTATTTTTATCAGCTGTAACTGCAACCCAGGTATCCTAAACATTTTCCTGACATAAACAAATGATAAACAAAGTTAAGATTTCACTCGAGCTCAACACGGCACACCTTCACTGGCTATTCTTTATCTCTCCCACTCTCCTTTTGCCTGATAAGTATTCAGGTTTTCCATGCCCAATAGCAACCAGTGCGGGACTTCAGGGTGGTAGTGATCCCCCCTCCTTCGGCACCAAGGCGAGAAGCCAGCACACACTGCCATTTCTCCAGGGCGCCTCAGAGCCAGGAAGATGTTGGCAAATTCAAGGAAATTAAATGAGCAGCAACAAACCTGATTAACAGGCTGAAGTGGCTGATTTACGATGAGAGATTAACAGACCTCTGGTTAAAAAGTTTGGCCAAAGGATGACTAAGGAAAGGGATATTTAACTCTACTTGGTATGGTTTTCCTTTCACTTTAAGAAGGTATAAAGCTCAAAGGAGAAAAGTGTCTATCTACATAAATATATCTAGAGAAATAGTTTAAAATGGTCCAACAGGTTCTGATGGGAACTGATTAAAAACCAAAGACACGGGTTTCTCAGATGTGCAAACCATGATAGTGCCACTTCTTTTAACTTCTTCATAACAGCTGAGGATCCTGGCCTGCCTGATTTTGATCTTGACACTTGTCTGAGCATAGAAGTGACAGACCGTGCTTTCCCGAATTCTCTCTCCACTGCTAACCTGACTGGCAGCAGTTAGCTTAAGGAATGGCAGAGTAACTCAGTCTTTGTACCCAGTCACTCTTTGGACCTCCTTGCTGAATGTCTGTAATTTTGGTGGCAATTGCACTGGTGCTCATACTCATCATGAAAATGGCTAGCTGTCCCATAGAAACTGGAATAAGACGGTCTAGGTGATTTGCAGGAGAAATGCCTGAAAACTGAGACCTGTGAAACTGCAACTAGTCTCAGCATAGCAGTGGTGTAAGCCCCCTCACTTGCGTCAGTCAAACTGAACTGGAAACAGCATTGGTGGATTTTCCAGTGGAAACAATATGGTGAGAGCTCTTGGGGAGGTGAGCTGGCCTATGTTTTTGGGGAATGGAGGTTGATATAAACCTCCTCCCAATCCAGCCTCAATGTCATAATCTGATACTTCAGACTGCAGTGCCAGTGTTCATCAACACGACTTGAGGCCTGCTCGTTTTCTGCTATTTGGAGTGCTGCTCCCTCACCTTCAGTCTGTTTTTCTGCTCTAGCATACAGTGGCTTTGACAACTGCTGCAGCCTGGGGAGAGGCCCTGGTGATGACTGATACTCACCTGGCCTGGGCCCATGACACTCAAAACCCAAAGGGCTTAAAATACCTTCTTCTAAGTAGCTGTGAAAGTAGACAGGATGGAAAAATAAGGAGTGTGATCCAAAGACTAGAAGAAAAAGAAAGCAACTGGTTTTAGTGTCGGAAACATGAATGGCTGAGAATCTTTCTCCAGTTAAGAATTAGTTTGAAGAAATGGTTTCAGCTGGAGAGCTCTGATAAGGGGACATGCTCGGCTTTCCTACACATCACCCCCTCTAAATTTCATAAATTTCAGATCTGACTAGCAGAAATCTCTTTAAGAGGTGCCAAAGAAGGCCAACCTCCAGGTCCACTATATCATTCTCCTTTCTAGGCAGTTCAACTAATTAAGACAACAAATCATGCTTTGGTTTTGCAGTTTTCAGCTGACCACTGGAGAGGAGCTGAGCTATGTCCTGTCCATCCATGTCTGGGAGATGAATTGCTATGCAAGCAATGATTAGCTAATCCACTGTTTTGGATGAACATTCCTTAGCTTTCCCAAGAAAAGAGAATATTTTACTTTGCCATTCATAATAAAGACAGTCAAAATGTTCTACTGTTAGCAGTTACTATGGTAACAGCTGGCAATTTATTTTAAAAAGGGGAAATACTCATTTTTTCACTGGTTACCTGATTTAGTTTTGTTTTCTTCACTTGCAATCTGATATTACATGTAAAACAGTTACCCAAGACCATTGTCGTGGCCAGCTCAAAGACCCAGTGATCTAATAGGCCAAATCCTGCCCGCTGATCTTGAACTGAAGTTTCATTGACTTCAACAGAACTACTTGGAAGAGTAACCCAGCAGGATGAAGTTTAAAAACCTCTGTCTTTTGTTTGCCTACTTCAATTTATTGCATTGACAAAACAACACAGCTAGCTCTTTGTCAGAAAAAGGTCCGAGCTCAGCTTTACATCCAAGCTCACCAGCTTGAGTTTGAAATTGGGAGTGAGGGGGTTTGTTACTACTCAGTTTAGTTATCACATTTTCAGTAGTAAACCAGTTTCTCTCATTGTTGCTTTGCTAGTTGCCATTATGTTTAAGGTTCCTACTACCTGTACAAAACACAAAAAATCTGGAAACCGTTGATCTTTCCATCTCTCTACATATATTTTTCTTTATATAAAAGCAAAGCTGCTTGATGCTGGA
Source organism: Dromas ardeola (assembly GCA_013398915.1). Classification (NCBI taxonomy): domain Eukaryota; kingdom Metazoa; phylum Chordata; class Aves; order Charadriiformes; family Dromadidae; genus Dromas; species Dromas ardeola. The sequence goes on along the minus strand of VYZM01000037.1, from coordinate 66,870 downwards.
AGAATGAGTGCCATTCTCTATTCTGGAAAAAATAACAGCTTGTGCCTGTATAACCTGCCAAATGAAAACCACCAAACTTAAATTGTAGTCCAAATTTTGCAGCTGGATCCAACATCACTGTACTATCATAAGGCTGGAGAAGGAAACATAGAAGCAGAACTATCTTTAATGACAAAGCAACCTGTATGCATGTGAAACTATTTTATTTATTTTACATGCTGGGAAGGAATATAATGATCATTTAGTCTGATCTTCTATGCTACACAAGTATTCTATGCTATGAACTTCACCAAGAATATAAAATACATTTCTACTGAAAAACATAGCCTACTGTAACATAAGAACATTTGGGAACCATTAGCAGCATGAATGAAGTATCAGAGACAGCCTGTGACATCAAGAACAAGAAAAGCCAAACAGTTTAAATCAAGACAAAGAAAATACCAAGAGACAATATAAATTCATAGTTGAAAAGAACAAACTGGCAAGCATCTTAAAGTGATATTATGAGGGGAAGGAAAACTGGCACAACTTCATGGAAGTTAAGTAGTTGTTCTTGGAAATCAACTGAAAAGCACGGCATAGAAACATAAAATGATAAGAACTATTTGGCGTTTGGATCCTATTCATAAAAAAACATTTCTACTTTAATAAATCAGGCTGTTTTAGGAAGTGCTGACTTTGTACATTTTGGCTTTATCAACAGTACTTCAATAATGTTAGGAAATCAACTTCACAGTAAAACCTCGGGTGTTCAATTAGTTTTAAATGTTTTAGGGTAGGAACTGAGATAATGAAATTATAAGGATAATGGTGGCTTAATGCTTTGTGGCTCACATGAGATTTATACGTTCCAATATAACCTCAAGCTGTACATATGGCATTAGAGAGAAAACAAAATGAAGCAAAAAGAAAAAAGAAAAGGTTCCTGGTTGGAGGAACAAGAATGTAATATGGAATCCAACTGCAGTGGGCATTTTCTGGCGTCTCAGGTTTTGTTGGGGGTTTTTTGTACTGGTGCTTAGTTTGGCTGAAGTGACTAGGAAATGCTGCGCTTTCAAATGCCATCTTTATTGCTGCCCAACTCTCTGAAACCATGAACACTGCTAACTGAATTGAACGGCATCTAAACACACTAAGACTTATTTCACAAGATTCATTTCCTCCCAATGTAAATTATGCTCAGAGGGAATACAGTGCAAACCACAAGCCTGGAAAAGCCTACGAAAATATGTCTGGCCTTCTCTCAAATTGCAACTGCTAAAAACCAAGGGGTTTAACTTTTGCTGTGGAAACTCTGGGAGCTGGGGAGGAGTGAGGGTTGGGGGATGTGGGGATGGCAAGGGAGTGAGGAGCAAAGGAGAGAGAGTGGGCTCATGCTGGGTGATTTGGAGTTTTGCAGCTCCAATTTAGCCAAGAGTGTCTGTTTTCCCGTCTCATTCTCTGGCTACAATTCAGTCATGCAGTCTTCCTGTGGAGAAGGGCCCCTACTCTGAGTGCTCCGAGTATCCCCCAGAAGTTCGCCTGTCAGATTTCTTGGGAAGTCTTGGAAGGGGCTAGCTAAACCGCAATCAAACACTGAAATATTTTGAGGTTTTAATTTCAAATAAGAATGCCTTGTAAAAGGAGGATACAGTTTTGGGAAAACAGAGGGAAGGCTATCATCCCTTTAGAACTAATGGCAGGAGAACAAACTTTAGGAATCCCTAGTGTGCTCTGTGGTGAGCTGGCTTCCTTTTCCCTATTAAGACTGAGCATGGTACTGGGCCAGTTGGGTGCATTTTGGAGACCCTGGGCCACCTGGGCCAGAGGCCACAAGCTTTCAGAACATACAAGGGAGCTTGCCTGCAGCACTTGCATCTGCTCAGCTCCTCCTCCTTCCCAGGGCAAGGCTGCTTTCAGACAAATTGTCATAAATAACTTTGAGACACTGGGGGTGGAAGATCCTTAGCATCTGCAACATTTAAGCTGTTGATCCTAGGATGGAAAAGGAAAGAGGGAAAAAGGGGTCAACAAAGCCCCACTGGAATGAAGAAACTCCTCACAAAGACAGCTGACGCTCCCAGAAAGAGCTATTCAAATCCCTGCTATCAGAAAATTCATAATATTCAAAGTATGAAAACCTCTGACTCACACTCCCTCTCTCCTAAAGCTTTACTACAGTTCGAGGGGAACCCTGCCGATCCATTTAAATCAACAGAAATTGGATCTCATACCAAATTGCTGGTACAGGTGTAGACTAAGAGTGCAGAAGAGGAGGAGATGTTCTCATCTAAAGCCAGAGGAGATTAAAAGAAGATTTTACACATAGGTATTGCACAACATTTCTTTGCTGTCCTTCATGGCAAATCTGACTCCTGTAGGCTCATTATATATCATCAGATTCTGTGGAAGAAACCCTATTTTGAATCTCTTCAAGGTCATAAATCTATAAAGATAGCACCTCACAAACTCCAGGAACTGGCCAGAGATTCTTCATGGCAAGAAAGAATGCCCCATGGGCATGGTAAGAGGGAAGATCAGGAAAGTGAGTATCAATGTTGTCTTTGCCACAACAATCCTGAGCAAATCACCTTGTCCAAGCTCAGGAGCAATGCATCCCAACAGAGAGGAAGTCAGGCAAAAACACCAGGAGGCCTGTATGGATAAACAAGGAGCTCCTGGACAAACTCAAACAGAAAAAGGAAGCCTACAGAGAGTGGAAGCAAAGATAGGTAGCCTGTCAGGAATACTGAGAAATTGTCCAAGCATCCAGGGATCAGGTTAGGAAAGCTAAAGCCCAGATAGAATTAAATCTGGACAGGGACATCGAGGGCAACAAGAAAAGCTTCTGCATGTACATCAGTTATAAAGGGAAGACAAGGGAAAATGTGGGCCCTCTCTGGAAGGAAATGGGAGACTTGGTTACCCGAGATATGGAGAAGGCGGTCAACGACTTTTTTTGCCTCATTCTTCACCGGCAAGTGCTCCAGCCACACTGCCCAAGTCGCAGAAGGCAAAGGCAGGGACTGGGAGAAAGAGGTACTTCCCACTGTAGGAAAAGATCAGGTTTGAGACCATCTGATGAACCTGAAGGTGCACAAATCCATGAGACTTGGACCTGATGAGTTGCATCCACAAGTCCTGAGGGAACTGGTGGATGAAGTTGCTAAGCCACTATCCATCATATTGGAGAAGTTGTGGCAGTCCAGTAAAGTTCCCACTGACTGGAAAAGGGGCAACATAATGCCCATTTCTAAAAAGGGGAAAAAGGAAGACCTGGGGAACTACAGGCCACTCAGTCTCACCTCTGTGCTCAGCAAGATTATGGAAAATAGCTGGAAACTATGCTAAGGTGCATGGAAAATAAGGAGGTGATCAATGGCAGCCAACATGGCTTCACTGAGGGTAAATTGTGTCTGACAAATGTGGTGGCCTTCTAAAATGGGGTTATAGTGTTGGTGGATAAGGGAAGAGCAACCGACATCATCTATGTGGACTTGTGCAAAGCATTTGACACTCTCCTGCATGACATCCTTGTCTCCAAATTGGAGAAACATGGCTTTGATGGATGGACCACTCACTGGATAAGGAATTGTCCGGATAGTCGCACTCAAAGAGTTGCAGTCAATGGCTTGATGTCCAAGTGGAGACCAGTGATGAGTGGCATTCCTCAGGGGTCAGCATTGGGACTGGTGCTGTTTAACATCTTTGTCGGCAACATGGACAGTGGGATTGAGTGCACCCTCAGCAAATTTGCCAAAAACACCAAGCTGTGTAGAGCAGTCAATATGCTGGAGGGAAGGGATGCCATCCAGAGGGACCTTGACAGGCTTGAGAGATGTGCCTGTGCAAACCTCATGAAGTTCAACAAGGCCAAGTGCAAGGTCCAGCACGTGGGTTGGGGCAATCCCAAGCACAAATACAGGCTGGGCAGAGAATGGATTGAGAGCAGCCCTGAGGAGAAGGACTTAGGGGTGTTGGTGGATGAGAAGCTCAACATGACCTGGCAATGTGCACTTGCTGCCCAGAAAGCCAACGTATCCTGGGCTGCATCAAAAGAAGCACGGCCAGCAGGTCATGGGAGGTGATTCTGCCCCTCTACTCCACTCTCATGAGACCCCACCTGGAGTACTGCATCCAGCCCTGGGGCCCCCAACATAGGAAGGACATGGACCTGTTGGAGTGGGTCCAGAGGAGGGCCATGAAGATGATCAGAGGGCTGGAGCACCTCACCTATGAAGACAGGCTGAGAGAGTTGGGGCTGTTAAGCCTGGAGAAGAGAAGGCTCCAGGGAGACGTTACAGCAGCCTTCCAGTACTCAAAGGGGGCCTACAGGAAAGAGGAGGGAGGGACTCTTTATGAGGGAATGTAGTGATAGGATGAGGGGTAATGGTTTTAAACTGAAAGAGGGGAGATTTAGATTAGATATTAGGAAGAAATTCTTTACTGTGAGGGTGGTGACACACTGGCCCAGGTTGCCCAGGGAAGTTGTGGATGCCCCATCCCATTGTTCAAGGCCAGGCTGGATGGGGCTTTGAGCAGCCTGGTCTAGTGGGAGGTGTCCCTGCCCAAGGCAGGGGGGTTGGAACTAGATGATCTTTAAGGTCCCTTCCAACCCAAACCATTCTATGATTCTATGATTTATGAAATGCAACATCTCCTGCCACTGCTTGCCCTTCCTCTTTAGGCTGTTTGCTCCTCAAGGCAATGTCTATGCATTTACACAAAGGCTAGCAAAGCAATACTATTCAGAGCTGCTCTACCAGCAGTGAATGCATTAACTCCCTGATTCACCTTATCTCTACTATTTGACTGACTATTTAGTGGCACACATGCAATGGACTCATTTAATTTCATGTGGATGTGTATTCATGTCGACTCACGCAGAAATGTCTTTAAATTAAATATTTTGTTGTAATGTCAGCTCATTTTGTAGGTGAATGAATACACTCCAGAGCTGCATAATTTCTTTTTTCACTAGACCAATGCTATTCAAAGAGGGTTATACTTTAAATTTGAGAACACCTATATGAGCCCATTTAGCAGCCTTTTCACTTATCCATGGAGAGCACTTAAAGGAAAATATTATTCCCTGACTGCTTCAAGTGAAGGTCTCATCAACTTTTTCAGGAATGACAGGAGAGAGCTTTTAGAAAGACACAGACCAGCTGAAGAGAGCCCAAAGGAGAGAACCAAGAATGATCAGATGTCTAGAAATATGTGATTTACAGGGAAAGATGAAATAAATTGGGATTTCTTATTCTAAAAGAGACTTGGAGAGGACATGGTAACAATCTTCCAATACATAAAAGTCTGCTTCACAAACGAGAGGGATAACCCATTTTCTCATGCTGGATATAATGAGAAGTAATGGATTGAAATTGCTGCATGGCAGACCTAGGTAAGATACTGGGAATTGCTCTCTCTCTAAGGATATAAAGCACTAGAATAGATTGACTAGGGAGATTGTACAGTCTCCATTACAGTGGGTCAAAAATGGCATAAGTATAATCCTTCCTTCCTTCTTTTGGGCTGAGGGATGCAATAGATGACCTCCCTCCCAATCCTGTGATTTTTTGTGCTCCCGAATCTATCTTCATGTATAATGCAGAAACTCTGCACACTGAGCAACAGAGATAATAGAGAAACCGGCATAAAGGAAATCTTGCACTGAATGAAATCATCACTACTTGAAATATAGGAGGTACTTTTGAAGGGCTTCATTTTATTGCTTATTATTAATTTTATTTCAGGTATTCATTTTATTGGTTGCTACACACCAGTGCTGAATCCAAAAAGAAGAAATTTAATGGAGATCCTTGGATATTGTTATTTTATGTCAGATCAGCAGAGGTCTAAACTTGCAGCGAGCTTGGCAAAAGCAGGTGCTTTTACACAAACAGGGCCCAAATGGACTTTGTGGACTTCTGCCATTTGAGCAGCTGCCCACATCTGCCTGGAAGTCCAGGAGCACCATCAGACACATTTCTAGTCCTTCCACCTGGCAACAGCCTTGAAAACCAACCTTGAGCTTTGACAGATTGTCATTGATTTTTCCTTAAGATCACAGGTTATTCACAGTTCCTTCTGCAGCCCCATGCTGGATGCAAAATGCCTTTTTGCTGTATTATTAATTTTTTTTCTCTTAAATAAACTGCTGAGAACATTGTCAATGCTTAACTTACAACAACAGCAGGAATAATACTGTAGTCAAGTTCAGCCCTCACAGGATAACACTGAATTGATAAAATGCGAAACTATATATTATCTGATGCATGAATAATGCTGGTAAAAGCTATTATTTTTTCATGCTCAGCAGTTAAAAATCAATAAAGTTTTGTAAAGGCTTGATAATTTCAAAACTTTATAATTTCAGAACACCATTTTTTGAGAAAAACGCCTGTTGGATATTTGACAAGAGTACAAATAGCACTGGCACACAAGAGTCACGTGCCGCATTGACTTCATAATCTTTCCTTCTCTCCCTGAAAAATAGTTTCTGTGCCCAGTAGCCCTGCTGCCTTGCTGAGACTATCCCTGGCTGCTCTACACACAACTGCTGAGGTCTTCAGCCTGCAGCCATGGGCATGTGAGTGAGTGGCAGAACAAAAGTTCATCCTCTATCATGAGGCAAAACCAAAGAGCTGGGAGCTGGAGTTACAACAGGCACAGGGAAATCTAAAGAAGTTACACAAACTCACCTAGCAGCTCCATTCAGCAGCCTGTGCTCCACTGAAACAAGCTCACAGGAAACCCACCTGCAGAGACTCAGTGGGATACACCTCAGTCAGCAGTGAGTCACATCCCCTCTAGAATGAGGGGGCAAAGCCTCCTACCCAAAGAGCATGACAGTCATCAACCAGGGGCTGCTTGGCTCTTACATCACTCCCAGCTGTAAATCAGAAACAGGAATAAAACAGAAACATGGCATAACTGAAGGTACCGATTTTCTCCTAGCTGCTTGGCCAAAGTAGAAATTCAATAAATGAGCAAGAGGAAACTAGAGAGAAGGGCCAAGTTCAGCCCTGGTATATTCAGATAGAATTCTACTCACTGCAGAGGCATGGGTGGTTTATTCTAGCTTAAGATTTGGCCCAGAGATAGATAATGACCAAAGCAAAAGAATTACATGCTGCTGCAATGAAATAAAATACATTTGTGGAAGAATGTAGCTGTCTTCAAACCGCCCCCACCCCCTCCTTTTTTTTTTTTAATCTCCTGGGAAGAGATCCACATATACATAAGAAGGATATTCAAGAAGTCAACATCAGAAGAGACTCCAGGGAAGGAAGTCTGTACTCCTCCTGTACTATTAAATGCAATTTGCTACATGTATCAAAAAGGCTGTGTCAGGAGAGCCAAATTCTTAAGACAAACATGGAGAAAATTAAGCTTCAGGCAGTAGTTGATGGTGTGTCATTAATTAGACAGGACCTAGTGTGGCTTGAGGAACAACTGCAGCATGAAAAGTAAAGCTAATGACAGTATGAGGCTCACAAAAGGGATGCACAGCAGAGCCATGTATATGCTATCCCCAGACTTCTGAATTCTCACATTGTTCTGATTTTGAAAGGTGTCATATGGCGGCACAGCAGGCTAATGATGTAGCATGTTCAGAGGAATTAGTTTAAGGGGCTTTTTTTTCCCCCAACCCAGTGAAAAATAGTAGAAATAGTGAATTTTTGGAACTTAATGGGATCATACTGTTCTTTCCTCACATTGTCAACTTCACTTAATTTCCTTCTTCCCATTAATGTGCCTAATGCATATGTCAGGCGGAAGCCTGACACACTAGTGGCAAACAGACTGTTGTACGAAGGCGGCAAAGTGTTAAAACAATTGAGCAAGTGAGTACTAAAGTTTGCTGCTCTGGCCATATGGTACAGTGTTTAATTTCCCGTAGTGAAAGAACGTGGCTGTCATAGAAAAAGATGATGAATAAATTTACGTGGGGCAACTTATTATAATGAAGAATGACTTCTCAGAGGAAGCAGAGGAATTTAGAGTCTGATGAGAAGCATATGGGAAGCATTAAGATATAAGCAAGGGTAGCAAGGCTGTGTGCTTTAAAAATGAAAGACATTTAATCGATGCTTGTTGCTGGTGTTGACATATGGAAGTGAGAAATGGGTTTTGATTTGGAAGACAGGAAGAAGGTTAATAGCAGTAAAGGTGGTTGTGGAGTGATTGATACTTAGAATAACTAAGGCAGAAAGGGAGAGAGCACTTCATGCAGTCAGGCAACATACTTAGGAGAACAAGGCAATCCAGAAAATAAAGAACATGGAATGACTGGGCAGGTTGCTTGGTTGTAAGGAGAACTGACAGGCCAAACTAGAAATGATCAAATAGTAGCCCATGGACAGTGGGGGAGACCGAGACAGGCAGGAGTGGCAGTGCTGGCTGTGCACGGCTGGCTGAGCGGAGGAGACTGGCTGTTTCTCAGGATCAGTCTGGTGCAGAACCCCTGTACAGCGAATGATGGAAGGAGGTGGGGTGGGAAGGAAACAGCAAGAGTGATATATGAGGAGTATCCAGCATTGCTGATGTCTCCATGTGTGTATTTTCCCAGCATGTATGCAAGGCAAATGAAGGGGAGTGAATGAGGTTGCATAGCTCTTTCCTTGTAGCAGCTCCTGCTCTATGTGGGGATTTTCTTTCTCAAAACCTGAAGGGCACACTCAGCCCTGCTGGTTAGCTCTTCCCTCTCTGCTGCAGTTCTCCCACAGCTCACAGGTATGTCACGGGAGGAAATGACAAGTGTCCCCAAACCCCTGCAGTATGGTGTGACAAGTGGGGTGAGGGCAGCCTGACCCTGCCTCCCCTGGCTCCTGCTCCTCAAGCAGTCCTGCTGGCCACCTGAGTGTGAGGCCCGTGGTGGCCTTAAACTTTCCAGTGGCTGTCCACCCACGTCAGTGCTACAGTGTCCTTGGGTAAAATGAGGCCAAAGGATCCCTGCCCACAATCAGACTTCCTCGCGTGGTCAAAAATTCTTACCTCGCCCCTTCCCAAAGCTTGGGCTAGTAAGGTACAGCATCAGCCTCTAAGCACTGCTTTTAAACTCCACAAGGTCACACAGCCCCTGATATCAGAGGCCTAACAGAGAGTAGCCCTGTGCAAGCTGCAGCTCCTGCAGGAGCTTACCGGTCAGCTTTGGCATGCCTCCCCCACCAACACGCACCCTCAGTTGCCTGGGGTGTGCAGAACTGCAGAGGAGCTGAGCTGAAGTCATATTTTTCTCCCTGCGATGGGTTTCTATTAAATCCAGCTTCCCAGAGGTGAAAGGTGAGCTCATGAGCTGCCATATGATTTAGCATTTAATACCAGCTTATTCTGCCTGTTTCTGTTACTTTCTCTAGATGACAGTCATAACTCTAGCACACAGAATTCATTCTTACTTGTTAAGTGCTGACGTTGCATCTAGATAATAAACAATATGTAATATGAATGTGTAGCTAACCAACTGCACCCTCTAGGTACCTTTCATTTTTCAAGTAGAGAAATGTGCTAGCCTGACCTTCATGGTATGCAAGGTTAAAGACTGTATTTTAGAATGAAGAGCTAATGACATGAAGTTAAAAGAAAATACAACATAGGGTTTTACTTTTCAAGGCAATGATCTGCTTTTTACTAATTGGGCTTTGATAATGCATTTAATATCATACAATATAGAAAGATATGGGTTTAACTGGAGAAATTGGACAGCCTTAAAATTGTAAGAGAACTTGTAAGAACTTCTTAAAGGAAGTGAGGCAATTGTCTCTCTGTGCAGAAGACATTTCTGGTGGGAGGCTGCTTAGTGTCAGCCCTTCACAGTTGTCATTGAAACCAATCTCATTCTGTGTCTTCTGTATTTTGATGAGCTTGGCATGGAGAGCTGGTGTATGCAGAAGTGATTAACAGATGCACAAAGCTGAAAGGTATTGTCACTATATCAAGTGGGAAGAACTAGAAAAACAGAAAGGGAAAAAAGTTAAGTAGTGTGAAGTCATGCACTTCAGAGACCAGTAACAGAACTTCTACTGTAAGCTTTGGCTCATTAGTCAGAAATGACTAAGAAGGGGAAAAACCTAGGTATATTATTTGATCACTGAATCATTATGGGCCAGCAATGTAATATGGCCACTAAAAAGGCAAGTAAAATCCTAAGAAGTGCTGAGTGAATGATTTCCAAGGGAAATATGGAAGCACTGATGTTATCAGACAAGGCTTGAGACTTGGTTTGGCATACTGGCCAAACCTATTCAAGGTAGAGCTTCAGACTGGAACAGGTCTGGAGAAGAGGGTCAAGCAGATTGCTGCATATCAAGATGTTGTTATAGGCATATCCTCACAGGAAAGAACTGTTTACATTGAAGAATAAGGTTGGCACCAGAAAAAAGAGATCTAAATCAACCAGTAATAGACTCTGAATGGAAATCAGCCTTCCAGAGTAAGAGGTTTCCTATCTAGTTTCAAGTGGGGTCGGATCTGATTATGAATCTATGTATAATATGGTTAGCAAGTGAGTTAATTACGGTCTTTATTTCATACTTTGGACATGAATAAATGGTAAGCATGCTAAAAAGAAAAAGTAATGTTCGCTGTGGCACTGTGTCACAAAGACCTGCTTCACACTAACTCCTGACACCAGACTTTTTAATATGTGGTATGCACTCCCAGCCTCCAAGTAGTGAGGAGCTATGGCCAGTGCAGGCAGCACTATGGTGAGTCTCTGTTTGCCTGGTACCACAGAAGGAAGAAGATAAAAACAAACAACTCTGTAGTGGACCAGACTGACAGCAGCAGCCAGGGAGAGTCCCAGAATAAGGGAATGAGAAAGATGATGAAGAATCATCTAAATTCACTAAGTTCTGACCCCACGGAGCTCAGCAAATGAAAATCTCACTCTGTGCTTCCTGAACTAGAGGAAAGAAGTAGAATTGTGCATTGGTCAAGTGGGCCTGGAGGTTCCTATAGATCAGAAGAGGTCTTATGTATACATGTGGCAGTGCTACAGTAAGCCCCTTCCCCTATTTCCTTAGGTCAGACCCAGGAGAGGGTAAGGTGAATACAAGCTTTAGCTGAAGGTGGAGTGAATTCATGAGTTATGATTCACTGTTTCTTCAAAAGCAGTGGTGTCATATAGTTGGGCTTTGAAGGCTCGCTCTCCTGACAAAACCTTTAGACTTCTAAATAAAAGACTTTTGAAGGTGCAAGGGCAACTCACATCACCCTCCTCCCAACCATCAATCCATCTCAGCCTGGAATTTAATTAAATATTTAATTTAAGCATCCAAAGCTTAATTAAGCAGACAAAGATAAAATATTGTGTTTAATTTTGAAATCACACTTTTACTTATTAGACCTTTAAAATACCAATTTGGTTTAAAAAGAATATTCCTTTAATTTTCTCATAAAGGCCACAGAACTTAATTAATGAGAAAAAATCTGATTTTAAAGAGTCAGAGACAGGTAGTTACAGAGAAAATTTAAAAAAATTTTCACAAAACACGTTGTCTCATGAGCGCGCTGAGGTACTAGGAAACTAACTCTGAACCAGTCTGCCTGTTGACCAGATAGGGATAAGCCAGACAGCTTCAGTAAGACGTCTGCTTTATCAATGGGTATTTTTTTTCCTGTTATTCTACAAGAAATTGCTGGGAGAAGAGAGAATGCTTTTCTTGCAGCAAGCACCATAGAACTTGAACATCCAGGAATGTTAACAAGGGAGATGCTGTAACAAGAGGTGAAAAAAAGGGAGTAAGACATCAATTGTTATGAATTGGCACAGCTCCCTTAAAACAAATTGCACAGCTCTGATAAGTAAACCCAAACTGAGCTCAATGGAGCAATGAGCTATTACCACAACTAAGGATCTGGCCGAAAATCTTACAAATGGGTGGAGGAAAGGAGTGTTACGCTGTATCGTCAGAGAGCAACCAAAGTTGCGTTTGTGAAAGAGAAGCAGGGAATAAAGTGAGAGGAGGTTAGGGAGAAAATGAAATAGCCCAGTTCCTTGAGCACTCACTCCTGTCAGTGCAGCTATGTCCATCCAGGCCAGCCACGGACTGAGATTAGGGAAAGGGCATTCATCCGGGGCAGCCAAAGTTTTGAGGGATAGCCTTCAACTCCCAGAAATGAGAAATGTCCACATTTTTAACTTGAGTCATCCCTGAATAAAGCATAGCTGAAGTTCACTAAAGGTTCAGGAAATCAAACTGGTTGTGCAAATCCAAAATCTAGTTCAGGAATCACAAGCAGAAAGCAACTGCAGTTTGTTCCTGTCTATTGAGGGAGCCTAAGGAGATCTAGTTTATCTTTCCTGTGTGTGCATGCAGTAGGTGTTTACTCCTTTACCTGCTCTGAGGAGGCCCCAGCAAAGCACGTGGATGCTACCACCAGAACAACTCCTCTACCTGGAGATGGGGACACAAAAATGGTAAAAGGATCGCATCTGTCGCACATGGAGAGGCTGAGGAAGTTAGGATTATTTAGCCTGGAGAAGAGAAAGCTCAGTGGGATCTTGTAAAGTGTGTACAAATATCTGATGGGGGAAGTAAAGAAGACAGAGACTTCTCAGTGGTGCCCAGTGGCAGGACAAAAGGCAGCAGATACAAACTAAAATATAGGAAATTAAATTTAAACAAAGAAAATACTTTTTCACTAGGAGTGTGATAGGACAGTCCTGAGCAGCCTACTTTGAGTGGGGTGGTGTACTGTATGATCTTCAGAGATGCCTGCCAACCTCAGCCACTCTGCAATGCTGTGAAACGCTGCTCACTGAAATCCTGCTTAGCTACTGCTAGGTTTGTGTGGTTTGGAGTAGTCATCTAAGTAAGTCTAAGAGAATCACAGAGTTCCAGTGAAATTAATTAGCAAGTGCCCCTTTGTCTGAACAGATCCCAGGTCATTTTTCCACCTCTTCCAGTGTCCTTTTTTGCCCTGTCACCTCAGGCCTCCTGATAATTATATAACAAGTACACTTCAGAATGAAGTGATTATAGACGGGGAGCTGCAATCACACTCCACACAAATCATATTTTCACCTATGTATGTGCTGTAGACCTGTGACCCGGTTGCATCGCTGTCACACACATTGTGTAAGAACAAAACCTCAGCCAGTACCTCCTAAGCCAGCCAGCCAGGCTGCTCTTTACAAAACAAGCAACATACCTGCCTTAATGTCTACTCGAGGGATGTAATTATATGAATATAAGGAGGCTGTATGTATGGATGCATAGTTGTGTACTTACTGTTCAAGTAGAAAAGCCAGAAAAGCACATTATGTATACACAGAAGTGGTTGCCTTGTAGGTTAATAGCACTTGGAGCGTACAATCTGGAGTGTCTAGATAAATGTGCACAATTACTTTGTAAAACTGAAAGGGACTCCCTTTATCCACGTAGAAATTTGTCTTCAAGAATGCTGAGGCTAGAGATACCTGGTTTAATACCTGTGGGAGTGAATAGTAATAGGGCATGGATTCTACTCTTTATCTTTATAGAATCATTCTCTCACACTTGAAAAAGCCAAGAGTCACTTGAAAAAAATGTAGTATATCTTCTAGCACAAAGAGCCAGATTTTATCCTTTGAAGTGTGCGGTTTGCTGGGAGGTGAGTGGTCAGGAATTCCTTGCACTTTATAGAAGGCATCAAGCATAGGTTTACTTCACATTGAACTTCTACAAATACTGAAACTCAGTGATTTCTCATTTTTTCCCAGACTTATTCCTTTCCTTACTGTTAGAGCAACTGTGCACTTAATTCTCCACCAGTCAGATCCGATACCTGCTTCAGAAGAAAGAGACTCAGATCATCTCCTGTCCAGAGAGACTCAATAATAGTAAATACCTAATTTGAATGCCATCACAGCACCAGCAGCACTGGAGTCTGGAAGTATTCAAACTCATAGGGAACAGGGCTGAATGCAAAAAGACCCTCATAATATTAACCCTTCAACATGAAGCTGGGTATATGGAAAGTGACAGCTGTACTTGTCTAAGAGGGATGCCCACCAGCCAATATAGAAAGGTTAAAGAGAAGCATGATTCCCAATGCCTTGTCCAGACTTGCATAAGGAGATAGCGGAAGTATATGGTTAACAGCAGAAGACTGTGGGCCAGCAAGGGGGAGAGCCAGCTTGGAGGAGTGCGTGCGGGGGAAGCCTCAAGGAAAAAGGAATGTAACCTCACTGCTCTGCAAAATCCTGGGAAACATTAATATTGCGGTATCAATTATATGTCACAGGAAATTATTATAGCATTGGTTAAGTACACGTGAGGTCACATTTGAGATGCTGTATGCTTTTCTGGTTACCTCATAAAAGAAGGATATTATGGAAAAGTACCAGAGGGCAACAGAGATGACTCAGACACACATCAGTTTTTAGAAAGGTTAGGTAAACTGAATCTGCATTCTTTGTGAAAAAGGAGATTATAGGACTTATTAAAGCATGCAGGCAACTTCTGAGAGAAGAAGAAAAAGCTGCTGTAGCCTACTTGAGCTAGGGTGCATGAATGTCATCAACAAAGAACAGACAAACTAAAAGGACTGAGGAGGCACTTCAAGGAATAAATTATCTGGGAGAGAAATGGAGAGCTGCTAAATAAAAAGCTGAAATAATATGAGGGCAAAGGAATTATTTAGAGAGGGGGGAAAAGTACGGTCTGACAGGATAAGATAACCTTGGGCAGCTCTTTTTAAATAAGGAATAAAAAATTAATCCAGCTGTGTTTCTGTAAGTGGTGTACTGGAGGTAAAGCATGCCTGGCTGCATAATGCATGATTGTAGGAGTCAATGATGTGAGTAGTATGAAATGCTACATAATAATCAGTTGACCAAAAGATGTATTTCTCTCTAGATCATGAAAATGGGATTATACCATCAGCACAAAAAATGTGAGAGGGCTGGGAAGTGCCACAGATTTCCTGTTTTCTGAGTTTCCTATAAATTAGATGGTCTCACAGGACTAGAAGGGATAAGAGTTCTCCAAAATCCATGAATATTACAGACTGCAGGAGGAAATCCCCTGGATATCAGAGCATGTCAGGAGGTATGAAACATTGTTTTTTGGGACTGCCTGCTCTCATGCTCCGCTTCCAGAACACCCCTGTGGTAGCACAGGTTTTTTCAGGAGTCACGTTCCTCTCATCTTCCTGCGGATGGAGGGACTGTGGAGTGAGTTCTCACAGGATGTGTCATAAGGAAAATCCTTCCCAGTTTCATGTAGGCTGATGTTTTTAGGGATGCTTTCTCCTATTCTTTTGTTTTCTTGCCTAACTACAACTCACCAGTACCATACGTGAAATCCTGCCTGGGGTTACAGCCACAGGTAGTGTTAAAATGGAGTTTCTCCCAGCACGATACCCACCATACCCTCATCTGGGGAGTGCCAGCTCCATGGTGGAGCTGGGAGGAAAGCTCAGTGCAGCCATGGGGAGGGGATGGTACCTCAGTCAGGTACCTCTATGTCTGCTCGGAGTCATTCTTATTGGCCTCTCTAGATGTGGAGCAGGCAAGGAGGGCTCCTGTGTGCAGCCTCTGCCATGCAATGGGGGGGCTCTCTGCTGGCCCCTGGAGAAAACGGTGCTGGCTGAAGGGAGTGCAGAGCTAGCAGGGACTAGCTACTTTGAAACTAGCCACCAGCTGAGCAGGGACCAGCACCATGCTTCGTCCTGCGCGGCAAGCAAAGTAGCTCTCACCCCTTGTCTCTCAATGTACAGCAGGTCTCATGTGGCTCTCAGCCACATCACAAGCAGCTCTCAAGAAAAGAAAAATTGGCCACCCCTGTCTGAGACGCCTTTTTCTGATGTCAGTGGTTACAGAGGTTGCCCTGTGCAGGAAGAGAGTGCAGGAAGAGAGTCTGAGCTACAGACAGGCTTTTGTAATGCAAGACCCATATAGCAAAGGACTCTACTAAATTCATGACATAGCAATGGTTTTATGGCACTGGAAGCAAAGGGAGCAAAACCATGCGCTCTAACAGCAGTGTTGGAGCGGGTGATAATCAGTCTGGGAACTGCTGAACTTCTCCTATCGCTCCCGTAGGTCTTGTATATCTGGACACATGCAAATACACTATGTGTTCTTCCAACCTCTAATAATAATGGTATGAAATCCCCTGTACCTAGGAAAGGCCAAAGATGGTGGAAAGGGCAAAGTAAAGAGGAATACTTATTTACATCACTGTGGATAAAGAGCCTCAAGACAGCAATCTCGGTGGCTCAATTTGTGATACTGAAACAGTAGGAGCCAACAAGCGGCAGGAGCTGCTGAGCTGCTTGGGCAGTATTCATTTTTTATGCAGATCTTGGAAATTGTTACCACTTTAGGAAAAACATAACTAAATAAAATGGCTGGGAGGCAAACAGATTTGAGTTTAAACAACATGAATTTAAAATACAAATAACGACCTCGGTAAATTAATCAATCCAAATGTTGGGGTTGTTGTTTGGGGATTTTTTTTTTTCTCCTCTGCAGCTGTATCTCACTAAGTAACACATTTCTATTTCAAGGCTGTTAATGCTGGAGCAGCTGCAACGCTCTCTGGGAATTTTTAAAAATCATGATGAAATTAAAGGCAGAGACATAAAAACAAATCCTTCACAGCTACCCTGGCTGATGGCATTACAACAGTAACAGTCATTTTCAGTACATCGTATTCTTGGCAAATGCTACTTTTAGTCAATGCAAGTCATAACACTGCATGTGTCTTAATGCATTTTTCTCTTTGCCACCTAAAGATAATTATCAAATATTAAGAGCTTCATGGCCTCCCCTCAAGAATGTACTTTATCTCTTTTTTTCCCTTTTTTTTAAATAAAGACATGGAGTAACTGGCTCATCAAACTGTCAGTTACAGCAGGTTTTGTTTATTTTCTTAAAGAGGTCTGGGTTTCTAAACTGTGTGCACCTAATTGCATAGAAACAAGAGATGTGATTGCAAGCACAAATTAGGTATTTGCATATACAATAATGAAACTAGCCAGTTCTGTTTAGCAACTTGATTGTAGGAACTGAGAGTGTGATTCTGAGTTCGTAACATTTCTCTCAAATACAGTTTTGGAAAATAAAATAAAATAAAACACAGATGTTGAGTGACCTGCCTATGTGTGCCTACAAAGCATAAGGCTAGGAATGGAGCACACAACACTGCCCTGTGTCTTCTGTATCAGGAAAATAAACCATCTTTTTATAGAAGTCCTATTCAACTGCAGAGCTATAGGATCGATTGCTTTCAACGGTTGTTTGAGACGAAGAGCTAGGAATCCAAACTTTCACATCACGTCAATTCTGTTCAGAGAAAAGAGATGAAAGGACAAGCAAATCCTTTCTCCACTGCAAAAGCGCTGCCTCCAAACCACCTTTCTCCCAGGGTGTCAAAAGCCTCAATAGACTCCAAGCCATTTGTAAAAAACCAGAAGCTCTTCCCTCCTTAATATCTACCAGGCATTTACACATGTGGAAATACAGCCACTGCCACTGGGAGGCACAGCATGCCTGAGAGCCAGAATACATTAGTGTCCTGGTTCCGGCGGGGACAGGGTTAATTCTCCCCAGGCTCCGGCAGGGACACAGGTATTCCATCCCGTGGGAGCCATGCCCACTCGGAGCTGCCGCGGGAGGGGGCAGGAAGTCGCCGCTTGGAGCGGGCTGGGGCGTCCCGGGTCGGGTCGGTGAGCGGCGGTTCCGTAATCGTGGTCGTATATCCCTCTATCCCTGTTATTGTTGATGTTTTCTTGTTCCCTTTGCTGTTCTGTTAAATTGCCTTTGTCTCAACCCACGAGTTTTGCCTTTTTCTTCTGACCCTTTCCCGCACTGGGAAAGCCCGAGCGAGCGGCACGTGGTTCTTTGTTGCCGTCTGAGGCCGAACCACGACAATTAGCCATTTAGGGCTGAATTTGTATAACCACCTTCTACTTCAGTAGATGCAAACCAAGCACAGGTCTCCGGTAGTTATTAAGGCCAGTCACTTAAAAATGCAGGCTTGCTGCCTGCGCAATAGAAGCCCCGAAACTACAATGCACCGCAGGAAGAGTGCGAGAGAAGTCAGAATTATTCCATCGACCTAGAGAAACTGGGCCTGTCAGGCAAAAAGGTGCTGTGAGCCCAGTCACTTCCAGGACTCAGTACCCTTCATCATGAGGGCACTGCCCCCACCAGTTTCAAGAGTTGTCTTCATTTTTTAATGTCTTTTGTGTTTCTTTGTTTTTTCCTTTCTTTGGCAGAACGAGTTTCAGTTATTTCCCTATGAATGGTTTCCAGCTTTTCGCCTTCTAAGGCTGATGACAAAGGAGAGAGTGTGCTGACAAAAACCAGCTCTATCAAAGCACGATAAAGTTCTTGCTGTCTGCCTTTATCACAGATCTAAGCAATGTCAGACACCCAAGATTTAAACAAGTGGCAAGACTAAAAATAGATGGAACAAATCCTCTTGTTGTTTTGACTTTCAAGAATTATTTATTACCAATGAAATCTGCTTTGTATTTAATATACTCAGCAGAAAGGGAGGGGGGCTTCTAGGAGACTGGATGCATTCAGCAAGTGCAACACGGCTGAGACGTGAACCCTGGCCCTGTGGAGGCACATTTATCTGCAACTCGTCTCCGACCCAGAAGGGCCCCTGTTCCGGTGGCTGAATCCAAGTGGGTCAATTCCTGCATCTGCACAGACTTTCACTGATTTCAGTGCCTGGGAAGACACTGCTGCAGGATTCAAATCCTTGCGGATGTCTAAGTCTAGATAGAAGCAACATCCAAGGACTGTCATCTATCTTTGGAGTAAGGGCTCATTCCCATGTCCGGCAGTGCTCAGCAGGATGAGGAGGCAGCCTGCTCTCCCTTCCACACCACACAAGTGGTGAAATCCCCTGCAGAGAGGAGGAACCACACACACACTGACTGAATTGGTACCTGCTGATCCTCCAGAACCTGGAGAGCTGGGCTTGCAGCCCACAACCCACACCATATCACTCTGTTCTGCAATAAAAGCAACACCGCTTTCAGGACTGCCTGTGCCAAGGGTAAAAACAGTATGTCATTCAAAACTGCTTTCAGCTTTCTGGTTCACACTCTTTATATCACCCAGTCCTTCCATTTCCTATCACCACCTCTACTTGTCTCCCTCTCTGGACACTATTTCTGTTCTCGAGTGTCCATCTCCTGCATGCATCCCCTTGCCAATCCGCTTCAGACACTGGAAGCACCAGCACACGGTAAAAACAAGGCCTGCAGCACTTGCTGGTTGCTGGAACTCACAAGCTGTCTATAAGCTTGTAGTGTCAAGTTTGTGGGGAGGCAGACACACTCTAAGTCCTCAACAGACACTGAAGAAATGAACTAAAGAAACACAATGCTTCCTGCCTCTGATATTTCTCAGGCATAGATAACAGCATCACTGATGGGATCATATCATGGTTTCTACTTCACACTATGCCCAGTTACACCGTGCAGTTCATTGCCACTCATTACTGGTAGAGGCCAAAAGTAAAGATCCTTTGAAAAATGACTGGACACTTTCATGGCAGATACAGACACAGTGGTTTTTAAACACAATGTTTTATAGGCTTACGAGATCCCTAACCTATTAACAGCTGAAAAGGTATATAGCAGGCAAGGAGTACTCTGTGCTCTCCCCTTTTCCTATACTTCTTCCCTAAATATCTGCTACTGGACAGTATGAGAAACAGGCCGCAGAGCTAGAGGGATTTTTGATCTAACCCAGTAAGGCTATTACCATGTTCTAAAGGACTGAAAACTCCTGCGGTTCCCTTATTCACTCTTGACCCCAGTGAATATCCTTAAGTGCTGCCTGGTCTCTGCTATCCAGCTAATGACCTCATCCTTTGCTTATTACTGAAGGACTACTCTGATTAATCATTCTCTGTATTAATATCAAACAGCCTCTGGCTTTCTGAAGCCGATTACTGTTTCTGTCAAATTATTCCCTCCTCTTCCCCTCAGATAAAGAAAATGGATAAATGATGACCATCATTCCAACGGGAATTAAATAGATGCATTTTAAATATAGCTTGGGAAAAAAAAAAAAAGAAGAAATCCTACCAGTGAGTTAGCGTTTGATATGAACTTGAAATGACTTGTGAAATAGAAGATCAAGAGTCTTAAAGGCTGAGACCTGTATTTTGGGTTTCTACAAAGTTGGGTGAGAAAATTGTGAACATTTTTTTGTTGTTCACTTAAAGCGGCTTCAAAAACAGAGCTGAATTTTCTTGAAGAATAAGGAAGAATATGGTAGAGATTTTGAACCTTTTTTGATTTTCAAGGTGGAGGGGAGATATCTTTTTTAAAAAGCAATTAAAATTGTATTTTACAAAGAACTTGCCAGTGTAGGCTAGCTAAAATATGAGCTCTTTGTAATTACAAAGTTATTTTTACTCAAAAGATCTCAAAACAGTTTAACTATCTAGAATCACTTTTATGCGCAAGACAGCCGGGTGTTGTTATCGTGCGTCACTGCCAGATAAACTCAGGTCAAATTAGGCTTTCAGTCATCTTGATTACTTGAATGAGTCAGGCAGCAGTGTCATTGGACCTGCTCAGGTAAGAGCTGCTCAGAAATAGTCCAAGGCAGTGACAGAATGAGTCAGGAGTCCTAATTCCTGCTCTATTACTCTAACACTTCACTTCCTCCAGTAAAGCTGCAGACATTTCGTTTGCTACCTTGGCATGGAGTTGCTGAAGAGGTTTTTTTTTTTCCTCTGACAAGTTTTCTAGCAAGTTTAATAAATAGAATTTGAAAGTTTTTTAATATTCTCCCCCACAGCTGTGTGAATGGCACTGAGCAAGCTGTTATCTGCTGGATTTGCAAGAACATGAGCTAATTTCTGAGCTCCTAAACTACCATCTGATTTCTCTCCCTGATCAGGAGACAACTGTCTCCAGCAAAATTTCAGCTGAATTCTTTTGGCAGTTTTCAGAAAGAAAACACCAGTCCTAACATACTTGGGGGTGGGGGACAATGGGGCTTTGCCTTTCAAAGAGCAATGCTTCAGCAAAACAAATTTCCTGTGGAGGGAGTCAGCATTTATGCTGGGGACCACCCAGCTGGAAAGCACATCGTCAGAAAAGGACCTGAGGGTCCTGGTGAACACCAAGTTGACCCTGAGTCAGCAATGTGCCCTTGCAGCAAAGAAGGCTAATGGTGTCTTGGGCTGCATTAAGTGAAGTATTGCCAGCAGGTCAAGAGAGGTGATCCTTCCCCTCTACTCAGCACTGGTGAGGCCACACCTAGAATAGTGTGTCCAGTTCTGAGCTCCCCAGTCCAAGAGAGACATGGACATACTGGAGAGAGTCCAACAAATGGTCAGAAAGTTGATGAAGGGACTGAAGCTGGGAGAGCTGGGACTGTTCAGCCTGAAGAAGAGAAGGCTTAAGGGGGATCTTACCAATGTATGTAAGTACCCTGAAGGGAGGGTGCAAAGAGGTTGGAGCCAGGCTCTTTTCAGTGGTACCCAGTGACAGGCCCAGAAGCAATGAGCACAAACTGAAACGCAGGAGGTTCCCTCTGAACATCAGGAAACAGTTTTTTACCATGAGAGTGACTGAGCACTGGCATAATTTGCCCAGGGAGTTTGTGGAGTCTCCACCCTCGGAGATACTCAGAAGCTGTCTGGACATGTCCTGGTCCTGGGCTGCTAGCTCTAGGTGGCCCTGCTTGAGCAGGGTTTTGGACCAGATGACCTCCAGAGGTCCCTTTCAACCTCAACCATTCTGTAATTCTATGAAAGCACTGACTGTGTCAGCAGTGGTAACAGAAGGTTTGGGGTCAGGGCTGCTTTCAGTTGATGACAGATGACAGGCCAGTGTCCTGGTTTGAGATAAAACAGAACCAATTTTCTGTTCAGTAATTTTACTTTTTAGCTAAACCTCTTCTAACTAACTGAACTCTGAAATTAACAGCATATTTTTCAGACATTCTCCACTTCCAGAGTGGTAAGACCTGATTGTTTATAATTTTTGCCAAGGAATGCTATGCAGAAAGGCTCCTGCTTATACTTCTTGCTATAACAACCAAGGTCAGTTAACTTTGTTATATGCCCCATTGGAGGGTCGGAAGCGGAAGAACTTAGAGGGGTCACACCTGCGGGGAGGAGCGGACAGGACAGGTGACCCAAAACCGACCAACAGCATATTGCATCCCATCTGCATCATGATCAGTATAAAAGCTGAGGGATCAAAGGGTCAGCTCCCTTTCTTTAGTGGCCGGCATCTGAGGAGGACTCTGTCTGTTTGTCTGCCTTTGATCACAATCTGTGCATTCCTGAATCCAAATCCAGAATCCAGTTCCCTCTGTCGCTGACTCCACTCTGGGACTTTCCCAGTGCCTGCCAGTGATGTGACTGTCATCCTGGGAGCTTGATACAGTTTTGTGTATATTGTCTATATTTAATTATTTTCTTTTTATTATTTTATTAATATTTTCATTGAAGTAGTTTAGTTTCCTTTTAAACTCTGAAGTCTCTTTTCTTTCTCATCTCTGAAGGGAAGTAAAAGAGAGCATCTGTGGTTCATTTTAGTGGCCAGCCCAGCCTTTCCTTTCTAGCCATGTAACAAATACCTTGCAGTGCCAGGTTTGGAGATGAAAGGGCTTTTTCCATGCTATGTAAGGATATGCTGACTCACACAAGGACCAGATAAACAATCTATAAAATCAATTCCAGTAGGTCAGAACAGATTTTCACGATTGTCCCTTGTTCAATGTATGTGCTATAAATGATTCTCCCATGTGGAGGAATGTTTTAAGAATATGGTCTCTGGTTTGGGCATGGAGCAGAAAGCCAGGAGCACTCAGAGATCCCAAGCCTATTTCTAATGGGGACCTTCCATGCAACACAGTTCTAGACTTCATGTTCTGGGGTATATCACTTACCCACCCATTGCATGAGCATTATCTGCTGTGCTCATGGAGGCTTGAACCTCATCTCCGGGAAATTGATGGGACATTTGCCACTGGCTTTGACAGAACTACAAACATACCCAAGCTTGTTCCTATTCTGTGTCCTTCCTGTTCACAGTTGTACTTCTTCCTGTGCCCTATGCATAGACCAAAAGATACAGGAGTGTTGTACGTGCACTAAATTGTTTCCACAGAATAAAAAGCTTTGCCCACTAGATCTTTTAAGTAACACAGATTCAGATGTGACCTCCTGTAATTTAAATAAGTCAGGAATTCAAGTCAGAAATGTCTTTGATATGGTTCAGGGTCTGTAAAGCCTCTGAAACCTTTCACAGAGAAATCTCATACTGTTTCTTTTTTTACAGAGGTTTCACAACAGAAAATAATTATAAGGAACCAGTTGTGGTCCCTTAGAGTTGGTCTCAATAACCAAGTTGGTGTGTTTTTAAACCAAAAGTTCACCAAAGTAGCAACAGTAGTACAGATTGTATCTGTATCAAGTCTTTACAGGAGCTTATTTTGATTTCTGAGGTGGCTTTGTTTACAGTTTTGTACCAAATTAGCAAGTCACTGATTGAGTTTTAAACTCTGTCCCCAGATGCACACAGCCATAGGCAGCTCCAAGGGCTTCTGTATTGTCTGGGAGTCAGTGGAAGTTGCTGGCACAGAATAGACAGCAGAATTTTGGCCTCTGGCCAGTGCACAACTGTGAAAGGCTCAAACCACTGTACAAACAAAAAGGACCTAAGTCCCATCCAAGAGCACCTTAAAAAGCGCATTATCATGCAAATATCCCAACATGGCTTGTATAAAAAGCAAACAAACAGTGGAGAAAAAAACAGCTGTGAAATATAGCTGTGGTCTTAATTGAATTTCTGTCTCTTTCCCCCTCTACAGCTGTAAGCACAGCAACAGTTACATTAAGACCAAACAAGCAATTTGAGTAAAGAATCAAGCAGAGGTGAGACTTTGAGGTTTAGGGTATGAGTAAAAATCCTGCGAGGGACGCAGGTTTTGAGGAAAGCCTGTCCACTGTATTGAAAGGCCCAAGGTGTTGGGATCATTTAGATCAATGTTCACAAAAATCTAAATTCTTGTGTGCACTTCCAAGTGATCCACACCACCAGAGGCTCGCCCAGACCTGAATGAAGCATCTGCATTGTAAGCATTCCCGCCAAGTAGAAAGATGTGAGATGGCCAAGACACTGTTTAGCAGGACTGCCCTCACCCACGCCACACTCCCTGTACGAACAGGAGGCCAGCAGAGGAGGAGCTGAATAGGAGAACAGAGGTTGGCTCCTGTGTGTCTTGTGATGGAGATCAGAGAGCAGCAGACAGGGTGAGAGATTCTGAAATCTCATCTGTAATTTTTCTCTCTTCCTCCTTTAAAAGACTGCCAGGGACTGAAGCACAATCAGTTCAGTGGAATCTGTGTATATAATTCCCTTACCCTGTAACAAACTAACCTGAACAGCTTTTTGCAAACAATTGCAAAAATACAGAACAACACCCTTTTATTTGCCGCATACATTGAAGCATGTTCTACAGGTAAACGCACACAGCAGTTACCATCATCTAGTATAACTGAGGAACAGAGAGAAGCTAAGACTTTTCTAAGTAGGTGTACAGTTCCTCTGAATTAAATGTGGGTTTTAAATTCTTATTTAGATGCAAATATATCTGGCCTAGTTTTTAAATTCATAAGGGTTTTTCCTATGACTTCAGTGAAAGAGCATGTAGTGGTTGGCGGTCTGGAAATTTAGGCTTAAGGACTTAAGCACATAACTATTTTTAAGGAACCTGGACTGGGATCTTAATTTCAGGTACCAGATTGAGCATGTATTTTACAGACAATCTAAGGAGAACACTTAGCTAGCAACTCATTTATCTTCTGGATACTGTTAAAAATTAAAGATCAACAAAACTACAAATTTGTTTTGAATCAGCACTTCTTCTATGATCTACAATTACCATGACCTAAAACTTGCAAGTCACATCAAGACTGTATTCAGGCCTGGCAGAGTAAATGGGGATGTGTAGCTCCTGCAGTTGTGTGTGCTGACTGCAAAACTCTATAGGCAAGTGAGCGGTGTGACCCTGTGCAGTTACTTGCAGTGCACTGTCACCTAACTTAGGGGCATGCTTGTGTCTGTCTGAATGAATTAGGCACCTACCTGCACTGTGTGGGAGTACCACAAATCCTTCAACCTCACCCTGTCAAATCTATGTTAGGGCCCTGGAGGGGCCGAGGCTCTGGAAAAGGCTGGGTAGTCCTGTGCCTGGGGCACTGAATTGACTCTCCTCATTTCTTTTCTTAGAAATGTTATTCATGTACTAAGTGACTTCTGGAGCATCCCTGTGCTCCTCTGCACTTCTACTTCCCCTCCCAGACCTGCTTTCTCTCACTGCAAATTCTTTAGAGCAAAAATTTCACCTTTTTTTATCCTTCAATCTCATGTGAAGGTGATGAAATACAAAAAAGTAATAGCAATTGAGAAAAACAAAAGAATATAAAGTCATTTTTAGTCCATGGGTGTTAAAATTTTGTCCATGAGGACAAGGTGTAGCACTATATTCTTGTGATGTTCCTTTAAGGTATGCCAGGAAAATGTATGTCAGGTCTTTGGCTGAACTGCTGTATACGCTATTAAGAAAAAAACCCCAAACCCTCAAACAAATCTCACATTGCAGACCCACATCCCTCTCAAAGTTGGTCTGTCTTCCTTGTTCTAGCCTCCTACTGGGACAAAATAAGTGTCTGCTTGCCAAAGAAAACTTTGAGTTTTTGAAGGACCGAAGTTTTGAGTTTTTGAAGGACAAGAAAAACAAACGCAAGAGTTTTGATGGCTAGCTTTCCATTTTTCATTGAAAAACCTACCAAAACTCCTGGAGCAGCATTACCCATTAGTTCTGTGCTTCGTCGCTGCCTGTATATGTCTAGAGAGGCAGATAAAGTGCCATGTGTGTCACCGCACAAGGAGAGCTGAGGGGTCTTTCTGCAGCTGGGATGGAGCTCAGGCGGGTGTCACTTGGCGGGGCCGGGGCAGGAGTGATGAGCTCAGACCTGGGCTGCCACACGTCCCCTCCAGATGTCAGCACAGGACTGCGCAGCTCCCACCCGTGGCCCTCCTGGGACATGACTCACTGTGGCCTTCCTCTGCGGCACAGTGTGGAAGGGCAGGCGTCTCTGCTTCCCTCTCTGCTAGATTTGTTTTTCTAATTTCTTTTTACTTTAAGGTTTACCAGCTGCTTTATTACCAGGCTGAGCTTTCCTTGCAGTCTCTCCCTCTCTCCTCCTCCTTCCCCTTTTTTGTTCCTCGAGACAATCACTGTCTCTGGTCCCAGCTGCCACTGCTGATTTTTCATTACAGTTTAATTTAAAACTGGGATTGGAATGGAAATGTCTTTTTGCCATTTGGGGTTTGCGAGGCCTGTGGTTTTATTGCCAAAGGCACAAATGTTAGCTACTACTGTTTTTCCAGAATACAAGTGTAAGGGGCCTGCCAAAGGGGGGCAAAAGGGGTGGAAGGCTTATGG
>VYZM01000037.1:1948-40442 GCA_013398915.1 Dromas ardeola | reverse complement strand
GAGGTGTTGGGGGGGGGGGGGGGGAGGGGGGGGGTGTGGGCAATAAATCCACCTCACAGAGGAAAATAACCCAATTCTTTGCTTATGCATTTATGCTGGTACATGTCCTGGTGTGTTAGAAGGAGATGGGGTTGTAACATGTCTCTGGGCAGGGGGGGTCTATGCAGTGCACTCATGAAGCAGATGTAAAAACAGACCAAAGCTCTGCTTGCTTCCTCAGGGGGGGAAAAAAACCAAACAGGCTAACTTCTTTTCATTTAAAGCTCCATAGCTCTCTTGCTTTATGGTAAGCTGAGCGTTATATAGCACCCTGCTCAGTAATAGCACTTTGAGGGAAAACAAAACTGAAGTGAAGGTGTGTGAGAAGGAAAGAACTGCTAGTCACTGTCTTCAGTTCTCTTTTCCTTGTCTACACCAGAGAGTAGGATGCTACAGACTACACTACAAGCTCTCCCAGAAGGTCAGCAGCAAGCCCTCCTAAATCAGTGTCCCCTCGCATGTCCCCAGCTGGCAGAGCCTCTGGTGCTCCTTCAGGCTTGCTTTACCCAGTCTCCTTCATTCATCTGTAAGGAAATGATCAGAGAAAGAAGAAAGAAGTAGCAGTGTTTCCAAGTTCAAATTAACTTAAGCTGGATGGAAATTTAATCCTTTCTCTCCAGAGATAAATGGAGGAGGATGTTGTGGAGAGTTGCAGTCTTCAATTTAAATATTTCGCACCAGCACAGGAAGCTACTGTTTCCAGCATGGCAGATTACAAACGGGAGCGCCTAATCTCTGATCTGTTACGCTAAAAAACAATTATTGTCTCTCCTCCTAGGGCGAGCCTTATCTTTTCCTGGTACATCATTTCAGATGTGAGACGGAATTTCTGCATTATCTCAGCGGATCACACTGACTCTTCACGCATCCTACATTTCAACCTCCTCCCCCACTGGCCTTGGGCTGCTCTGCATCTGGAGCTTGTCTGGTATCAATATGGCATTTCAATGTCAGTCCACCAGCGCGACAGCACATGGCGCTCTGCAGAGACACACCCAGAGCCTGTTCTCCTCCAGCATTTTTCATACTTGTCTCCACCACCAAACAGATTCTCAATTACATACAAGCACTGACTGTACATTCAGTGGGATAGGACAGCTTCTGGCCACATGCAGTTTAGCCAGCTTTCCTCCCTCCTCTCCGGACCTCTAAAGACAGCATAGATCCCTCCTAAATACTGATTCTTCTCCCACACCCAGTGAAAGACAGATATTTCTACATCCTCCTGCAGTGCCGAGTTCCCACCCAGCTCTGCTCTCCCTTTGTGCTTGGCTGTAGTGCATATAGTTCTGGAGAGGAGGTTATGCTGGAAGAGCAGATGATATACCCATCACAGCTTGCCATGATGTTAGACATGCTGAGGGGGTACACTAGGGTGAAGCTGTGTGGAGGCTGGTAGGGGAGGATGAAAACACTGAATTTGACAATAGAAGGAACTGATTAAGACTCTTGAGAAAGCAAGATGAATGATCAGAATCAGCAGGAAAAGATTTTAGCTCTGAAGAAAGCTCAGGCAAAAAAGCTGATCCACAAGATGAACCAAGATGCAATAACAAATGCTGAAAGACATTGTGCCCAGTTGATTCACTCTCAAAGATTTTTCAGTCAGGTTCAGACGGAAATGATAGTTTCCAGAATCACTACAAATGAAGAGGTAACAGGATTTGGCAGGAGCACATATGCGGTAAAGGTTGAACAGAGAAATGCTGAAGATTGAGTGTCATCTTCTTCTACTTACAGTGCATAGGTTTCTCTGTTCACTGGCTGTGATCATCCAGGAAACATTTTTTTGCAGTGATCTTCCTGTATCCTTGTCAGCCTGCAAATTTCGTTTTCAACATCTGTTTTCTCTGCTGCCTCTCTGTTTCCAAGTTGGACCTATATGCTGAGGGATAGTGACAGAAGGCTAACAATGGGGGTTATTTAGTCTTGGTGATGTCCTATTCACGTGTAGACAGCCTTGGACAAAGATCTGGCTACTGTCCATGGGAAAACTCAAACAAAACAAGCCTCAAACAAACAAATAAACAAAACCCCAACCAAAGAACAACTTCCCATAGCTGTTCTTTCCCCTCTGTAGAAACAGAGTCTGTCAGGGTCACTGAATAATTAAGGAACAGATCAGATAGCAGAAACTTGGATTAATTTCAGTGGTTGGCCAAAGGTAAGCTGGACAAGGGTTTTTTTTAGAGAAGGGAAACTCTCTCATCTGCCAATTCAGAGAGGGAGAGAAACATCCACACAGGTTCCATGTTCCTGAGGAACAGCCATGTCTATGAGGGAAGGGAGGTGTCTCAGGCACATTAGAAGAAATCATCTATTCTCAGGAAGAGTGTTTGGGGGAATACTGAAGCCTACCCGAAACTGGGGAACCCAAAAAAGCATACAAGCATGTCCACCAGGAGAAGCTCTTCCAAGGCTTGACTGGAGACACTAGCTCAGCTTGCATCACTCTCTGGTGGCTCATCATCCCACCACTGCTGGCAGTACCAGGAACTCCTTCCCACACACCTCAGTGGGAGGCTGCATTCAGTTGTTCGTGCAGTATTTGCATTTTGCAGTGCTGTGGGACAGCATCCTGTGAGACTGCACCCACCGTATCTGGCTTTGGGCCCGCTCCCTGCTCGGGTTTGCTCCTCATTGTCTTTCCAGTCAGCTACAGCATTGAGTTCTCTGTGCCACTTCAGTGACCCGGTCCTGCTGCCACAGGAGAAACCTGCTTCTCCTACAGTCCCAGGGCAGTTCAAAAAGTGTGAATAGACTGCTAATTCTGGTGTACTAATGCAGCCCCTTAATTCTGAGAATTCAGCTTTTCTGCTACTACAAACACACTGCTGTTCCCTTGGCCTCAGCTTCTGCGCTATCTTTCCCACGCTGACTGAAGTCACCACATGGCTTTGCCAGGAGGCATGATAAACACACCCTTTGGGGCACCCTTCGCAGGACACCAAGATATGGGAAATCTATGCATATATCTTCCTCCTACATCACCTGCTGACACAATTTCATCCTGTCCTTCCTGTCTGTCCTTGTGATTTTTATGGAGGACTGTCTCACAGGATTCTCCAAATTAGCCAATTGTTGTGGCATCTCTTACCCCCCAGAACTTCTCTCTCTCTTTCCGTTTGTCTCCCCCTGACAGAGCTGTAGGCTGCTCTTAATTGCCCAGGTCTTTATTACTTATTTCTGGGAAAGCCATACAGGAACAGATAAATCTCCAAGGCCAGCTCAGACTGTAATATAAGGATGACTCAACAAAATAGTATCTATCTCCCACATAAACACCTACAGTTTGCCCTCACACTTCGCTGCATTCTTCATCTTTCTCTTTGATTTTTTTCTTCAGCAGTAACACTTCACATTTCTTGAGCACTTTCCACCTGAAGATCATGTAGAAGGCTACAGACAGAAATGAATGAAGCTACGCAGAATCTCAGAAGAAACTGAGAATATGATTATGTGGCAAGTTATCTAGTGATACTATTAAGACTTCTAACCTCTGCAGAGGCTAAAGGTCCCCCCCAAAATGTTAAAGCAGGCTC
The DNA here is from genome assembly GCA_013398915.1 of Dromas ardeola. NCBI lineage: Eukaryota > Metazoa > Chordata > Aves > Charadriiformes > Dromadidae > Dromas > Dromas ardeola. The sequence goes on along the minus strand of VYZM01000037.1, from coordinate 36,861 downwards.
TGCAAGTGGTCTCAAAGGAACAGTAATTCTCTGTCCTGCTCTCAGGGGTAATTGCTGGCTTCTACACCAATGAGCTTTCCTGGGGGGATGCGAGGAAGGTCTGAAGAGCCCTCTTAATTGCATTTGAGGTTGTCTTATAAACATGGAAATGGCCAAGGAAGAGACAATAAATGGCCAAGGAAGAGACAATCTTCTGAATGCCAGCATGGAAACTGCATGGATACCAAGAAACAGAGATGTTGCTTCAGCCTGTAGTGGTTTTTGTTACCAGTTTGCCTTGGGAGACATTCTTTGTCAGGAGTTCTAGCTCAAAATTCCCCAAATGCTAATTCTACCAGCCTGAGCCCTTAAAAATCACACAAGTAAAATCCCCCAGCACATCTGCACTCCAGGCAATAGTTGGGAGAAACATGTTGCTTTTAGTTTTCAGACCTAGCCTACTGATCCATCTCCTATGCAATGGTAAACAGAATTCCAGTGGTTTGACCTTTCTTGCAGAATCGATGTCAGCACATGAAAACAATAATATTTCTTATCCCTGCTGTTCAGAACACACTTAAAATGAACAGGGAAAAAAACAACCAAACCCACCCTGCTCAGGCTTTGTACGGCCCAATACAATGCATATCCATCCCAGTAAGGACTAAACACCAGTGCTACGGCAACACCAGAACATCTGTTGAAGGCATCACCAAGTTAATCAAATTAATGCAAGCTATGTGTACACTGTACGAGAAGCAGGGCACATGGTCTAACTGCAACAGATGAATACAAAAATATGTAGGAAGACTGTAAAAACTTACATCTCCACAAGATGCATTAAAAGGTAAATATTTTCTGAACTATTTCAGATCTCATCTTGCTGAGAAACTGATTAAAGCTTTAAGGGCCTTACTGCTTGGGAATACTAGAGGCTGTCATTTGGTTTTTTTACAGAGTGGGAATCCTATCCAAGTTTGCTAGCCTGTATTTATAGACTCAGCTATGGAAGAAAATGTGGCCTGAATGTTAGCTGTCCAGTTTAACAAGAAAAAGGATTTTTGATCTCATTTGCTGCTATAGAAATCTGTTCAGAAATCTCATGGAAAATCTTATAAAGCCCAGGTTGGCTGCCACATATGGGACCCATTAACTCCTCATTTCTGCTGGTACTTAGCAAATTTTTGTCTGGTGACTACACATGAACTTTTCGTGTTTTTGTTTTGCTTCACACTGCAGAGCACTCTGTTGACTTGGTTTGGTTTTAGAAAGCACTAAGCGTAGAATGCAGCCCCAGTATATCCAAGAGAATCAGTTAGTTATGTTAAATCGTGTGGAACCACATTCAGATTCTTTGGCAGAGAGATGAGTCTGATCTTCTTTCCCTTTATTGGGATTTCAGAGTTGCACTGAAAGCTTCGCACCACACAATGCAAGAGGCACACGTGAGGATTGTGCATTTGGACACGGATTGTATCGCATCCTCCAGGAAGTAAGGGGGAAAAATGAATCACCCATTTCCAATGTGGTCTCTGCACTACTCACGTGTGTGTGTGTGTGTGTCTATACAGGGAGCTTCACTGCCCATTTATGAAGGTGGTATCGTGTTACACACCTATTCTGGTGCCTCTGGCATATGCCCATGGGAAAGGGCAGGTCATCCACACCAGCTGATTATCTCACTATCATCCTGATGGAAAATGGGAAGATACTACAAACAACTACACAGACTTTCACCCTTGGCATCTGAAACCCGGAAGTCCTGGCCATCTAAATAGCTCCTGGACCCTCTATGTTGTGGGGGAGAAGAAGCAAAAAAACCCATCTCAACAGACAATAATATTTCTGGGTTTCAGCCATTTATTTTGAAAAGCCAGAAGGCAAGCCCTGTCAAGGTCGTCTGTAGAAATGAGTTTTCTAAGTCATAAAGCAATAATGTGGGTCACCAGCAGACAGCTGCCTGTGTAACACTCTTCCCCCCTCCACCCCGGCACGCTTCTCCTGCCCCTGGCATCCCCCAATACATCCTGTTGCAAGGGAAAGACACTGCTGCGGCATGGCCCAGCTTTGTGACAGCAGGGCTGCTTCAAAAGGGGCTGAGCTGCATTGGCAGGGAAAAGTGGGGAAAGCTGTACAGCATTTGGCAACACCAATTTTATTCAAGCTAGTGTGATTGGCGCTTAGTTTTCTTAACCTGCCTTTTCCTCAAAAGTGTAAATTATCAGAAGCTGGAGGGATTTTTTGGTCTTTGCTTCCTGTTTGGATGGTAAGGGGGCTTGGTGGACTGAATGTGCTTAACAGAGAAAGATGCACACGTTGTATTCATGTTTATAGCTCTGAAATGCTCAGCTCAAACCATTAGAAAAAGGGTTTGTGTATTTAACCTTCCTCTGGGGAACAGACTACAGGAAAGGGAAGGCAAAACCTGCCAGATATTGAAGGTCTTTCCTTATAAACTCAGGGCTATTTTTAGTTTTCTAATGTAAAAAGTCAGCAAGATGAAGAGTGAAGTGATCCGTTTCCAGCAGAAAAAATGTCTGAATCTTCATTAATAATTCCTCATAGATGGCTGTGTGCCTTTATCTGACAGACTGACAAGCCATACTAAACAACAGTTACTGCACAAATGGAAAAGATATAATCTCACTAGCCAGCCTCATGGTGCTTCCATTGTCATGTTACATTATGACTGCAGTCTCCACCTTCCCAGAGAGACATGGCAGCAGGGTTATTTTATTAGGACTTGCACAAATGCTCTTATGATGGATGAAGTTTAGTGCTTTGACACGGAAATGTATTTGGAAACTAGAGCTGACACATGATATGACAAAGGAGAGGGAAGAGAAAAAACAAGAATTCAAACGTATAATCTTACCCTCGATCTGCCTGTCGGTGGTAATTAGAAAAAGCCTATATCAAAAGCTGAGCTGCAAACTGCCCAGAGGATGGGATTTCGTAGTTCCCAGCTAAATGTCCTAGCTGGCTTTTACAAAGCCGGGTTAGTGGAAGTCAATGACAGAAGTTCTATTCCTGGTCTTGATTCCCTTGTAAAATAGGTGGCTTCTCCTTGCAGTGGTTACGAGGCAGTGGAAAGAAAGACCTTTCCCTTTTGCCACACCCGCACATCTGAGGACAGAATAAATTGGATTATCTTACTCTCCTGTGTGGTGCTGCAACCAAGCCAAAACTTCTCCAACATTTGGACTGGTTCAGAATAGAGTCCTAGCTAAAGGCATCAAATCCATCTCAGCTGCTGGTGGAAATGGTGTGACCTCATATGCAGCACCAAGTCTGTGACAGTGACACTGCAAGGGAAAGAACAGCTTATGACGCTGCTGGCCTGGGCCAATTTTAAAATTACTAACACACCCTAAGCTACTGGACTGTTTACTTTCCTCCCTCTTCCTGATGTTATCAGTATTTCCTAAACCCTGCCTGTCAGGCATGCTTTGTTAATAACCCTCTAGTACTCTCAGAGCAAAGGTTGCCCAACAGCTTTCTCATCTTCCTGCTGCCTGTCAGGAAAGGAAATCACAGCTTTCAGGAGAACCTGACACAGAGGGAACTGGATAGCACACCAGGGTCAAGGGTAAGAATGCACGAAGAAGTGAGAAAGCACAGGCACTCCAGCTGGCTGCACAGGAAAAGTTTTGCCTCTGCTTTCCCTTGTTTACTGTGTTGGGATGTTCCAGGAAGAAACTCAGCAGGCTTTACATCTGAAACAGCCAGCCAAGCACAAATCACTGCTTACAAAGCAGTGTGAGGGAGTGAAATGACAACTAGCAATCTTGGCTTAAGTTTGTGACATGACTTGGGTCTTTCCTCTTAAACAAAGGAGTCTGAAAGTGTTGTGGACAACATTACCAGCATTTCACACAGCTGTTATATTCCCTCTCATCTTGACTGCCATCTGTGAGAAGTCCCGGTCAAACCAGAAGTACCAAAGTGCCATCAGAATACACCTATCCACTCCTTCAGCAAAGGAAGACTTTCCCAAGTGGCTCTCTTAAGACTACTACCTGGAAAGAGAAAGACTGAAGCAAGGTTTGGAGAGGAAAGTGCTTTAAGATGTGCTCCTTCATCAAAAACATGCTTAGTGGGACCCTCTATTTGTTCAACTAGCCTGCAGGTCCATTTAGGTCTTGTCTACAAAGGTGGGACAGACCAAACCTCTGCACGTACTCCCTCACACTCCCTGGGTATCTCCAGTCTCCATACTTCTCCAGCCCTGAGCCTAAGCAAATGTCTTTTGACTCTACCAGCTCCGCAGCAGCCTAGTGCAACTGCCTTCTGTCAAGTCACTTCATGCAAGTATGTCCAGCTGTCCTCACCCATGCAGAGAGGTGCATGCTCTCTGCAGTTCATATAAATATCTACCTAGATATTCATATTTATATTTTGTTCTCTGGGCCAAGAACAAAATATCCCAGGCATGGCTTGCTGTAAGAAAAATCATTTTGGCCTTTGTAATAGCCTAGTGCAATCTCTTCCTTCTCTTGCACACCCAGAAATGCATCCCTTGCTCCCAAGCAGGTACAGCTAGCTCAAAATGTGACAGCCCATCAACAGAGTTCACTAGAAAAATACCTCTCAGGTTTGCTGCTGTTTGTGCTAAGTCCACCTCAAGGTCTTTGTTCCTGCATGGGAATGGTCCTAACTAATGATGACAACGATAACTCCTATAACTGTGACCCTGTCCTGCCTGCTCTGTTCCAGCAGCGTAATGAAAAGAATGAATATTCCACTAAAAAGAGACCAGAGAACCAAAAATTCACCAGGGCTGGAGTCAGCTGAAAGAAGAATGGCCTCTAACCACATTATGTTTAGAAGTCTCAGCAAGGGATGCAATATATTCCCCGTTATTTGAAGATGTTAAAACAAGTCTAGGCATTTTCCTAGGATAAACTCTAGCTCCATCAAAAGATATCAGCCTGTTGAAATGCTGTGAGTAACCTGTGTTAAGAAGGAGGTTGGACCTGATGCCTCAACACCCTTTTCTCTGCAAAATCTGGGTCCCCAGTCTTCTTTGACGTCTTCTGGCACTAGAAACCCATTCATGTCAACCCCACCATCACTTTAGTCAGCTCTAGTTAGGCAGACTGCATCTCAGCATAAATGAGATCCCCAGTCATAATCCTTTTTAAATAAAATCATCCCATATTTTGTGAGTTAAATGGAGTTTTTCTGGAGAATTAAAAGGAGCACTGGAGTGGCGCATTGTGCAATTCACAGGATATTTTTTCCACGTACTGGTCAAGAAAACCAGATAGGATTGAACTTGAAGGAGTGAGGAATTGTTGTGTTTCAAATTACCTGAGCTCAGATTTACTAAAAATTTTTAAAACACTGGAAAGAATTTGTACTTTTCCCTCATGAAGAATTTTGATTAAAGTGACAGGGTAGGGACATATCCAGTAAGAGGTATTTGTTGTAAAAGGCTATAACATTTCTGCCGGAAAAAATGAGTATTCTTCCACAACATAACTGAATCCCACATAAAAAAAAAAAAAAAAGAAAAAGAAAAAAATAGGAAAAGCAGACCCATATAAACAGATGCTTTAGAACATGATTTTCTGTTTGAAGGTGGATATAATTATTATCTGTTCTAAAAAATGACAATGTCCTAATTATTAGTTGGGAAAAAAATTACCCTTTAACCTTTAATCTCAATAACCATTATGAAAACAATCTTCACCATCTGTACAATAACTGGAATGTCACACACTTGACATAATTAAAAATAACTACCTCTTAGAATTCTCCTTATCATGAGATTACAGAAAAGTAGTGTTTTACTGATTAGGAAACTGAGGCATGGACAGGAGAAATGGCTTCATCAAGTAGGCCAGTAGCAGAAAGGTGTGTAGTACCAGCCTATCCTGAATGTTCACTGGGACCTGGCAGAGACGTTGATCAGAGGTGGCAATAATGTAATCAGCAGCTGCTGATCAGCTTGCATAACGTTTGATAGTGGTTTGTTGGGGAGGGTGGGGGACATGACAATCATTTGTGGAACAGAAAGAAATAGGAGTGGATGAGAAGAGAAAGAAGGAAAGAAAGAAAAGAAAAGAATGAGCCAGTCAGCCTTGGGATGTACCTGAGTGCCAGACGGATTCCTCTCAGGGATTCCAAAAGCACCGAGTGACTTTTATCTTCCTGTTAATTGTTTCGTATTTGTTTTTCAGATAGCACAAGAAAGCCAAGGCAGTACCCAGGAGAGTAGCTGGCAGCTGTTCAAAGACCAGTCTCTGGAATATCAGACAATGTCGAGCACAAGTGTCCAGGAAAAAGAAAAATAAGCAGACACAGAGAGAAGTCTATGGAGAAGCAAGCTACAAAGCAATCAGCCACCCCACACTGAAAGACATACTGAGCATGCTTTCCAAGAGCAGTCACAACCTTTGCCTTTACTGCTGCACTTATCTTCCCTGTGCAAGGATGGCTCCTCTTGATAGGAGCCAGCTGCATTTTCTACACCCCAAGCTGAGGCTGGGCATACGCAGGAGCAAGTATCTGCAGATTGAGACCAAAAAAAATCAACCCCCAAAATATTGTCTGAAAGCTGATTAGAAATATATATAACTGATTGGGGTGGTAAGACAAGCCAAAAAGCAGCTGAGAGACAGAAATAAACAACAAAGTATGCGTGACTCCCTTCAAGAGGAAATAAATGCTGTGGGGAAAAGAGTAAGCTTCAGTTACGGGAGCAGTTCCTGCTCCCCTTTCAATTTCAAAATGTTCTTTAAATTGATGCTGTTTTGGAGAAAAACTTTTCTAGAAAATAGGTGGCTTGGATTTGAAAGTGTCATTAGACATTACTCAAGATGCCAAGAAAATACAAAGGATAAAGCAGACAGGGTAGGTAATAAAATGCCAAACCTTCCCCAGTTAATTAAGCAAGCCTACCAGATGGTAATGGTGGAGAATCAGGGTCCTGAAGCGGGTGCCCAGCTGTAGGCCCTGCTACACCCTGTCCTTAAGCCACTGATTACAGATACAGTAGGGAGGTACCAGAGGAAAGGTTACTCTGTTCAATTCAGTTTTCTTTTCCTCTTTTCTGTCTCTCAGAGTCAAGACCATAGGGCTGACAAGTTTTGATAAGTTGCAGTTTTTGTGAGCAGAAGGATGAATGTGGTCTCAGGATTAGGACAAAGGCAGAATGGCTTTTGCCAGGCACTGCTTTTTAAAAAAAGAGGAAAAAAAAGATCCCTGTGGATTATGGACACTGTTTTGTGTTTTCCATGGAGAAAGATATTTTTAAAAATGGGTATGATGAAAAACACTGAAATACTGGTACCTGTGGCCCAATTAGTCACAAGTTGCAGAGTCTTTGCTGTACCTAGCCCAGAGTCCTAGTTTTCAGGCTAGCTCCTGACTCACGCTGCAAAAGCTGCTGGTGGACAGTTAATCCTTTACTTGAGATAAAAACAACATGAAACACTACCAACGTTCTTACATTTATTAAGTTGCAAAATCAGACTTTGTGACTTCGCATGATGTCGGGTATGGAACTGATTTTGGTAGATTTATTCTACCTTCTAAGCTAGTAAGAAATATATAGAATATTCTTTGTCCTGTATTATTCATCAGGCTGTTTTGTACAAAGCCCATTTCGGCCTATAAATATGTTGCAAACTGCCTCAGCTATCTGTTGAAAATTCACCACTTTTCATGGTATCACTGATGGCTGGAATCACACAGCATTGTTTTTTTCTCTTTGATGAAGAGACCACCAAAGTCTAAAGCATTTTCAAGATGCCCACAGGTAGGCTGTGGAAATGAGACTTAGACAAATCACCATAAGACCAGGTCTTCCCTGTCTATGGGCTAGTGGTAGGCACATTCAGAGGAGCTGCAAATATCACAGTGAAGCATCTCTTTTTCTCCCATGACAGCCTCTCACATTATTACTCTTGTAATAATCTTGTACTAGGATCCAGATCCAGGGGCACTTACGTGCCTGTACATAAACACATACAGTCCCTGATCCAAAGCACTGACAATCTAACTACACAATCTGAACAGAGTAGAAGAAAACTATATCTTCATTCTATAAAAGCAAGCTGAGGCCCACAGAGGTGTCGTGACTTGCTGACACAGGAACTGAACTTATCTCTTGGTTTTCTGTCTCCCTCTATTAACCACGTAGCAGTACCTCTCTTTAGCGGCATTTAAGGGCCACTCGATATCTTTTTAAATGCAGAAGCAATTTCTACTCATTTACTGCTGGTATGTATGACTTTTTTTTTGCTTACAGAAAGCCCCGGTGATAGAAACTATAAGTTAGGTAAGGCACACATACTAAGCAGGACTTCACCATCCAAATCAAGCCAAGGCAGCTAATTAGTGTAACAAGGTACAGGAAGGTTTCAAGAAAGTGGGACTACACAAGGTGATTATAAAAACAGCATTTGGCAGAATGCAGTCATGTAAGAGTCAAGGCCTAGATTAACTATTTCTATGGAATGATTTCAAGACTACCCGTAAAACCAGCATTTTCCACTGAAAAATCCACCTTTGGCAGCGTAGAGCACAGGCTCCTTTCAGGCCAGGAAACCATGCAGAGAGAGAGAGCCCTCAGAATAAAAGGACTACAGCATTCCCAGAAGAGAAGATGGAAGGCAAATTGCCCAGGCTCTTCCTAAAACCTTGGGAGGAAGAGGCTATTCCTGTTGAAGACTGAGATCTTTGCACAGGACTCTGAGGGACAGAACAAACAGGGTCTCAAGTAAGTTCCCAGGGAGAAGGACACTTGTTCTTCCAGGAAAAATCAACACAACCTCCTTTGTTAAACAAGCCTCATGCTTATCAGTTCCTTGCAAAACCCACAGATCTTAGAGGGTAAAATAACTCCTAGCTGAGCCCGAGGACAGGCTGAGGGACATATGCTTCACAATATTCTGCTTGGAGGAGCCAAGTTACCTTGCAAACCAAGGACACTGCATTTCAGATCTCAGCTTCCTCCTAGGACATAGTCTAGCTCCTGGAGGGCTCCATGTTTTTCAAGGTGGATGTAGAGGGACTGAGGGAACTGCTGATGGGTGAGAAACAGCCTGCCTCACAAACAGCTGAAAGAGGCCTAAAGGACCAGAGCAAAAGATCCTCCTGCCTCTCAGAGATAGGACAGGCTCTCCAATAAAAATGCTGTTTGTGCCAGGATCTAAGGACAGCACCAAACCCCTTCCTGAATTGCACTCAACCCTTTCTCCCACTGCCCACTCCTTTCCTCTTCCTCCTTTTGCATGCTTCAGTGGGCCTCACAGGTTAACAAACTCCAGCTGCATCCACTCACCAGACACTTATCCCTCAGCTGTCTGCTTCCAGCCCTGCAGACCTGACAGGAAAGGAGAGTTTTGGCCTTGGCTCAGATGCTGCAGTGATAAGGGCCATGGAAATACCTTTAGTTAAAATAAACAATATTGCATCAGCCTTTTCCATTTTAAGATACTGAAGTCATCAGATCCAAAGCTTTAGCTTCCTTCTTCCCTCCCTGTCCCACTGTAAGAAAGAGACGGGTTCACACACCAGCTAGGTTAATAGCTAGGATGAGGAACCTCCCTGGATGGCTGGAGCATGATCCAGTGTTTTCAAAGGTCTTTTGGAAATCTGGAAATACCATATTTACAAGCATTCTGGAGAGTAATTCTGCGAGTGTGCTGCAGCAGCAGTACAGGTTGCATTGAGGTCAGGTGCACATTCAGACTGCTCCCTAGGGTGCTCCAGAGCCTTGGGGTGCTTGCCTTGGAAAGCCAGTCACCAGCCAGCAGCTGCCCTTGTGACTGCTCCTCCATAAGAAAACACACCTGGTTTTTGCAGCAACCACTGGTGGATCTTACATGCAAATGCGCCACACAAACCCCGCTGGCAGTTCATAGTCTTCACCAAAGTGGTGAATGATATCTCAGGACAGATGAAAGCAAAGAAAACATCAAACATCTCTGACTTAAAATCCCCCCACCCTTTTCCAATTCTCTACCTCATCTTGGAAAAAAAGGAAGAAGTGCAGCAGTAGGTTGGTTTTTTGTAATACCCTCATCATTGGGAAAGAGAAAATAATTTGTCATTCCTTGGTCTGATGGAAACTGTGTTTAGGGAACATAGTCCCTGCTGACAGCGTTTTTCATTCCACACGAGCTGTCAAGAAGCTTAGTTGAGGACATCCAGCAAACACATAGATCAAATGAGATCAGCACAACTCAGAGAACAGTAGTTCCTGCAGGAACCTGTAAGAAGCTCTTCTGCCTGTCCCAGCACATAGGGAGCATTTGGGAGGCTAAGAACTTAGGATGTGCCCAAATGCGTGCTTCAATTCGCAAACAAGATAATGAAAACTGATAAATATGTAGTTGCATCTGTGTGGCCTAGTATCGACTCAGCAAAATGTGCACCACCAAACTAAGAAAGTGGCATTATTTTGGCACTGATGGCATGATAGGGGCAGCAATTAGAGATGTTTGAAATATTTTTTTATTTCCCTTGCTGATTCTGGAAAGGGATCATACCAGTCCTCAGACCAAAAAGGCCTTTGTCAGTGGCTTCAGCAGCAGCAGGACAAGGGCCCAAATGAATGGCTCACAGGCCTAAACCTGCAAGTGCTGAAGTCAAGAAATGGGCAAAGATAAATCAGTGGGGGAAAGCCCCAAGGGCAGGAACCACTTCTGGTTGCAAAGCTGACACAAGTTTCACCTTTGGGAGCGGAAAAGTGTGCAGAGAACCTGGACGGACCAGAGTTTCAGCAAAATCTGAAGAACAGCAAGGAAAGGGAAGTTACATGCTGATAAGGTGGTTTAAAACTTATGTTGACTTACATGTTTGTTGTAAACTATGTTTTCTAAACCTTACAAAGCGTCATGTCACTGCATCTCTGTTTTCTGTAGCCCTCTTAGTAGCATATGTGATTCAGGCTGTGTTTCTTTATATTCTCTCTTTGCTCTCATGGAGATGTATGATTTTGGGCAAATCATCCTGCTCCTCTGGCTGTTTATCCTTTTGATCATGTCCTGCAAATTGCTCCTAGACAGTTTATATGGAGTAGATGTAAGAAGCTAGAAAGACAAGAGTTTGTCTTTCCAATGCAGCATGAACCCTCTCTCCAAAGTTTTTCAAAGTATTCAGACAGGGTATCTTTTACAACTCCCCTCTGATACTTTATTGACATTTGGTTTTGGGCCACTGACTCTAATCAGCCTTGTCATGTCTCAATGAGTATAAAAAACCAAAGTGAAAGCCAGTAATATGAATATATTGAATATATGAATATATTGCTTTTATAAAAGTGAATACTGAGTGACTTGAAACTTAAACAATCCAAAAGGCTCTGCTTCAAACATTTCTCAGATCATGCCTTTTAGATATTGGTGAAAGTCACCAAATTCAGATGCAACTGCTGAGCTGCAAAAGTTTTACTTAACACAGAGTCGGGAGAGGGACCGTTTGCAAATCACTGATGCAAACTGGGATTTCTGGTAGCTCCAAAGCAGGCCAGTGTTAGAATGCTTATTTTACTCTCTTCCTTAAGTGTGGCAAATCTTTGTGGGAGCTGTTGCTTTTCTACCACTTCCTTGTTGCTGTCCTCAGCAATTACCTTCCCCACAATTCCTTTGGAAAAAAAAGTCCATCATTGGAATTGTGTCTGCTTTTATCCTGAAGGTTAATAACTGTTTTCTTTGCAAGGAAGGAACTGTCTTGCTTTTTTTTTTTTTGGCTGTAATCCTAAATGGGATAAAGAAAAGAGTTTTCATACGCTAGATATTTGAAGGGCTTTGAAGATTTCACTTCACAGAACAAGTAATTTTAGAGTTTCTGACAGATGGGGTTTATGTGGTCTGAGGAAGAAAGGGCAGAAAGGCAGCAGCAAAGGGTACCTTACTTAGAGAGATATCTAGTTGTGTTGATGAAGCATGTATAGCGAAGGGGGGAAATGCTGTCTGTCAGGGTACAGCTAATTCAGTAGAGCAGATCAACATTATGGGCAGTATGCCAAGAAGGAACAATAAGGGATATATGTTTGACTGCAAAACGGAGCTAAGGAAATATATTTTCCTAGCATTGCTAAGTAGCTGTTTACTCATTAAGAAAGTATACATCAAAAGATGCTATTGGTAGTCATGGCTTTTAGAACTAGAGGAATGTCATTTCAGCTCCCTGGTTTTTCAGTTTTTGCACATTCAAAGTAAAAAAAAAAAAGTAAAAAAACAATGAAGGATTGATTGCAAGGTTGGGTTGATGGTGGGTAAAAGGTTGACAAGTACTTGGTGGGAAAAGCAATGACAAATAACAGTTGTGCATGCGCAATACAGTTTAAATGTCAGTATGGGAGACAGACATCCTCTACTACAGAACTATGATGGCTAATGACAGCCTAAAATGCTGTGTGCAGCCTTCTAGACAGGATGACAGCCAAATGTAGATCTGGATTGGAAAATAAACCCACCAAAGTTCAGGATTTTGGGCTGTCCTTTCCTAAGGGAATGTGTAAGCCACAAAATCCCCTTCTTTGTTTAGGACTCCAGGTAGATCCTAAATTCAGCAGAGCTCACAAAAATATCCTCACAAAATATCAGTCCTCAAAAATACATCACCAATAATAAAACCTCATTCTGAAGTTAAGGAAAAGCTGCTTGCTGAATTTGTTTGCTACCTCAGTAGCTTTTTAATTAAATAAGAAGTATTAATTCTTCCCTGTTTATTCAAGCTGTCCAAGAGATGGCATGCAAGCAAGCATTATTAGAGAAACAGCAATACTTTTCCAGAACCACGCTGGCACACACGCTATCGCTGAGCTGACTGCTGCTGCTCCTGCTGTTATTCCCCAAAATATCATTTTGAAGAGGCAGTTTTTTGCAAGGACATGGTGGTCTGTCCCACCCCAGGTGAAGTTATCAGTAAGTTAGGCAATAGCACATGGGAAAAAAACTTCATACATCTGAAAAAAACAGAGTAACTATTACTCTTTCAAGGCAAAAGTAGCCATTTTAGGCTGTACCTATCCTACTTTCCTTTCGATAGCTCAGTTGTAATCAGAGAAGCAGGACCCTCTGCCAAAAGCGCTGATATCTGGGGGAATGATCATCCAGGGTGACAAAGAGGTAGTCCTGACCAAGTGAGGTGTCAAAAGGTGAAAGGCTGCATCTATTAACATATTCTTATCTGCGGTGTCATCCTTAACCATAGGGAGACATGGTCAGACCTCCCTTCCATCAGCACCTCAGCAAATCTTGCTGAATTATGTCTTCTGAAGTTTGAAAGCTTTTGTCTACAGTGGCTTGACCCTCGACTAACAGCTGAAAGCTGGATTAGAAAAAAAAATCAAGCCTTGAAATTCCAACTGGAAAGTGAATGTGAGCTTTTTACCTTGTCATTTCACAGTGAAAGCACACAGCATTCAAAGATCAAGCCAGAGAGATGGGAGGCATGTGAAGGATGAAGAGAGAAGAGCTGTTCCCTTTTTAAAAATGAAGTAATTATCCTAGTAAGTGCAGAAGGAGGAGAGAAAGGAAAGGGAGATCCTTTTGTTAGGCGTTTATAATACAATCCTCTCTCCTGGCTAGGTGTGCTTGCAAGATGTTACCAGATTGCACACACTGATGAATATAAGGAGTAGGGCACCACTAAATTATTTCCAAAGGCACCCATTTGAGGAATCCTCATTTCTAAAAGCAGGAGATATTCTGTCTGTGCTGTGCATTTTTTTTTTTCAGGCACTGCCAGTCATAGAGGACACCACCAGTTTCCCCATAGCAAACAAATGTTATTCCTCTACTTTCAAATAATGGATGGAACCTTTGGTTACAATGGGCAGTTTCCCAGGCTTTTAGGGCTGTTATGATTAGGACTTTGATGGGGAAGTGACAAAGGTTGAGGAGCTGGCAAGCATCGAAACAAACCAAAAGCCCTATAGCTATAGAAGTTCCCATGAAGCAGTCCTTTGCATGTTGGATAATCTTTGGTTAAACAAATCTTCTATAAAAAGAAATCTTCAATGTATTTAGTGAATACTTGGAATAACAATTGCTTCTGTTCTTCCTGTCCAGGAGCATAAACAAACAAACAGACGATTTACATTTCCCCTATTACCTTTAGCAAAAACCTCTTCTAAAATGAAGTCTCTCAGCCCCTGATTGCAGATTGAATTTCAGTGTTAAAAGACAGAGCTAGACGATGGAAAGGGGAAAAGAGTTGTGAGTAACTATTATATAAGCTCCTTCCCTTTGAACCCTGCCTCACACACTGTTCACCAGTCACACAGCCTTGCCTCTGAGCTTCTTTGTCAGAATATAATGGGCAGAAGTTGGAAGCGCAGCTCAGTTCATTGTAAGCACTGTGTAAACCTCCAGGGTAATTGAAATGATACATATTGCAGGAGTTGTTTGAATAAAAGAATATCCAAAAAGAAGAGAAAAGAGCAGAGCCAGCATAAACGGCTCTGAAAGCAAAGGTGTGTGTGTTGCCATGAAACCTTGGGACCCAAAAAAAGAAACCTACCCTGCAGGGAAGTTTAAAAACCTCTTGGGAAATTTTCTTATAGGGAGCCACGTCACGTGGGGGAGGAGGAGCGCAGGGCAGTCTGTCTGAGCCAAACACAGGGCCCTGCTGGGAGGCATAGGTAAAGGCACAGAGGCACCAGGAAATAATTACACTTGGAGCCAGTTTTGCTGCAAGAAGCAAAATGAGCTGTTCATGAAAAGGGAAAGAAAAGGAGCCTCACTGATTCCTGCAGTGTGTGGGGCACAAGAAAGGATAAAAAAAATGAAGAATAGAGCTGGGAGGAAAGGATCCTCACTGCATCTACAGATCTTCTCCATTGCTTTAGCTGCTCCCTCACTCTGCCTTCCTGTACATTTCTCCACAAAGAGAAAGGTATTATCTGTTCTGCTTATCAGGCCCCTCACATATACTTATCCCATGTGCCCTCATGCTCTCCTTCTTACACTTTTTTGCCATAAAAACTTTTTAATATTTTTGTTATCCCTCCCACTATATTATCTTCCATCTCAACCCCCCGCTGTTTTCCAACTCCTCCTCTTCCCCTGCATCATTGAAGTCATGGAAGTCCCCACTTGCAGTTGAGGGCTGAAGTCAAATCAAGTTAAAGCAATTTCAACAAAAGGTCAGTTTGCCAAAGAAAAGGTATTTCAGGTGCCTCCCAATTGTGAGCTTGTATTGAACACTTTGACAAGGTAGTTTCATCTGTACAAAAATGGGGAGAAAAAAAAGGAGGAAAGTTTGTTTAAAACAAAACAGCATTTTAAAAACAATGCTCCTGCCTTATTTTTTATTTTTTGTCTGAAATTGTTTGCTATCTATTCTGCCTGAGTTCATGATACATACCTGAAATTACTTTGTTTTGAAAGTATCAGAATGTATTGTCAACTTCTATATCAAGTATTGTATTTCAAGAACGTATTTCAACTTTTTTGGAATGAGACTTTGCATCTCTCTGTGCTTCAAGACTCCCCCACTTCCTCCTGTTCAATCGCTCTGAATATTATCCCCATCCTGCCTATGGTCCAACTGGTGTCTGGCTGGGATCTTTCCCTCGGTACTTCATCCCAGCCTACACACAGGCTTTACACATAGCTATCAGCACAGCATCTCGAAATGTTGCTTGTTCAGTCAAGGTTTCATGCTGACTCTCATGATTTCTCATGTCTGTCACTGAAACATCCTTTGCCCCAACCCGTACAAATGGCATCTTGTCCTGTCAACACCCACTCAAAATAGTGTAGCAAAAATCCCTTTTTGACAGGATCCAAGGGAAGCATGTACTGCGAGGGCCTCTGATGCTGTTCCAGATAACTACAGAAACAGTGCTTTGAAGAAATCACTGTAAGACGAGTACCGGACTGGTTAAAAATCACTCACAAAGAATACATACTGTGAGTGGGTCTCCCTCCAGCTGGAGGAATACTTGAAGCAGGACCCAGCACTGATCTGTCCATGCTCATCTTTTATTTCATTAGTAAGCTGGGTGAGATAATTGAGCATACACTCAGAAAGTGTGCATGACATTGACCTGACTTGTTCTTGTTTTAATTTTCCAGGTGTTTTTAAAAATCTTTGAAAAGTTAGAATACAGAGCTGAAATACTTTAATCTCTTCTTTTTGGCTTATCCAAAAATTTGAGAATATTTTATTCCTGGTAACCTTAAGAGGAATTATTTTATTAGTATGCTTATGGCTGCAAACCAGAATTTGGGGGTAATCAAACAGCACTCCACATCTCTCTCTCTCTCCCTCAGCTCAGTTCTCCATCATATTCCCTCCTTCTGCCAGACATACCTGCCCTGAGTAGTTGTATTTCATTTCCCAGCAATAATGCAATATGAAAATACACGAACCCTTCCCCTTAAATATGCTTCTCCAGATCTAGTCATGGAAACATTTGGCAATAATAACAGAAGGGCAAGATGTCATATGTGCAAAACATTGGCTCTGAAAGATCTGGCCCTCAAAGCTACAAAGTTAAAATCTGCATTACGCCCTGTACTTCATATTAAAGGTCCTGTCTTTAAGCAATACTGGAAGACACAGGTTCTCCATAGAGCCTTTTGAAAGATAGTTACTGATTTGCACTTCTGGTAAGTTTACATATTCAAGAAGCTTTAGGCATTTTCATTTCCTTTTAAAAGCACAAAAGGGTTTTGTGTTGTTTTTTTTTTCTCTCCTTCCCATTTGGATTGTAGAGGTCAGCTTAACTTAATCAAAAATATATTGCATGTGTCCAGGTCACTAAGCTTTCAAATGACACAAGCTCCATAAAAAAACTCATGAAGTCTTTCTGAGAAAGTCATTCATTCACACAGACTTGGGAAATTAGAATAGAGATTTAATTTTTAAAGTACATCTAGTGTGAAGGGAGGCTGCTCGTCAGCAGCTCCCAAGGTTGCAGTCCCTCATCCACACACTGGCACACTGGAAAGCAGCAGTGCAGGGACCCTGACTCAGTCCTGCCCACCCGCCCGTCTTACTGTGGAGCACTAAAGTGATTCAGCATTAGCAGCTCCTCTCATACAGGGCTCTAGTGCCCATCTACTGAGGTACTTAACTGGCTATTTTATGCTGTATTCAGTGGGCTACTCTGGCTCCAAGCAGGCACTTCAGGGCTTTTGTAGACTGGGGAGAAAGTTGTCAGTATCTATTCCGAGGACGAGCTCCCAGGGAGCAAGCTAACTACAGCCCACGTTTGGGAGACAGGTATTCGGCAACAGACTAAGCCTACCCTAAGCTTTCAAGTTGGCCTTCTCAGGGCAATAATTACTTGGTTGAAAGAAAAGGTGAAAAGCTGTCAATCCATTCCCAATTCCCATTTCACTTATCAGTTCCTTGAGCCTCTCAGCTCCCCTCAGGCATCCTTTTCTCTGACATTTCTGCCCTCAGCAACTTGAATATGCCTCCCAGGCACTCTTCATTGCTATAGTAATGGCTGGGCATCCTTTCCTATTAAGTCACCAGCTTTCTTTACCTTCACTCCCCTTCAGGCCCAGGCTTTGGAGTGCTTCCCACAAAATCTCTTTACCCAACATAAGCTTTCCATCCCTTTTGATTCTGCTTCCTGCCCTCCCACCGCTGAACTTCTAAGATGTTAATAATGCATTGTCAGGTGCCCTCTGCGTTTCTGGGAAGCTGAGCACAACAACTTTAGTGCCTTATCTAAATATTTTATGTTCTAAACTACAGTCTCTTCTCAAAACATCGCTTCGTGAAGTCCTTCAGATTGCAGCTGAATCTCTGGTGATGTTCTTAACAGTGAACCCCCCAAAGATTGCTATTTATGTCACATGCTGCTCAAAAATAAATTCTGCTCTTGCGCTGCCTGCTTCCCGTAGCAAGTGACAAGCTTTGCTGTTAGCAGCGATCACGTAATCACACACTGTGCATTTCAGCTTCAGATGTAATGATTTCTTAAAGATTTTTAAATTATCTAAGTGATGAATATTTGGGCATATGGACTGCCTTGTAATCCTGTTTGTTCTCAGTACATCACTGCTAAAATATATCTGCAGAACTAAGGCTACCATTGTAATTACAGCCTCCATAAGGCTGTAACTGTCCAACAAAGAGAATTCATTCAGGTCAAAACAGTATTTGAATACCATTATGGCTACAGGGGGCTGCCTGGTAGTGCTGTGACGACTTGCTGTTGTGTTAATTGGTAGTCACAGATGTGGGCATTGAAAATGAGCGGCTGGAAGTTGGGTGAAAGACAAGCTGATATAATTAGTGGGAGTTGGTGAGGAGATGGACACAGACTTGCAGGCAAAAGAAGCTCTCCGCTTGCCAGCTAAAAAAGCATCCCTGTCTCTGGCTGCAGGGGTTACTTGCTGAATCTCGCTTCCATCTGCTTGGAAGATGGCTCTCCAAAAGTGGCAGACCAAATCCCATGCTCAGACAAAGCACACCTCCTCTGTAGCACAAAGAGGAAACTCCGAGCAGAGGGAGAAAACAATTGTGAAATCCAATCTTAACCAAGTACAAACACTTGAGCCGGAAGAGTCCTCTGCGTTGAGACACCCTTGAGGACAGATTGTTAAAGCAATTTCCCTGATTACCAGAAGAGTCCACCCAGTGGCACAAGATGACATTTGCTCCCTGGGAGACCTCACAATGGGGCTCCACTTCCATTCCCCCTTAGCTGGGAGCTGCATCTGGACACTGCTATGCAACCAGACCAAGTCTCAGTCTAGGAAAACTGCTTCCTGTGGATGAAGCTAAGATCTGGGGGCCAATCACGGCCTACGCTTATGAGAAAACATTGCAGTGGGAAGAGATACAGAGATATTCCTCCTGGACATTCACCCCCGTTGCTTTGCCTGAGGAGGCCAAGTGTGTCCTAGCATAGAGCAGGTTACAGAGGGCAGAGCAACTGTGGGAGTCCTGTTCCTTTATACTTCAGACACCCGTTCTTCTCACTTGATAAACTGGACTACCAGACATGGAGCAATGACTCCTGTCTATAACCAGCTAGCTCTCTCTCAGCCTGTGCGGAGCCTCTTTCCCAAAGCAAAGAGGTTCACCCTAACATTGACAAGACAGTTGAATTCAATGTCATTCATATGCATGTTCAGATAGAAGACAACCTTCTTTCTGGAGGCAATTCTTCACAAATTAAGCCAATGTAGCTGGGCTCCTTCTGTTTGGCATACACTGTTTCTTAGGGAATTCTTCTCTATTTTTCCCCATGCCCTACTTTACTCATCTGTGGCGTTTTTCGTACATTCCCAAGAGACTCTTTCAAAGAAGCAGCACAGTCCATAAAGAATTTGAATCAAAAGCCCAGTCCTGGTACACGTTTGCAATTTCAATTAATAAGAATTGCGAGTCATTATACATACTATGTGTTATGGATTTATGAAGATTTATTCATAATCATGGGAATTGGAGCATGAAGACCTCTGAAGATGACCTTGTTTACCTTCTCCTCCAAGAACAGGAAAATCTCTATCCATTCCATGCCTCAGTCAGGAGCCTTCAGCTTTACTCTGTCTTCCACTAGCCTTACAATGCAAAAGGCTCTCCTAATCATGACTTACATCTCATACTCTGTTTAAGCCCATTGCTTCTCTTCATCTCTATTTATGGGCAAGGAAAATAGATTATTCCCTTTTCTTTGAAGCAAGCTTTTTCCTTCTTGTAGATTTATCGTATCTCCTCTAGGTATCTTCTGGTAGACTGAAAAACCTTAAATCCTTCAGTCTTCACCAGCCACATTTTCTGAATTTCTGATGGTTGCTGTCAGTCATCTCTGCTCCCCAGCCAGGCAATCCATACCTTGAATTACAGTACCCCAAACTGGATACTTAGTTCAAGTACTAAATACAGTAGTACTAAATACAAAAAATTGTTGTCCCTAATTTATAGACAATTTATATATATATATACACACACAGAGACACGCTAGCACTTCTGCTTTTATTATAACCCCATCGTATTTTTGACTCCTGGCTCTGCAAAGTTTCTGTCTATTTCTTTGTTCCCCATCTGACATTTTTGCAACAGATTACTCCTAATAAGATACAGACATTTGTACCTTGTTCGTACAGAATTTCGTTCTACTGTTTTTCAGATCAGATTTCCAAACTGGAAATATCATTTTAATTCTCTTCCTGCTGAGCAATATGCCTGCAAGCCCTCTGTGCCTGGTGCTACCTGCAAGTTTAACTAGCAGATACGTTGTTAGATCAACTGTGTCATTAACTGAAGAGGTGCAAGCCTCATCCCCTCCAGAATCCACTCACACTCCACAACCCCACTATAATAGGTGTTGTCCAAGCGCAGCACTAAAAGATGGCCCTGCACCAGCAGAGCTTGCTAAGTCAATAGTCTTGCTTTAACACTGTTTAAATCTCCAGCTAACCTTTACCCTGGCTGCAGCTCTCTGACACAGGGCCCTGATCCCGCAAAGTACTCTTTTGCCATGAACTCACAAAGCACTGGTGACTCTCCATAGATCTGGCAAACCATGGCAGAGTTCTAGTTGATGGTAATTGCCCAGAAGCTGTGCTGCCATAGTTCATTAGTACTTTAGCATCTACAGCTCTGTAAGTGGCCTTCCTCATTATGTCCTTCTCAAGTCTACAAAATTCGGTCATTGCAAATGCCAATCTACACAGACATCCCTTTAGTTACACGCAGTCCAAGGATATCATTTCAGTTGTGTCACTGGAAGAGTACATTTCTCTGGATTTCAGTATAATAAGGTCTTGAGCTTTATCTATGCCTCTGACATCAAGGCACACTAATCACCTCCTTACAGAAAATATGCAGACATGATTTATGCGTTTGGTAAAATTTTATCAATTTACAGCAATCAAATTAATTAGCTAAATTAATTCCTGTTAATTTATTTACATTGCCTAGGAGTATTTCTTGCATGGATAGCTCCATTAACTGCAATGTTACGTTTCAGAGAAACACCAAAGTAGAGTTGTTCAGTTGTAGATCATGTTTAGGCTGTGACCTCAAGCCATATCTGCTTTGGCCAGCTCTGAAATCTTGGAAGCTGTTATCTCACAGGTGATTCACTCTCTCAGGATTTCAGTCAGCTCAGGAGGTGAGTGCTCCCCTTCAAGCGCCAGCCTTAAAGCACACAAGAACTAAAAAGAGAGGCCCCTTTGTCTGACCCAACCAGGGACAAGAAAAGTACAAACATAGCCAAGTCTGACAGATTGAAGTTAACCCTTGAAGTCCTACTGGAGCCTCAAGCTTTGCTCCCCACTAGTATTTTTGTGCAGAAATTACTCCATATTTTATTTGCTAACAACTTAATAACTTAAGTAAACACCAGTTAGTTTGCTAGTTTTTCTTCTGCAAGAAGGCTCATGGACTGCCATCTCCTATTGAGGGAAAAAGACGTTATGCCACTGTGTCAGTCTCGGCTTTATGAAAGTTTTCCCCTCTCCTCTTCTTCCCTCCCTCTCCCTCACACGTTTATTTTCCTCGAGTGCTTCATGGAGGCTTTTATAAATAACTGGACATACTCATTCTAACAAGCACTTTGGACAGTCAGATTCATTTCTGTATAACCCCTTGCAGTGCTATTCAATAAAATGTGAATAATTACCATAGCAACTGCAGCATGTGGTACATATGGCGCCTCTGAGAAACAAAGCATTTTCTTTCTTTCTTTTCTTACCCTTAAAAAAAAGGACACATACATTAGTTTTTAATACAAAACGATGTCTTACAGTGTTTATTAGAGAGGAAAAAAGGTTTTCAAAGGAAGAGCCATCTCTCACTCAGCTTAAAAGCTCAGATAATCAATTCTTCATACATCACCATCCTTTAATCTCTCATTTCCTCACATTATCAATGTGTACATTTTTGCAAAATGGAAACAATAGGTTCTTAGACAACAAAGTACCCTGATTATATCTTCCCGTGCTCTTACTTGCTGGATGCTCCAATAGACAGACAGCACAAAATGAAGGGTGGTGACTCATGGAAGGACTGGATTAAACCTGAAGAGTAGCAGCCCTTCAGAGCTGCCTTGCATATCCCCTGGAGGCTTCCTCCCCCTTGACAGGGACAGCTGAACTATAGAAACCAAACTGCACCTGAAGTGTACATCTCATGTCCTGAACACATTGGTAACATCTTGTTATTAACACCAAGCTACAAAACTGAGCATTGCAGGAGTTGTTTCACATGTGATTCCACAGACAGCAGCAGCACACAGGAGTGGGGCTGAGGACCATTTGGAACTAGTAACTGTGACAGTCTTGTGTTTGTGAGTCAAGGTCCTAAAATGTTTTGTCAAGATTAAGGTGTGGTAGCTTTTGAGCCTGACTGGTTGTCTCTAAAGGTATCATCTTGTTGACCATACAGCTAGAATCACATGCTCGTATGTACATGACATGGACATTGAGTTTTCGGAGTATGGAAGAACAGTGCATTCTTGGAGACTGGTTTCTCAAGCTCACAGCTTCAAAAGTCAAATTACAACACAGCCACCATGTTCCACCAAAGAGCCCTGAAGTAGCGTACTCTTTTAGCATCCAGTTAGAAACTGAAACTGGGGAGGGCCATCAGACAGAGGAGGGATCGTGCTCTTGTTGACTGAGCCTGCAAGTTATGTATCCCTAGTAGAGCTTTTCTCAGCATAAAGTGTTGTGATCCTGTTGAATTCAGAGGGGCTGAGTAAATCCTACCCTGTGTTAGCAACCGCAAAGCTCATATCCTTCATACCATCATCCTGCAGCAGTTCATGTTGCCTAAAACACAATATGTCAAGCCCTTAATTGAACTCTCCTGGCACAGCAGGCTTACTGCCTAAACTAGCAGATCCCAAGGGACTCGTAAGGGACATGGACCATCCCTTCAAGGCCTCAGAACTCCTGTACCAGCCTTTGTTTCCAGTTAAACCATTCCCTCGGTCTCTCTTTGTTGTTGTCCACCCCACAGGACCAATGGCAGAAAAAGGTTTCCTGAATGTGTAGACACCTTCAGGCTTAAGCTTAGGAGATTGAAAAAATGTGACATGCATGCCTCCCTGCCTCTGTCCCACTTTCCCCTGCTGACACATCCCTCCCTGAGCTTCACAGAGCCTGGTTCTGCAGGGGGATGAAGCGATATGGGGAGGAGTGGTAATGCTGCAAACAAACTCCTTTTCCTAGGTGCCCTTCCTACTTGAAGGAATAACTTGTACATGAAGGATCCCCTTTTCTTAGCTCCCATACTCCCAGATGGTTGGATTCTTGGGTTTTTTGAGATTCCTTTTGACAACATTAGCTATATTTATCTAAATCTGGCATGAAAAAGAGTATTAGTTATACCTAGCTGTAACCATTCTTGTACATATGTTGCAGAAATGGCCACCTGAGGTATGTAAATGTGGACCTGTTTTTGTCTGTTTCCAAGCTTTGTTTTAGTGATCTATTCAAACTCGGTTGTTAAATCTGTAGCAGGCAACCAGCAGTGCACATTCACTCTTCAGCCTTCAACCACCAAACCCAGCTGAAGAAAGCACAGCCCTAGAAGTGCTGATCACCAAATGCAATTGAGAACCGAAATAAACATTACTTTTCAAAATGGAATTATTGGTTACCATTTTATCCTTGATGGAATCAGGCTGCAAACATGATAAACATGAGCTCACAGTTTAACTAATAATGCCTTCAATAAAAACAAAAGAACCTCTTAGTCTTTTGGGGAATATATTATTTCACCAAAACAAATCTTGGCCTGGGATAATATGATTTATCTGAATACAACTTCCTGTCATAATCACCCTTCTCCGCATTTAGATGAATCTATTTTGAGCTGCTCTGCTACCACCCAGCAGCAATTTTTCAGACAAGAAGCCACTAGAGAGCGCCTCTTCCACAGCGATGGGACGAGCACTGTAAACCTGCTTGTATAAGAGACTATTTTGCTGAGAAGTGGAGAATTCAGTGACATGGGAAATTATTATGCACCATTCATTTCCTTGTAATTTAACTCTCGGTAACAAAAGCATAATGTATAGTCTGGTTTACTGGGCTGATTTACAACACTTTAAGTGAAAAGACGATTTCCTTCTCTTCTTTTCATGCTGACATCAGCAGATACAAAGCGTGCATCTTGTAACATGACATCGCCGTAGACAGAGCAATGCAGAAAAAATCCCTAAGAGGTTGTGGCACGGTGAACGGCAACTCAGGAGCAGAGAAGCAGGCCCAGAACCACAAGACAGTGCTTCACACTCTCGTTCCCCACAAGAAAAGCCACCACCACCACCTCACCAAGGCAGACTAACAGGGAAATGGGGCTCCCACCCTTTGCTGCAGCTGTGTGGTTTGGCACCTTCGCACAGAGGCTGGTGTCTCTCATCAGACAGTGTGAGCTTGCCTTATCTTGTGCCAAAACACTGTCCTTAGAAACCACCTTCTTTTTGAAACTCAAAGTCTCATTTTGTTGTCTGGGCATGGGAGGGTGGAGATAAATCATACTCCAATATGTTGTTCATTTTATGGGACCATGTTAGAGCACCATGCTCATACCAGGTGTACCCATGAATTCCCTTTGCTCCTTCACCACATGTAAGAAAACTGGGTAAGACCTCAATGTGCTGTTACCTAGACTTACAAATACCAACTGACACTTTTCCCTTCTCAACCTCATCTGAAAGGCTAGAGAGAACCTATCATTATAATACACCTTCATATAGCCTCAGCTTTTGCCCTTGACTCCTTAACCCAAACCTCTGTAGGCACCTCGTAAGTTTGGTTTTTGGTGGTTTAAAACAAAAAAATCAACACAACAAAACACAGACAAAACTCACTTTTACAGACAGTAAAATAGCATACTTTCAGCCTTGACAAGAAGTGCTCCATTTCTGCCCAAACGTGAAAAGTAGAGAGGCACATACAAGGTGCTAAGGGAACATGAAATCTCACAAGAATGAGTTTCCTCTCCTGACTTCTGTGCATCTTGTGGTTCAGAGTTGGTCAGAAAAGATATGACAGGGACACCAAGAGTGGTGTTTTTCAGAGTATTTCAGAGCTGAGCAGGAGGCATCTCCCTGTGATCTCTTTAAACATATACACACCTGCAAAAAAACCAGCATGTTGTTACACAGAGAAGTGACGGGGACATGAGAGCCTGGTCTGGTCCTTTTTGGCTGTCTGTGAGACTTAAGGGAGTAACGGAGACTTCTTTATTATGACTCTCTTAAAGAAAGCAGGATCATAATTACTACCTGGGCTTAGCTG
Organism: Dromas ardeola; assembly: GCA_013398915.1. NCBI lineage: Eukaryota > Metazoa > Chordata > Aves > Charadriiformes > Dromadidae > Dromas > Dromas ardeola. Next base: position 11,692 of record VYZM01000037.1, on the reverse strand, counting down.
AAGAGGTCAGACCTCCACGTGGTCCTGCCGGATACCATTTGGGGTAACCAAGTTGACCTCTGCCCCAGCAGGAATTATGGTAACTTCCTCCCTATCAATAGACTTCACCAACCTATTGATATCTCCAAAGGTGAAACAAATTTGGCAATATGATCTGTGTGTCATTGCCTTGGGCCTCAACCTATGGGTGGAAAAATGGGCGCAGTTAGATCAGCTCTTGAGGGTGGGCTGCCTGACTTATGACTACATTCACATGGACCATTACATTAATGGCTCAGTGATGTAAGGGGGCGGCCCCTCATCAAGGGCCACAATCGCCACCAATGCCTATCCTGGTGACCAGAAAAGACACTGACCATTGGGCGGTGAGGGAAAAGATCCTGGATGTACATCCTATGTACGGAGATGAGGACTGTTGGAGGGGCCGGAATATCTATGGGCGGTAACACAATTGACAACAACATCTGTCCTGGTAACCAGAAAAGATCCTCCAGCCACACGGCCTTGGTGGAAGATCCTGAACGTCTATCCTACAGGAGACAGGATGAGGACAGTTGGAGGTGCCAGAACATCTAAAGGTGGTGATTTTGTGTCTGCTACCTAGAATTGCACACGGGTGTTACCACTGTAAGCAATACTGTAATTGTAATTGTGACTGTTAATCAACTAAACACAAAACAGGGACATGGGATCTCATAATGATTACCAGTATATATCACAACATGTCACATACCGATAATGACTTATTACCATGACCAGGTAATGGGCCACCATGGCCATGACCAGGTGGATGGGATACTTTCAGTTAACCCAGAAAAGGAACATGAATTCTATGTATGTTCAATAAATTGGGTGAGAGAGCAGGGCAGAGCAAAGGGCAGATACAACAATTGACGCTGGAGGCAGCAGAGATAGACAGAATGTCCCTGCATCTAATCTAAGACAGAACCCTGCAGTGTCTGAAGGGACAAAAGAGCACACAGTACCAAGAGAGTCTTGTTTCTGAGAGATGGCACATGAAAACGACAGTCATGAGAGAGAGGCACCACTTTTCTATGTGAGAGCCATGCAATCTCCTGAGGAATGAGCTGCCATCTGCAGGTGCCCATTGCTTTGCAATGAAGGAGGGATGAATGATGCCATGACAATATTAGAAAAACTTTACAAACAGGATGGGCAAACAGGGGCAATGGCACTATTTACAGTATGCCAGATGCCAGTGTCTACATTAAGTCAGGAGATTCCCTTCACCTGCTCAGGTGCTGGCAGTTGCCTATTTTTACCTCAGAATTGACACTCCTGCCCACAGACACAAGAAAAAGCTCTTTTAGGTGCCTCACAGCCACCATTTCATTCCCAAGCAGGTATCTTGATCAAGAGGATGATCACAGGAAGACCTGTGGGATTTTGCTCAACAGAGTGAGACCTGAAGGAAAAATAGTCATTATGGATAGCAGAGAAGTCAATCAGTGGCTTTATGTCTTTACAAGCAATGCATCCAACACCTAGCAGAACGCACAGGTGCAAACCTCAACAGACCCTCAAACCTCTAAAGGGAAGTAATTCTTGCCTGAATTCTATGCACCATGTAGTCCAGGATAGGTCTGAGAGTACCACAAGGCAAATACCACAAAAAGCAATGTACTACCACAGCTCTGCTACCAAGTCACTTCCTTCCTCTTCAAGATTTATTGCAATAAGCAAATCCCACAGGATAGATCATCTCAGCTGGATAACAGTGGCTCCTTCAGAGAAACTGATAGGCGATATCATGGAAAAGAGGGTTTAGGTCTGACATAGCTCCCAGGTGGGCTGCATGATAGCCATCTCTAGACTGAGGAGTTCCCAGTCTGTAGGCTTGGTATTAGAACGGCCCTCTAAGAAGGAAACTCCGTATGTCTGTCCCTGATATACAGAATGAACAGGTTGGACAAAAGAAAAAGAAGCAAGTAGTAAAGAGAACAGGATCCTCCACTGAATAGCTCTTTAATAGTAGTCATTAAAGAACAGTAAACAGTAGTAGCTATGGTATCATCTGTGTAATACAGACCACAGGAGGGCATGGTACCTACTAAACAAGCCTAGGCTTGTGTGATAACTTTGAGGGTCTCAAGATAGTCTGTAGCAGAGAGAGTTTGCAACAACAGTATTACAGGCTGAAATAACCCCTACAAGAAGTTGTGCTAAAAGGACATATGTGCAGAGGTCTTCCAGCTCGGTGGCTTACTTCAAATAGCAAAGCCAATATGTAGACATACCCAAAAAGTGGTAAATGAGCTTCCCTGCTTCTGTTTTATCAGGTACATTGATGATTCAACAGCAGTGAATCAGACAACAAGAGGAGCAGTTGGTTAGTCTGAAAGCACTGAGTCTTCCTGCACTGAGTCCCTGTACCTGACATTGTATTGCCGCTACCTCAGCCTGTAGGCAAATCTGTAGGAACAACATGTTAAATCAAATGGCTGGGTTTCAAGTAAGTCATTCGCCTTAACATGTATTATCAGGGCCCTTACAAAGCAGCTGGGGTGTCTGGTTCATGTTTTGGTCAGATCATTGGGACCTACCCCTAGCGTCTTCCCAGCAGACAGGAGCAGCAACATACCACAGAGCTCTGTGACTGGAAGCTTAGCCACATCCACTGCCTCTTTTCTGGAGAGAAGTGCAAATCTGGTATAAGCAGGTGCAAATTTTACTGAAACCAACGTTGCACTCTTGACACTCAGCATCTCTGGCAAACTCAGTTATGGTCTATTGAAGTTCTTATTCCCACAGTTTTTGTGGAGATTGGCTGTCAGTCTACATCAACCATGGGAAAGATTCCCGCTCGAATACCTGACTGGTAGCTAGTGAGGAAACTGGGACTGTGCTAGCTTATCTTAAAAGGTCGCAAGCACTGGTCAGCAGCTCAGGTGGTTACCATAAGCAGAGAAATAGTTTATTGCAATAAACTCTCCAGTTTATCCAGGTGACTCTTTTAACTTCAATAAATTCTCAGGTACATTTGTGTTCACACTGAAATAAAAAACAAAACCAAACCTTACACAACTCCCCTGGGAGCTACTTATGGACTTCATGAAAGTTACAAACTCCTTGAGCGCTGATGGTAAAGTATGCCCTTACTAAATAGACCAGCAAATACATTCTGCAATTCTTCTGAGTTATGATCATGAGAAAAAACCCACAAAATAAAACTTTTTTATTGCTCCCAGTGTACATAAATTCTAATGAATTCCCTGATGAAAAATTTGGTTAAAGGTAGGACTGGGTTGAGAATATGCTCTGCCTTAAAATATCACCCGTGTGCACAGTTCTAATGCTTTAGATTAAAAAAAGAAAAAGTAGAAAAACCCCAACAACCTCAAGGTGCACAGGAAGTCCCAGAAGAGTCCTACACTGTTGTTACAAGCACATATTTGGCAGCTACAGCCATGCTTTCAATATGTGTTGGCATCACTGAACTCTTACATCTCAGCTACAATCCAAATCATACCTTGTTAGTCACCAAAGGCATGTGATTATGTTTCCCAGGTTTGATTAGGTGGCTTACAGAACTAACATAGACTGCACAAATGAAATGTTCTGTACTTCAACATTTGCACGTTATTAAACACATTATTATTTGTATAGTTCAAGTTGTGCAATTCAACTTATATCAGTTAGTTACATGCTTCACAGTGTGAAGGCACAGTTAATTCTAACATTTCCAACTGACGTGATCTGAAACCTTAGTATTTTTCCATGAACTCAGTGGAAAATAATTTCAAGTAATGAATCAATGTGAGAATTTCACAACTGTTTGTGAATAGGAAAAAAAGAGAATTGTTAAATTAATTATTTATTGAGAGTTACTCCCTTCTGTTACACAAGAAGCCTTCTAAAAGCCATAATGTGCTCAGCAAGGGAAACTGTAGAAGTGTTTGTTAAAGTTACAACATGGGGCTCCAGGCTTGTTTTTGGCTAAGAGACCTGTTCAGTTTCTGGGTAGAGCAGTTATTGTATGGATTTCCTCACAACCACCAGCACTGCAAACTGAGCCTGGGATCAGAGAGTCATGCTGGATTCCTTCGGTTCTGTTTAGCATCCAAGCAAGCCAGAAAAGCTCTACAGCCCCAGTGACAGCCTCAGTAAAGCACAGGGAGCTGCAGTGCCTTCAGTTTATGAAGTAGATTTGCACAGGTGCTAAAATCACAATGAACTAGCAAGAATATTCTGCTTGTCACGCAGAGGAAGGAACTGGAGGTAACTCTCTTCCCTGGCTGCTCTGATGCTGCAGTGCTAATGGGAATATCAAGCAATACAAGATATTTTTGTCAGAAAAGGCAGCAAATGCAAACAATGAACAGATCTCTTGAGCAAGACTCCAGCTTTACCCAACCACTTTTCAGAGTCAGATCAATATTAAGTTTCATGTGATACCTTGCACTTTTCATGAATTCTGTGGTTTTAGGGCTTCTAAATTACACATTTATATTAACATTACTTTAAAGGGCAATATATTCTTAGTCCTATCCATTCAGAAAAGTTTGCATGGAAATAATTTAAACTCTGCTAGAATAAATAATTTAGGCTTTCCCTTTTTATTACATACTAAGAATATCCTCATGTAAATGACAATTGCAGTGTCCCTGTAAGGTGAAATTTTTACCATACAATTCTGTAACTACGTTTGCAATGCTTTTAAAACAATGTATAATCTATTTATGCACTCTGTGTTTTTTCCCTACCTGAAAAAAAATGGGCTGAATGGAGATGTTCCTTGTTACATATTTTAAATTTCTTTTTTCACCTGTGTTACCTATTGACTCGATAGAATTTTAGTGTAGCTGTATAGCGTAAATTTTGAAATAAATAAGTAAATAGATAGGAGTAGACCCTGACCTGGACACAAGAGATCAGAGGCATCAGGAGGAGTGTAGGGATGCTCTAGCTTAGCAGAGATAGACCTCTCCCTACAGATGGCTTTGGAAAACTTGCACAGGTTGGACCTATGTTTTTGATTTTTTAACATCTTGAACATCAAAAAATACTTAGATTAGCTTTGTTTCCGCCAAGAAAAGATAAGGAGGGAAACCAGAGAGTAAAGTTCAGTCTTCCCCCAATCATAAGTGGGAGTGGTTGTGAACTTCCTTTTCCTCTCATCAGCCTCCATTTAGCAATTTGCTAATGTGTTGGTACTTGGTGTTTCAGCCTTATTTTTGACACCATCTTTTCTTTCCCAACACAAACACTGAACTGACAGAATGACATAAATTTTTCCACCCAAGTTTATAGGGATTCTGAGTATCTTCATGTCTGTTTATTGTACATGACAGGGCTGATAAACAATGACTAGAAACCCAGAGCTAGGTACCACTGGAAACCCAAAAATGTTGCTGCAATTGGTTCACGTGAATCACATTCCAGACCAAAGGAGAGAGTTCCCTGCCTCTGTCCTTCACAGGCTTTCACCAAGATTTTAGGGTCGATCTGAACTGAACTTGTGAAGGTTCAAATATTTTTCTTAGAGTTCTCTCGATTCTACGCAGTAGTTGAAGAAAATGAGGGAAGGAGAGGGGAGGAGAGGGGAGGAGAGGATTCTCCCAAACCAGTTTTGAAAATCTGAAGGTCAAAATGGTTCAAGGATGGCTTGGTTAACCTGTGAAACATTTGTAATTTTTCCATCATCACAAAACCATAGTTCTTTCCAAAATTTATGTTTTTCCCCAATTAGCCTTCTAAATAATTATGCGTTAAATAACACACAGCTGATCCTATGCAATTATTTCCCTACAGAGGAAGGCAGTGAGCCCCAGGAGCTCTGCATTTCCTCCAGCTCTCCTGCACATTTACCCACAGACAAGGGCCCTGTGCCTTGACACTCCAAACCACACCCGCAGAGCAAAAGGTGCTGCTGGCAAGTGCAAACAGCCGAGGCATCACAGATCCTCAATGCAGCCACCCTTCACTGGCACCAAAGGGTGAGGGAGAGGCAGGAACGATTAGGAAAAGCCTGACCTAGCCAAACAGCTCAGCTTCAGTGTGCCTTCAGGGGCAATGTGGCCCCACGGCACAGCCAGAATTAGACTTCAGCCCTTCCTAAGCCTCAGCTCACCTTTTGTTGACTACTACTGTAATTTTTTTTTTTGCTGGCAGTAGCAGTTATCATTCAGATAAAATGCATAAAACATACTGACACAAAACCATGGTAAAACTATTTGGTCTTTGCTTTGTTTTCAGAAGGCATGACTTTATTGTCAGCAGCTTTCCAGTAACACTGCACAAACACTGATGGGTCCCAATAATATCAGAGTACGTACGAGGACAAAGCGTGATTAGTGTTTGACACCATGAAAACCAAGATGTTTCATGTAGCCCTTTGCATTGCTTAGCTTGTTCATGCCAGATTTGAGGCAAAGTACATGATTTCTGAGCTTAAGCTTGCTCTTTCTGTTTCTGATTTCTGAGGAATTTCATCAGATGAATTTTTTTCCCTAACAAAAAAAAAAAAAAAATTTGAAAACTCCAGCCTCCCCCCTATTTCTCCAGCCTATATGCTGCATTATAACTAATTCAGAGTATTCACAGAACTAGGCAGTACCTTATCCCCATACTCAGGGGCCTATCTGTACCCGAGGAGGTCCCACTTAGCAGGCGCTTGTGCTACAGCCCCTCAAGCCTCCTGCTCTAAGTGCAGGTGTCTGCAGTTCTTCCTCACCTTCCCACAGCTGCACCCAGAGACATCCTAGGGGTCCTTATGTCTCCAAGGCACAGGACAACCCTGTGAGCATCACCTCCTAGCTGGGCAGCAGAAAGGAAAATGACCCCCACCACCACCTTCCACAGTTCCCTGTGACTGTGTGCTGAATGAGAATTCAAAAATAAGATATATTCCACAGCCACAGCTTAACATGTCATCATGGCCAGATCCTGACTAAGATCCCGCTATGGACAGCGGGATACAGCCAGGAGGGCTGTGCCAGCATATCAACAGCAACGGACAGAATCGTTCAGAATCATCCTTCTTCCTCTCATAAAACAGGAATGACAATAGTATTTTTTTCCTGACTCTTTTGGACACTGACTCAGAATGCATTTGGGCAGATATAGGAAGTTAGACACACAAGTAATCTCCCTGAGCACTTAAAAAGTGCTCAGGCATTTAAATACCTTCATGAAGAAAGGTTTAGATCACAAGGGTAGGAACCATCTCTGAGTATAAAACACCTGGCAGATTAACACTTACTACCTTAATGACAAACAGGAGATGGGAGAAGTTTGGGCCTTAGCTTGTATGAGTAAACTCTTTTCAGTTGCTGTCTGGCACCTTTCAGGATCACTTTGAAGATTAAAAAGGAAAAAAAGAAAAGTGACTTAGCCAGCTGAATTCTGCCCAGTTCGACAGCTAAATCTGGACTAACTTCATTGATCTTGGTGAAGTAATCTCCTTTTTATACTGCTTTAGCAGAGAGGTTTTGGCCTGGGATCATCTCTAAAAATGTATCCTTTTCCAAGTTAAATGAACAAAAAATATTTGGGAGGGCAAGGAGTTTAAAAGTAAAGGAAAAAAGGAGAACATTTGGGGTAAGAGAAAGTGGGAAAAAGATGAAAGAACATGGAGACTTTTGAAAAGACTTCCAATTGGATTAAAATGATGATAAATGGAGGTGCAGCACAGGGGTCAGGCTCCTCTCGATAACAGGATCTGAGTGCTCTCAAACAGTTGGTGTCTGTCAGTTATGCGGGAGCCCCTTTGGTCTCTTGTGACTAGAGTTTTTCATCGTGCGTTTCTGACAGGATAAAGCAGAGCAGCTAAACAGGATAATTCCCACATTCTGCTGGGTGAGTCATTTCCCTCATGCTTTTGAAAAACCTTGCAGGCAAAGGGGAGCCGTGCTGACAAAGCAGAGGAAGTGCACTTTTTCGGATTTCACAGGGCGCCTGGTTCAAACATGTGTCGCTGTGACAGAGAACACCTGCAGCATGGTTCAGCGGCAGTCTGGCAAACACAGCCAGCCGGCTCGGTTGGGGCCCTGCACACCGCGCACGTGGACTAGAGGGCTTTATTCTTTATTTTTATGTTATTTATTTAAACCTTCTGGGCAGTAGGATGAAACCTTCAGCCAGCGCACTTTTCTCTCTCATTATACAGCAAGATGCAATGACTGAATTAATGAAGCTGCCCAATGCAGAAACAATCTCTACAGCGAAGAGCCCCATGGTGTGAAGGAGAATATGTATAGCTTAATGCTGTTTGGCAAGGCTAAGCTCAACTGGAGCATCACAGCATTAACGGTGTTCCTTAATGCCAGTTTAGCATTATGGAGGTAAAAGGGATGCCATTGAGAGCAATCTGAGCGGCTGGTGAGGTTGCTGAACCTGGTGATTAGCAGACTAATTACCCCCTGTGGCTCACAGCTCATTAATCAACCATTAAAATAAGCATTTCCAAGAACAGTCTCAGATGTATTAGGAGAAAAAGGCTGGGATAGTTAGTCTGTAGCCAGTTTGGGCCAATTTGAATTCAGCTGTTACAACAGCCAGGAATGATATCTCTGAATCATTAAATTCAGGAGCCCCTGCCTAGGACCCAGAGCTCACCAAAGCCTCTGAGTGAAAACACCTTTGGCCAGTGACCTCTAACAGCCTCCTCTTTCTTCCCTGCTCTGGTCATCCTTCCCACCAGAACATGCACCCCATTTCCCTGCCCCAGCTGTCATAACGCTAGGCATTCAAGGCAAAAGTTCGAGGCCCTCCTGTCAGTGTCAAACATCCATCTGACCTATGGGCTGATAGCAGTTGCAGCTGAACACTGAGCATATCAGAGTGCAAATGCACCCAGTCCAAATTGCACCACACTAACACCTTAATGCAAATTTGTTCAGCTTAACCCTATGCCAAATGAGGGACACAACAGAAGGCAAAACAAGGTTTTACTCAAACCGTGGCTCAGCTGCACTCACACCACCTCCCCAGAGCTACAGCACCATGACGGGAGCTCATCTGAGTGGGCTCCTGGGCAGAGGCGCTGGGTGCAAGCACCTGCCAGTGACACACACGACCAAAACACACCAGTGGACGTCAGCTGCCAGCAGTCAGTATATGGCAGGAGGCCCATCCTTACGTTCCCCACTTGTTTTAACAACTTTTACTCAGCCCATGACTTGGGCTTCCAGCTCTGTGCACACTGGCCAGACTAGCAGTCCGGGTGATCTCGTCTTCACCATTTGTTCCTAACACCCACTCCTTTGTCTAGTCTTTATACCTGTCTCTTCTATTGCTTTAGAGAAGATCTGTGTAAAAAGGCAGGCCAGCTAAAACACTGTCCTCTTTTGACTCCTTCTTTAAAATCCCTCCTGCTGGAATGCCTGCAAAATGTTTGATAACAGACAGACCATGTGCAAGACGACACTTTTCTCTTTTAAGTTAATGAAGAAGGTTTCATTGTTTAACCTGTCTTCTGTCTGGCCAGAGGCTTCTGCTTAGTCTCGCTTATCCGTATATACAGTTAATCAGGTCTTCAGTGAAAGAACTGTCTTTATTACTTGTGTCCACCACTTAGCATGACGAAGTCCTGAACACATGCTGAGGCTGCAGGATAGGGTAGTAGGATAATGCACGTATTTTCAGATCAGCTGAGCTTAATGAAAATCCCACAATATTTAGAGAATTGGTTAGAGAATTGGCTGAAGGTGTCTCTGAGCACCAACACCCCCAAAAGGAAGGGTGAAGCTTCAGAAATCTGCAAAGGGGCCTGTATCTTAAAAA
>VYZM01000033.1:155412-185204 GCA_013398915.1 Dromas ardeola | reverse complement strand
AAAAAAAAAAAAAAATAGTGGGGTTCTGAAGACTTAAAACTTCTACTGGCAGTACAATGACATCATATACATTCACTGTTTACCCTGAAGGAGGGAAAAAAGAAAAGACGAAAAAAAAGACAACTTTAATAAAGAAAGGTACTTTCAGTAGCCTTATGCATAAGAAATACCAAAGGTGATCCATGTGATACAGGGACTGTAGAATTTTTGATAAAACGGAAGAGAAATTAGGTTTGCATCTTTCTTGAGGAGAATAGTTAGATATCTGAGGGGAATAAACACAAGTGATGCTGCAAGAGTAGGTGACTGTTCACTAACATGGGAACATAAATTACTGTTCTAGTAGAAAACAATTGAACATACATCGAAACAGGTTTATTTTGCAGAACATAAACTTTAGCATAAAATACCAACAATGGTATTCTAAGAAAAAACAATATACACATGAGAAGGGGGGAAAAGAGGCTACAGGAATACAAAGGAAGCCTAAGATAAGCAGTAACAGGGACTGGCATTTTGGTTTCATTCATCTTCCAGTATTTTGGAGCATTACACAAGAGCTCCTGCATGGGGTAACTTCCTTGAAAATGTCAAGGCATATTTTTCTTTTTTTTCTGTATTACAGGTTTCCAGTATATAACTGTTTTTCTCTCACTGAAGACCTGCACAAATCCTCTGCCCTTAGCCCTCTCAGTGAGAGCTGTAAGAGGAAACAGCTGTACGAGTCTCACTGGTGATTCAAATATCATGTTTGCTCTGTATATTAATTTCATTTGAAAACCAGCCTTAGACCCTTTGTAATGGGAACATTTTAAGAGATGGCCTGAATTTTACAGACAATCTGAATTTGAACTAAGTACAAATTTTGTACTTTTGAAAAGCAAAGATTTTCATGACAATCCTGCATTTATTCTTCGGAGTGCTTTGTATATATTGGGACATGCTTCATTTTCTCTAGAAGACTTAATTTGTCACTAAGTTCCTAAACTGCAAAGGAAAAAAAAAAATGTGTAAATGTTCAACTTCTCTATTACTCATATAAACATTAGCATAATCTCTATCCAATGCAACTTTTTTCAAATAAATCTTCCCAGGAAGAGCAAGAAATTATTGTATGAAGATACAGCTGCAGAGCTTTAAAACTTTGAGATGCAAGTACTGACAGAAGGAGAAACTACTTAAAACTGAGTTTATTACTTGCCTCCTATAACTTGCCATAAGTCAAATTTTCCAGAAAACAAGCAGGAAAAAATGTCTTTGTTCAGAAGGAAAATTGGTTTTGCAAAATGAAATAAGGGCTCTTGGCTTTTTCTCCAAGGGTTGCTAACACTTGCTGCTCTTATTTTTGTCATGCACAAACACGCACTAAACCTTCCATAATCTGTCTGTACCCCGGTGCCCGTCCTGGCAGCCAGCCCCCTCAAGAACCCACTCATCTATATTGTTCACCTTCTGCTCAGCCTTATGCTTCCCAGCGCTTCTGGCAGTGGCCTCCACTGCACCAGCTGAACCACCAAATGCGAATTTACATGGGGCTGGATGAGTTTGGGCTCCCTGGACCCATTAGTGACAGCTGCTCTGGCATGAGCTCTCTTGAGTCATATGGTAGAACTGCTCAGTGCCTCCCGTTAGAGTGAGGCTCCATCTATCCCTGGCTACCCAAATGTTTAATTGCTCCTTCAGCTTACCCCAAAAGGAGAGTATTTAGTTTATCCATTGGCTTTACTTGGGTCAATAATTAGCAGTAACGATGAATATATTCCAGTAAAATACAGTTTCAGTTATGTATAATAGAAAATTTTTAAAATATCATCTGTTTTCACAGCAAGTTAATTCAGATACACTGTCAAAATGCCTGCTTTACATGCAAGACTCCTGATAGCAACGTCCTGGAACAAATTAAGAAATATATCAGCAACATAGTCAAGTCGAAAACCAGATTCATCATTACTAATTTGGATGATACGGCATTTGCTTACTGCTCACTATATAGCTTGAAGAACCAAACCAGGGAGTTTGCAAGTTCTGTCTTTATCTTTCTTCATCTTCATCTCTTTATCTTTATATCTTTATCCTTATCTTCATCTCTTTATCTTTATCTCTTTATCTTTCTTTATCTGTTTTATGTGCTACCATAGACTGGGACTACTCAGCAGTGTTTGATAGACTGAAATGTGGGGATTTAGGCACCTCAAAATAGCCTACAGTTAACTGCTTAAGTATCACCTAAGCACCAAACACTCTAGTACTCCTAGGGTACTAATTATAGTTTGAAATCCCTCTAACGATTGGTCCTGTCCTGGTATCTTATAAACAACAAATCTTAAAAAACCCTTGTGAGGTAAATTTCATTTCATCTTTTAAATAGTTATATAAAGTGGACTGCAAAGACATCAAGTTCCTCGCTCAGTGCTGTGCTGTGAATCAATGATAGACTCAGCCACGTACCCAAAATGACCTACAGCAGTTTCCTTTCCTTTAACTGACAGGCTGTATTTTATCAGATAACAAATTATGAGATGCACAGGTCTTTTATTTTCCCCTATAGAATACAAATTATCAGTACTTGGAGTTAGGCAGACATTCTTTTATTATGAAGCTGTATAATGTTTCACAATTAAGCAGTTTCGTGATGGGAAAGTTCTGGTTCTATTTGCAAAGTTATAGAGCTCCATAGAGCATTGGCCTATTCTGTTATTTTAGCACTTATTTTTGCTTTTTTAAAAAAAAAAGAAATCAGGAGAACTTTTGAGCTTGTGCTTATTTGTTTTGCATCCCTACTTTAAAGACCTGGCCTGGAAGTTGAAAATTGAAATCTTCAAACATGTTCTTTTTCAAAGGTAGCGATTATGAACAAATTGGTTTGGGAGAGGAAGAGAGAATGGCAATTCATTATAAGGACTTCAGAAAGAGAAACTGCTGCCTTAGAAAAAAAAATGTAGGCAATTGTTTCTTTCAGTCATTGTTAATAAAATGGAAGTACTGTTTTACAGAACTGCAGGAGAAGTACTGTCAGAAATCTCTCTTTAGTTGAGACATCAATATAATGTATTAAAACAAATTCTTCATTCAGGTCCCATTCTTTTCCTCCATTAGGATCAGCACTATTTTTAGATCCAGATTGCCTCAGCAAGCGCTTATTGTCAGGGAAATAGCTGTTACAAAATGAGATGTGAAGTCTAGTGTGGTCTCAGCAAGTATTGCACAGTCTAGCGCTATAATGGTGAAGAATCCCTTTCACCTCATACCGAACAAGCAAAATTGTGGAAAACAGCCTTAGCACTGAAGCCATTTGGCTTCTTAAGCACTGAGTGTTTGTTTCATATCCTTTGATGGTATTTGCCAACCAGCTTCTGTTGTGCAATGTAAAAAATGGCAGGAGCCTGGTTTTGCACAGGAGACTCAAGCTGTCTTGCAGGTCCAGTGACTGTGAGCTATAAATTCAATGGCTCTTCATTTTCCTGCTGTCTGATATCTCCTACCTGTTTCCTAGCTGACTGCTAGCTTTATCAGACCACCAACACACTCGTGACTTCCAATCACTATGACAAGGAAGTTCAAAACATCTGGAAACAGTATTAGGGTGATTCCCAGGTACCTTCTCAGTGTGTGATGCCCTTCTTAGACTACAAGTGCTGTCTATGGGTGCTTGCTAGCCCTCCACTGGGCAAGAGATACGTTGGATCAAGTAATGCATGGTCAGCAGCCTCTCTTAGTATCTTGTTACTCCATCATTCACAAATAGCGAACCTCACTGAGCAAGTCTGGTCTTTCCTATGTGATGTATGATGACCCTGTTTAGCAAACAGGTCGGCATGATGTCACAGATGTGATAAAACTTCCTGTTTCCCAAGTCAGTAAAATTATTGTGCTATGTTAAAAGCAAGCCTTAACCTTCAGAGTACTGCTTGGCCTTTATCACGTGCTTATCACGTGCTTTAATGTACTCCAGTGATCAGTCAGCATGCTGGCAACACAAAGATCTACATATCTGCAGTGATGGATATTTCCTAAGGATAGTGAATAAGGTCAATTTCCATTACCAAAGCTATTGCTTAAACTGTGTTTCAAAAACAGCTATTCTTTAAAGTGGTAATCAGACACCTTGTTGGACTACAAAAAAGTTTTGTTTGGAGATACAACATCTCCTCATGAAGCCCTTAGTTTAGGCTTTGAAAAGATGATTGATTCCTTAGCCAGGTACCCTGCCTCCTTAATCCAACTTTTCATTGTCTTCTACTGCAGAAATGAGACTGCATGGAGGAAGGAGAGGGAATTAACTCCCTGCCTCACTCTCCTGGTCTATTTTGAAGCATTTATGTGAGCTCTCAATGGTGCTGGCAAACCTATAGAATAACTCTGTGTTGTACAAAGATTTGACTAAACCCCCCTCTGATTCCTGTAAGACCGAGCTGCACAGCATTGCAGCATGGCACACTGTGCACAAACTGCTTACACGTATTAGCTCATTTGAAGATATACACGGTCTTGCGCAGCAATGGAGATATAAGCAGAGAGATTAATTTTGCTACATGGGACAGACCTTTTGTAACAGCAAATAACAATTCCATTGTCTCCTTCTTTAAGGTAATCAAAGCTCCAATTAATTCAAAGTATTTTGATATAACATAGAATCCTACATATTTCCCACATGTACCTGCTCAGTAGTTCAAAACACTGATTGAGGGAAACTTGTATTAGTACTAAGGCATTTTAATATATTTTAAAAAACATTAATTTCAACTGAGAGTTTTAGAGGGAAAAACACGCTCCTGAGAATTTAATAATGGTTTTTCTAAAAGCCTTAATGACTTAGGACTCCGAGTCTCACTGACTTGCAATGAAAATTATGCTCTCACAGGTCCTGGAGGTTTTCAAAAATTAAGACAAACATTCATAAATTACTGGGGCACTTTTGATAAGTTTCCCCTAAATCACTGTTGTGGAATACTGCACACAAATCAGATCAGGATTGTTTTACATGCTTGCTTCTCCTTGGTAAGAAAAAGATTTTACCTTTCTCTTTTCACTGCTATAAACATCATGTGTCAGTATAACTTAAAGGCTACAGGCTTTTATTCTCAAAATTAGCCGGTGGTTTAAGTGAATTACAAAGGAGAAAACCGTTGTCAACAACTCAGTTCACAGAACCCCTAGAGTTACCTTATGTGGCATTTTAAACCTAGCATTAAAGCAAATAGTCTAGCCTTAATAAAAGAAAGATTATGGATGTTGTAGTACATGAATTATTGAGGAAAAATATTGCAGCCAAGGTAAATCAGAGAGTACTGAAAATCATCATCTTATTCTACTTCTATCTGTTAAAGTCAGCTTAGATCAAATAAGGTGATTCTAGGCTTTGATCAAAGATTTGTTTCTTTTAAGATGTAATTTTTGCTGAAATATTAACAAAAGCCTTTCAAGCTGGATAACACAGAGGGCATCGCAAACGATGAGGATTTCACACATTATTCCTGTGCAGCTACTTCTCGGGTAAACACGGCAACCCTTCTGCTGATCAGCATCTAACACAGGAAAGGCTAGATTTCTCTTCTCAGTCATGCTGGTACCCCACACCGAAATCTCAACTGACTGTAACAGGAAACATCAGGCTTGCCAGCGGTGTTAAAGTGGGAAAGCAAAAGCAAAACAAAATCAGACCTTTTTGATCTAGAAATTAGGTTACTTATTTGGAGCCAAATTCTATCACTTTTGTGTATGTGGAATGGCATCTTGTTCACGTAATACACAAATTTCATGGATTTCTGGGAGACGCACTGCTACCCAGCAGAGGTAGGAAAACCTGTACATGGCCAGTAACAGCTTGTGCCTCAGTTTACCTATCTGGAAAATTAATATCAGTAACATCTACATTCCAGGTCTGATTTTATTAAAGTTATGATAATACTTAGAGATCTTGAGATGCAGAAGTTCAAATAAGCAACAGATATTATTTCACATTCACAGTTCTGCCATTTGGGTAGGTTTTTTGATTGCTGGTTCCCGATAAGAGCAAGTAGGCAGAGCAAAACGGAATGGAAAAGATGAGCCACTCAAAGCCACGCACAGAAGACAGGCCTGAAATCGTGCATCTCTAAGGTACCTGAGGAAAAGACTCAGGCGTGAAAATACTTCCTTTAAATCAGAATCTCCCAAGCTCTTTTTCCCTGCACTGCAATCCCAAAAATGCACTCCTGCCTGCGCCTCCTGCTTTGTTAGCACAGTCGCGGCCCCGTGTCCCTGTAGCTGCACCACTCTATGGCTTTCGGTGTCTGCACCTCCCCTACAGCCTCATGGCACAGGCAACACACGCGCCTGCCCGCATGGGTACCTCAGCTCTGCTACCAAAGTTCAGGTGAGCTCCGGATTTTCTCCTCTCAAATAAGATACTTGCGTGATCCCTTGCTGGAAACTTGCGTAAGAAGGAAAAGTTTTTGCCAGACTGCAAAGGATAGCTTGGTTCTTGTTTGCAGTTTTCCATTTGTATATATATTTTTTTGCCTTTCATCTGAATGCCATGCTTTGATGTATCTCGATAAACACAGACAGCGTGTGCCCTGCCTGGCCCACATACCCAGCAAGGCGATGTTCTCAAGTGCAAGGCACGAAGTTCCTGCCAGCCTAAGGACGAAGCTCTCTGTCTGCCTGAAATGTCAGATACTATATTAAAAAGGTAGCAGATTGTGATGATAATGAAGTGCTGCAGCCTGTCGCTATGTTACCAACTGCTCTGAACTGCCATGTCAGAAGGAACAGCAAGGAAAATGCCCAGAATTCCTGTTTGGATCCCCTTCCCACGCCTACCACCAACTGAAGCATTTAAAATATTTACAGATATAGCCAGCATGTTTCTTTACAAACACAGCCTAAAAAAGATAAATAGATAAATATATTACCCCAGCGAGCGTGCTGTCCAAAATCATCCTCCTGCCTCTCCAGTTTGCCTCAGATTGCACCCTGCACCCTCCGACAGAGAAAGATTGATTTAGGAATGGGCATTTCTCTGCCCGTTCTCTGTCCCTTAAAGAGGCCAAAACTCCCCCTGACCGATGCAGTGTGTTTAAAAGTAGATTGAAACAGGAGGGGAGATGTTTTCCCGTTGACTGAGGATGAGGTGAGAGCCATGGATGCTCTTTAACAGGAGGGGGGACATTCTCCATCCTTCGGCCTGCTGATTCTACCTCTTATTGCCTTATTTATACGGTGTTAGCGTCACCATCCTGGGCAATGAGCCTTGCTGGATAATAAATCTGGCTGCAGCTGGCCTGTGAGGGGTGGGGGCAGAAGTGAGGAGGCTGGTGCACAAAGGCACAGCCAAAACCATTGCTTTCATCCCGTACAGAGCAGCGCACACAGCAGGCTTAATCCCTTCCCCTCCCTCAGCAAACCTACCTACTGTGCAAAGCAGAAAGCACTCGCAACCAAGCCACTTCTGCTCTCATGGAAATTTTTACGTAAACAAAGAGAACAAAACAGAGTCCTTATCACGATGCTAGGGATGCACTGTGACTTGCCTGGTGATTTTGATATGAGATGGGTCTTCATCGCGGGGCATGTTTGCTGAGAAGAGATTGCGTTTGGAAGGGCACTGGATCTGGATGCGATTCTGTGCTCATGGGCGCCAATGTCATTTTTAAAACTGTCTACTCAGTCAAGCAAACAAACTGGTTGGAGTCGCTTATTTCCTGCTGCACACTACACAGAAATGGAATTCTTAATTTTTTTACCAGTTGTGGCTGAATTTTCAGTTACATAAAATGGTAGGTTTTCCAAACATTATGAAAAGAGATCAGTTCTCTGAAAAGCCAACAACATTTACATTAGAAATAGGTTCATTTTCTGCTAAAAATCTACCGTATCATTATCTTAATTCAGCAGTAAAATATTTTAAACTGGTTTTGGGTGAAAATAAATTTGCGCTAAAAATATACAGCAGATAGAAGAGCCAAGAACACAATTACAGAAGTAATTCCATTGTTTGTGAAAATCACACTCGAATAACAGAGGCTGCTAGCCATTCAATTTCAATAACGAATGTTTTTCAAGATGATGTGAAGCTAAGCATCAAAAGGAGAGTGTCTGGATTTGTGCAGCGCACAGTTACAAAGCTCCAGGTACCAGATGAAATGGAGGAAACAATGTGATATGAAACATAGAATCTTTTAGGCTGGAAAAGACCTTTAAGATCATCGAGTCCAAAGTGTGTGCTGCTACTTGACAGGGTACTCTATTGGTAACAGAAAACAGAATTTAAAAAAAAAAAAAGACAAAACCAAAACCACCTAAATCCACAATTCCAGGTATTTCTGATTGTGTTTGAAAAAAAAATTCCTCAGAGCACAACTGAAGCCGTGTACAACTAGGAGAGTCCTACTCCTGTCCCTGTCCTGCTGGTGGTAAGGGCACGTGGTGGCAGCTGGTGTACTGAGAAGGAGGGGAAAGCAGGCATTTACCCAAATTTCTGATTAACAGTGCATGAAAGCTTCATGGTCTATCACACTTGATCCACTATGTTTACCCTCATGCCCCTTGGCATCGCTTCTGATTAGTCCTGCCATGCAACTCAGAGGAAAAATGGCAGAACTTATACAGGCAATACAAGGCCACAATAATATCTTTCAGTTGTTGTATTTGCTCCTCTCTCAGATTCATTTTCTGTTCCTCCTTTTTGCAACCACACTTGTGAATGAGCGGAATCTAGACCTAGCTGAGACAAGAATCAGGAAATATCTTATTCTTTAGGTACTGCTTAGCAACAGCCGTCAGCAGGCATATAAGACTAGGCTAATATTACGTATAAAGGAAAGAGAGAGACTGACAGGACTAACTCCAGTGGTCTACAATAGCTTTCAGCTGCACTGTAAAAGGCTGTTTTTGGTAGACCAGGACAGGGCTTCAAGTATAACTGTGTGCTTTCTCACCAGGGACTAATACTAAGGACAGTGAATAGATAGTTCAAAGAAGGGATGTCCCCTTCTAGAGGTTTTCCAGATGTCTGCCAGGTATATTTTAGGCATGAGGTGCCAACATGATCGCAATGATTAACTAAGGTCCCTTCCAGTCCTATTTTCTATGACCATATGATTCTGATGTATATTTTAATATATTTTATGCCTCCTATGAAAGAGGAAATGGAAATGATGCTGTACAGTTTCTTTAATAGTATTTGGTGGTATATTTTTATTGACAGTGAGGCCCCTGGAGTGCAAGATGTCAGATGCATTGACTCAAATATAAATAATTAAATTGTTTTTTTTCTCCTCCATTAATTCTCTTCAGCCCTTTACTCCCATTCTCCAGATAGATTCCTTATTAACATAATTGGAGCAGAGAGTTTTGTTTTTCACTTTTCAGTAGAAAGTTTTGCTGTATTTTTCCCCGCCCATGGGAATTCAGGGCATGAGCTTGACAACATCAGCACAGTTGATTGAAATGTGCCTTTTAACTTTGTCTTAGGAGAAAACCTAGAAAAAACATGAAAGAAAAACAACTCTAAATGAAAAGTGCAAGACACTGACTACTCCACAGCTCCTGTTTTGAGTGGATCAACAAAGGTTGACAGGATAAAGTCAAGGTCTGCCTGCACCGGTGAGACTTGTAATGAATGAAATTTTGGGGGGCTTCAGCCAGTTTGTTGTAATGAGGAGAAGTCTTCTGTGGTCAAGGCTCTTGGCTCTGGTTGTTTTCATCCGTTTGCTGTCAGTGCGTGCTTTATAGATGAACCACCATTGGCAGGAGGTAAAGCACATGTGCAGTCAGTTGGACACCCAGGAGCCTCAGTAAATACTGAGATTATCCATAAGAACAAATGAAGCATTGCCTAGATAAATTTTGACCATAGCAAAACCTGGTAAAACATCCAGTCTGTCACATCCAAAGGCATGATAAACATATATTACTGTGTACATAGGAGGTGACACCTTTATGCTCTCTGTTTTTCTGAGCCTGTGATGTCCTTTGCATTATTACAATTCCTGAGGGCATTCTGAGTTACCAGCAAATCACAGAATCACAGAATGGTAGGGGTTGGAAGGGAGCTTCAGAGATCATCTAGTCCAACCTCCCTGCCAAAGCAAGTTCATCCAGAGCAGGCTGCACAGGAACACGTCCAGGCAGGTTTTGAATATCTCCAGAGAAGGAGACTCCACCACCTCTCTGGGCAGACTGTTGCAGTGCTCTGCCACCCTCAAAGTAAACAAGTTTTTCTTCATGTTGAGATGGAATATCCTGTGTTCCAGTTTGTACCCTCTTGTTGCCTCTTGTCCTGTCACTGGGCACCAATGAAAAGAGTCTGTCCCCATCCTCTTGACACCCACCCTTTAGATATTTGTAAGCATTGATGTTATCCCCTCTCAGTCTTCTCCAGGCTAAACAGACCCAGGTCTCTCAGGCCTTAAATGAGAAGAAGCTTCATGGATGTATCCCCATCTTCACATTTCTCTTCAAGCTGAGAGAGTTACGGAATTAATTTTCTAGTTCATAATCAATTACTACAACACTAGAGTGGAACAGAAAGTATTTAAATAATTTCATAAGCATAATTTCATAAATGCCATAAATATCTCTTATATATCAACTTGTACTGTGCGATTTAATTTCACAAAGCCAGTGCTGTAGGATACAGGAAACTGTGAAACTTGCCTACTGCGCCCAGGTTCTGTACAGAGACTTCATTCTTCTCCAGTTTTCAGAAGTGCAGCTCTTACTCTATGCATGAAAGCGGAGAACATTCCTGTTCTTTGGTGTTTTAGTTGCTCGAGTGCTTTCTTGACTAGCTTGCTGCTCTCCTAGTAAGAGAAGAATTTCACTTCCATGGTTAACAAGTTTGCCATCTCTCCCCTCTGCTTCTGAAGGACCCAAAATATATGCCAGAGATTAACATTACAGCGTGTTACAAAGAGATAAAATGGAGTGGCTATCAATCAGATCCAAAGATGACATTGATAAGAGAGGAAATTCTGTTCCGTTTAAGTTGCTGGTAATACACTCACCTCTCTCTCTGGAGCTAGATCTTTTTGTCCTGGGTTTTCTTAGTTAAAAACATGACACTTAGATGCAAACTCTTTCATGTTGGCTACTAGATGGTAATAAGGCCATTGAAATGGATTGCAGCCAGCCAAACAGTGAGTCTGCAAAAGGTTACTGCTTCAGAATGGAAATGAAGAGGTGGGTTTTGTCCTGAAAGTACAGATAGGCAAACTGCAACGAACTGAGTTGGGATTTAGCAGATCCCTAAGGAAAACAGGTTGCCAAGGAGGGCAAACTGAGCGGCTTCAACTGGGGTCAGCCTCTTACTGTGAGGCCTGCATCCATATCCTACCCCAGACTCGCTTAGGAATCTGCTGCAAAAGGAAGAGTGCCACCTCCAACACCTCCACCTCCAGGAGCCTACAGACTTTACTTGGCTGAAAGTCCTCAATCTGCCTCTGACAGCCCAACGGTGGCTTTAAAAATGAGTTTCTGATGATCTCACTTTTCAATATCCCCAGTAGATGTTAGGATCAAATTTATGCTCTGAACATTTAATTTCAGTGCATTTTTTCGTAACATGTCATCTAGAAATGTCCCTTGAAGATTAACAGTGATCTCCTCAGGAAGAAAGAAGTTCCTGAGAAGTTACACTGCAATTGGCTCCCACAGTAGTATGGAATCATTATACTGATGTTTCTAATGAAATCATAAACAACTACCCAAAGAAAGTGAATAAAAAAGTGATTTCAAGTGGAAGTACCGCTAGCAAATTTCTAATCCATTCTGCCTCTTAAAATAACAGAGGATCAGAACAGCATCAGAACAAATGAAGTACCTGACCATGCATAACAGGAAAAATAAAACAAATCTGATTTGTTACTCTTCAAATTAATAAGGAAGTTCCCAGTGCTGGCACAAAACACTTGGTCCCATTGTATCATCCTCACTACTTACCCACCCACCATTTCATACTTGAAGGTATTCCTGTATGACTGGAAGAGATGGAATCATCTTGAAGGAAAAAAGTAATTTGGTGGCTTGCATTCGATACTCACTAAGTTATTATTTCTTTATAATAGCCAATATGTCTTTAATTTTCAGGGTCTGTGATAATGGAAATGTACCTTTGAAAGAATAAAAAAATAGATCACATTGTTCCCTTGGGACAATTTTAGGCAGGCTAGCTTCAGCTTACTTAAATGGGTTCACTGAAAGGATAAGTTACAGCATTTACAAAAGTAGCCATTGTACCCACGGGCTGGTGTTGTCCTTTACCATATTGAAGTATTTTTTAAAAACATGATGAACAGTAATCAAATATTGATATAAAAACTATACAAGTTGCATGTTCATTTATCAAAAAAAGCCTATTTCATATTCTACCAGAATCCTGGCAGAAACACGGTTAGAGCCATTTAGGAGCATATAAACAAATTAGCAATTTGGAAGACAAGCTCAGATCAATAAATGTCAGATCAGTAGGGTCTCTTGGAAAAAAATTAGATGGAAGGCACAACAGAGATGTGTCTTTTAATGGATTACAAAGGTGAAAGTGATTAGAGATAAGATTATTCTGAACCCTCTTTGATAAATTGTGCTGAATGCTTTCCTGACAAAGTGATTACTAGTATGGAATAGTATGGAATTATACTTCCAAATATTCTAGAATATCTGCTAGTATACATGTTTGTGTATATATGTGTGTGCATCTGTATGTACAAATACACACACACGCCTTAAGTAAGATAACGTTGCAGAAAATGTTGGATTCCTGGTTTGTATTCACTGTGCTACTGCCAGAGAGATGAATGACTTTGAATCAAACTCTGTTACTTTTCTATGCCTCAGTTTCGCCATTTGCAAAATGATGACAATCATACTAACTTCGTCATGAAGTGTATTGACATCTGCTGATGAAAAATATTTCATGATAATGGACTGAAAATTGTTTACAGCTATTTCTCACCAGTATGAGTTAAGTAAAATAATAGCCATGAGCTTGATTTCAAAAGAAAAACCTGTGTCAGTGTCAGTGTTTTTACCTCCTAGTCAGCATGCTGCTTTTCGCTGCACTTATCTTTTCTTTCCATTGGCATTGTGTTACAATTTAGAAGTCTTATCAGGTCACAGCACTCGCATAGAGAGCACGTAAAGGTTTCAATGCCCCAAAGAACGCAGGGATCTATGATGGGAGTTTTCAATGCATTCGTGTCAGCTGCATTTGTACCCTTCAGCATTGCTTTCTCCACAACATTTCCAATATTGCCAACTTTCACGCTGTTAGTGTTTTTTTTTTCCTCTGAGGCTCAGAAATACAAGGGGAAAGAGGAAGAGAGAAGACAAACTCTCCCTCTGGATCTAAGAGCCTATTCACCAATTCCTTTTCACACTGCCACTCTAACAGGCCCTGAACAGCTACCTGCCTGTCTGGCCTAATGATTTTCACGCTCATCAAAAGCTTTATTGCAGGGTGGTTATTTGGTATCTTTTTAAATGTTGCCATACATCTCTCTCAAAGCAAAAAGGAATCTGAATAATACCTGACAGGCAACAGATGCACAGTCTGTAGACACAAAACCGTTTCGAAATTCTGCTACTAACAACCTAACAACAGCATAACTTCTCTTTGTTGCAAGATATGAAAAGCAAACAGAGTGAGATGAGAACACATGCATGAAAGGGACCTTCTTTTCAGTACTCAAATTTTCCAAGAAATGAAGAGCTTTTTATAGCCAGTGATCAGTTACACCTTGTAACTGTGGGGCTGAGGGGTGCAGGAACTCATCAGGCTGATTTTGTAGCTTTTGCATCCCATTATTTCCATCCCATTATTTTACCAGAGAATGAAAGAAACAGGACAAAAACTGGTTTTCTGCTAAGGGTGAGAGCAACTGTTGCCTAACAGTGCAGTTCCACAACAGTTTTAAGCCATTCTAATGTGACACCATCTCTCTCTTCCTGCTGCACGCTGCACGCTCCCACCTTTCTGATCCTATGACCTGGTTCAGGGAACAAAACCAAATAGTTCAGGGAATGAAATCAAATGAAAACTAGCCCTGGAAGGAAAGCCTGATTTGGTTTTGCCTGGTTTAATTTTTGAACCAGTTCGCTGCAGGACTAAATGGATGGTGACACTATTGCAAAGGAGAGGGTGCAAATACAGGCTTAAGATAAGGTGTAGTGCCCCTTCAGCATCCTTGCTACCTAACCTGTTCCTGGGTAAACAAGGAGTTGAACATCCTTCAGCACCCTGATCCATGGCACTTCCACAGCATGAGAGCCCTGCTTTTAGAGCCAAACATTGAAATCTTGCTGCTCCCCTCTCTCTGTAAACTCGTAGGCTACTAAGAAGTGTCCCCTGACCACAACAAGCTCTTGAGCTCACATCTTAGACTTAAACATGTGTTGAAGAGCTTTGTTAGACTGCAGAGCTCATGACTGCAACAGTATGGGTTCCTCAGAATGGGTTTTTCTGCTTCCACTTCAAGTGCAATGTTACATAGGTCTGCTTGAAGAAAGAGATGAAGGACCACAAAAAGAATAAAAAGCATCGTAGCCATTACTGTCATCTGTGCAAAGAAAGCATTGCAATGGCACCGTGCCTCTTATGTCTAGTTTACCGTCTTCCTGTGAAGAAACATCTTCAAATACCAGGGAAGAATGTGCTTATTTTGCCTAGTCTGCAGACTGGGTTTAGCAGCAAAGGTTTTTCTCAGGGTTTCTGAGCTTTAGGCTTTAACCTGTGCCAAGGAGTAAAGGAGGTGAAAATGCTGAGGTAGAAAGGTGAGGGCAAAGTGTCTGGGATCCTTGAGCAGAGGGAATGGAGACGATGGGAGAAAAATGCTTAATTGGAATGAAAGTCAAAGATAATTTATGAACAACAGCAACAAAATAGTTTCTCCAAATAAAACTTATTCACATAATTCACTTCCTTTTCTGCTGTTTCTATGGGCCTTTTTATTTGAGGTGGAATGGGACTTTGAAAATCATTTAGCTTGTGTTGTGGTTTAACCCCAGCTGGCAACTGAGCACCACACAGCCGCTTGCTCACTCCCCCCACAGCAGCATGGGGGGAAAAGAATTGGAAGGGTAAAAGTGAGAAAACTTGTGGGTTGAGATAAGAACCGTTTAATAATTGAAATTATTACTATTACTATTATTATTATTATCAATAATTATTATTATTATCAACAATAATAATAATGAAAAGGAAAATAACAGAGAGAGAGAAGTAAAATGCAAGACAGACAAGTGATGTAAATTAAAACAATCGCTCACCAACAACTGACCAATGCCCAGCCAGTCCCTGACCAATGGCCCTCTGGCCAACCTTCCCCCTAGTTTATTGACGAGCATGATGTCATATGGTATGGACTATCCCTTTGGTCATTTGGGGTCAGCTGTCCTGGATGTGTCTCCTCCCAACTTTTGCACACCCCCAGCCTACTCAATGGTGGGGTGGTGTGCTCAATGGTGGCTCAGCAATAACTAAAACATCCTTGAATTATTAATACTGTTTCCGCCACAAAGCCAAAACACAGCCCCATACTAGCTATTATGAAGAAAATTAACTCTAACCCAGCCAAAACCAGCACAGCTTGTCCTGAGGCATTCACATCATAAATAATATACTGCATGCAAGATAATTATATATTACACTGAAAAATTAGAGAGTACTAGGATTAAAGAGGCATTTTCAACTGTGCTGCTTCCCTTTGTGCAATTCAGCTCCTGTGTAGTCACGTAAGTTTTCATTTCATGCTTACGTACTGTTTTTCTCAACAGGCACTCTTCCCCGCTATGAAGAAGTCTCAAGGCTCTATGGAGACTGTGTTTAAGCATTCCTGCCTGGGGTCCAGGCCATCAACTCAGTAGACCATTCAAAATGAAGTTGTTTTATATGTTGTTGCACATCAACAGCTTTAAAAGGGCCATGTGGCATGACACAGCTGTGCTCTTCTGAGTGTTTTAGACAGAAGGAAAATGAAACTTTTGAAACAGCAAGACAAGATTCTGAAAAGAAAAAAAGGTACGGATCTGGTAAAATCTAAATAAGAGGACAGTGTCTAGTGAGACTTCACTGATTCTGGGATATACTAATGCAAACTGCTCTGATTGGTAATACAGCTCCAGCAGATGCACTTCATACAGTGCAACCTGCGACACACTGAAGTGCGGCTTTCCTGTCTATAACTCCTTCTTACCAAGGTTTCTCTGCTAGCAAAAGTCTGTCATTCAGGGATCACATCTCCTCATATCCCTGAGCAATGCCAGCACAAATTTTTAGTGTAGATTTGGCTTCTCTGGACCTCATCTGATATCAGGTCTTTTAGGGGCTAGTTCAAGAAGACATGAAGGGAGAGCAGTTTAATTCCCTTTCTCCCTTTATATCTTTAAGATATAACTTACAGTGTACTGTGAAAAACTCCCTAAATACAGAAGCAGCTCCAGCTGCATGTTAACACTTTGGTCCTGTCTTTGTTTCTTACTTTAGGCTTTGACTTAATTCTCTTCACGCTTCAGCAGATGTGAACCGTAATAATTAGACCTAGCTTTTGGAATGAGCTGCAGGGATAATTGCCTGGGCTCCCTGTGTATGGAGAGATGACAGAGGTACCATTAAGTTATCTTAGGCTGTGCCTGCGCTGAGGGGCTGGTGTGCTTTACGGTGTCTACCACAGCCTTGGGCTCCTGGTCTCCAAGCCTGCCAGACCTGGCATGACACCTTTTGGGCAGCATGCTGGGATTTTCTTTCCCTGGAAATCCTTCTGAGAGGAGAATGAGAGGAGGGCCTGTTGCATAAACTGAAAAGTGTTCCCGGTTCCACAGTCACCATACGGAAATGTCAAAAAGGAGAAGGAGAGCCATGAGTTATTTTCTCACTGTAATGCTAACACTGTCTTTGTTTTTTGCTAGTAGTTACCTGCAGTTTTCTGTTCTTCTACAGATAGCTGGTGTTTGTTGAAGGTTACACTGAAGAAAGATGCTAAAAAGTGGAAGAGGTATATATCTAGCCATCTTTCTTCATGATGTTTAAGTGGACTATATGTGCAAGCAGCTATCTGGTACAAATAAAGGACAGGAAGAAGAAAAGAATATTATCTTTTGTTTTTGCTAACCACTTTGCTAAACAAGCATCAGTAACATTAGAACAATATTTGTTTACCCATGTTTTTCCACAGAAACTCTTCCCCAGATATAAAGTTATTTTTAATGAGGCTTTTGACCCTTCTGTGCAGGGTTCTTAAAAAAAAAGAGTAGGGGAAAGTGTCCTGTCCTTAGGATATTTAACAGGTGAACAGTGAACTGAGCCAAAGATCTGCTTTAATGTTACAAATTAGCTGGTATTTCTTC
The DNA here is from genome assembly GCA_013398915.1 of Dromas ardeola. NCBI lineage: Eukaryota > Metazoa > Chordata > Aves > Charadriiformes > Dromadidae > Dromas > Dromas ardeola. The sequence goes on along the minus strand of VYZM01000033.1, from coordinate 167,879 downwards.
TAGCAATTTTATTCAGGCTTTAGGAAATGTTTCCAGTTACTATTATAGGGAAATAGCTGAATAGTTGAGGGTTAAATTTACATTGAATATTGGGTTAAATTAAATCCTCAGTGGGGAATGAATAGTTACTAAGGCAACAGGAGCATGCGTTCGATACCTGTGATTCAAGTCTATATCCTCATGCTCATTAACTATCACATTGTTTATTAATATTCACTCTAAAATGGATGTTGCCAGAACCTCTTTGCTTTGACCTAAGTAGCAAGTCATGAATTAATGTGAAAAGAACATGCAACTAATATCAGTATATTAAGATGCCTCTCAAGAAGAACAGATCTTTCTATCTGAAGAACAACTTTTGCTTCCGTGTAATAAAACATCAAAAAAGCATTTGTAAATAGAATTCTGAAGGGACCTCTGCCCGGAAAACAGCAGGACCTATCACGACCTCCTGAAACAAGCAGTACAAAATTAGCAAAAAAAGCCAGGCCAAAATACCCGCTTAGATACTAAGGACCGATAAGAATTGCCATGCAGGATCAGGCTAAGAGCATCTGACTGTATGTGTTGTTGACCATGACCAATACGATGTGTTTCACGTGAAGCTGGAGCGCTTGTGTATCCCTATTTATTTCCGCTGTGGTAAATGAGAATAATATGTTCAGAAAATACATCCTAGTTTTGGCCTACGATAGTTTGCAGAGGTAAGGAACATTATGGTAAGGACTTGCAAGAACTAGTACACATTGTACGACACAATAGCACTTCACAAAGCTCTTAAGACACTTTTTTGTAGCCTCCCACAAGAACACAGAAACAAATACACACAGCAATTCATCCCTGAGCTTACTCATTCCTCTCCCATTCAGAAATTAAATAACAGTAACAGATGCTTCAATCTGAAACAAAAAAAAATATATTTAAATTGCTTCCTTGTGAGTGAAAACTCTTCCCATTCAGAATCATCAGAGCCTGTTATTTAATTTTATTTAAATTTTAACACCATGTTAAAATATACACAATATTATATAAAGCTTATGTGACACTTAGACATGAACATGGTGTGTTATTTTAATAGTGTACATATATGACAGTGTGACTGTTTGTGTGTCTGTTGATGGAAAGCATGAGTTTGCCTTGCTGTTTCTTGAAACACTACCAGAGAGAAGTCAAGGTCAACTGGATTACTTCAGTAACCTTTCAGAAGGCAAGGCATAACATTAGTCCCTTTGTAAATTTGGCCCTAAATGCCCAATGCTTTTCGTAATTTGGAGTTAGGCCTTTGAGTCTATCACGTTTCCTCATCTACAGAGTTTACAACCTACGTAGCCGCAATGCTCCCAAGCGTAACAGAGACATATCTATCAGTCCATCTTAAAAAATTATGCTATTGAAGCGAAGGATCTCATTCTTCACATCTAAATGAGTCTACGAAAGCGGGCGCACTCAGTTACTGAAACAGAACTAAATCGCCTATTCTAAATGACATATTGCAGACAAGTATACAGCATGGAGTAGATCTCACATTGATCAATGTGGCAAAAAATGAATATTTTTACTTAAGCTGGAGTCTAATATCCTACAATATCCTTGACTTCAACTGTCTGAAACCACAGTGATTTGTGTATTCCCTGTAACATCACATTGGCCTGAACACAAGAATCATTCAAAGGATTCAAAAAAAATCATTGTAGGAAAAATCTGGTACGTATTATAAGTCCCAGACTTTTTGTTTCATTTTTATTAAATTATTGTCAATTTTCCATTCTGTAAGGGCAATTGTCACATGAGACCTGACACACACTGGACAGCTATGAAAAAGAGGTCAAGGTGTCCTCATAGTTAGAATGCTTTTGAAGATACCATGGGATAAAAAGAATGATTATCAATCAAACATTAAAATCTATGGGGAAAAAAGTATTTCTTACAGAGATTTAAGAAGTGTCTGAGTTTTTCACTTGAAGTGGTTTTTCCTTTCCTTCCTTTTGCTAGCCTCAGATGCTGGCTTTCTCAGGTGCTATAGTAATGAGAATTAGATGAGCCATTACACTAAATACCCAAGCCTTTCTATAGTTAAGACCAGCACCTCAGAAAAGCATCTGAAGTCTTTTGGACTTTACTAGCAATTGAAACTCTAAATCCTCCTTGGGCTCCTTTAAAATACTTAGTCCAAACCCCAAAGCCAGGAGAAGGCTGGAGATGCTATGGGGCTATAATTTCCTGATAGCAGGACTCTGAAGCTTCCAGGCACAGCAGGCAGGGGCAGGGCTGCCAAACAGCATTCATAGAAGTCGTGCTTCCCAGATTCGGTTGAATGGGTTGTCTTGTTCAGGGATGGAAACTTGGGAAGTGCAAGCACAAAATTTCTTGGTAACTTGGTAACTGGAAGCATTTGAACTCTGATTGCTTGCCAGTGAGTATGACACCCATCAAAGAAAGGCAGAAAGAAAGTGAGTATCAAATAACCGTAATCAAGTAAGTGGAGTTTCTCAGTTCTATGTGATGCCTGCAGGTTTTTCATTTTCACTGAAGACTAAAAAGAAATACAAACAGGGCTCAGCAGAAAGCATCACTGTTGATTTTCTTGCATCAGAGATTAATTGAATATTTAGACCCGCAGTCCTGCAAAGGCATGACTTCTGTGATTCCTCCCATGAAGTCACCTGAACTTCTCCCAGCGCAAACCTGGAAGCCTTTCCAAGATAGCAGTTTTTGATTGACTTTGAGAGCACTTTTAAAAAAAATCTCTTCTTTTTGACATTCCTACTGTAAGTAGAACAGGTGGTAAAATATTCTGACCCTACAGTTGATCTCTAGATTCATTCAGATTATTTTAATAAAGTGAAGAAATGATGTCTAAAAAAGAAAATAACCCCGGTCAGTATGAGGGGTTTTTTTTTGTTTGGGGGTTGGTTTTGTTTTGTTTTGTTTTGTTTTATAAAAAACAGAACAACCAACCTTATCAGAGAAAGAGGAGAGCTAATTAAAATCTGGACAGATAATCTCATTCTTTTTGAAAAGCTGCTTGGTAAAGTGCAACACTATAATTAGATTATTCCACCAAGTTTAATGAAGTGGGTCAGTTAAACTGGTGTCTCTCTGTCTATTATGAAATATGGTGGAAATGTGGAGTGACTTTTGGAAGAAAAAAAGTGTTTGAAACTTAATTTTTTAATAAATATTATCTAACTGTGGGATAAAAAGATTAAAAGAGGTTGATAATATTTTTCATATTTTGAGAATATTTCTTAAATTCTTACTCAGGAAAAGAGCACCATCTACTGATCGTCACTCTGAAATTACAGTACGATGTTTCATTTACATGGGTTTTACTTGTATATAATATCATAATCTTAATTCCAGAAGTTCTGGATGACTCTTCAACATGTGTGAAAGAATGCTTATGTATCTTCAGCTGCCAGTTAATATCATGGTGATGTTTTATTGTTTTAGTAACCAGCAACACCTTAGCCACGGAAAGCATGCTTAAGAACTTCAGAATTTATGGTGATATTAAATAAACCCACATTATCACTAAAAGGATGGTACATGCTTTCCTAGTACAGTTGCTTGTTACAGATGCCTGTTTCTTGCTAGCACTTTTTAGTTATGTGAAGAACTAACCTAAACAAGAGAAAGGTTGGGTTTTTTAAGTAGGACCTGCTTTTCAGCTGCCCCAACGGGGAGAGGACAAGGACTACCCTTTTCAGTCCCAGCAATGATTTATGCCAAATTACAGTATTGTTTAACATTGCATTAAAAAAAATGCAGCCCTTCTGCAATAAAGAGAATAGTGAGTTCTTCAGTTCACCTCCAAAGCCTTTTTTGAGCTTGCTTTTCTGCCAGAGAACCAGTTGTGACAAAGAACACCACACTGAGTATTCACCAGAGACAGCAAAACTCATCCAACGCCATAAACACTCTCCCCACTCACACCCAGGAGATGTAGCTATACTTAAATCTCAGGTCATTACTCGGGTGTTCTGCCAGACACATTCTAATTATATTCTTTTAATTACATTGCATATGTCTTCTTTTTATAGCTGCTCTGAAGGCACTGACTTTTCCTCCACAAAGGTTGCTCAGGCAAGTTCTTTTCTTGATATTCTTTGTCTCAGGAATAAATGATTACACTCCAGCTAGTTTGAACAAAGTAGTGCTCCAGGAGCAGTGGGGTGGGCTGCCCAGTGTGGGTGGGGAGGATGCTGGGCACTGAGGGTGGTGGTCCAGCAGGTCCTAGTGGGGCAGAGATCTGGCTGACCAGGCAGCAAGGCTGTGAGAGTCATCAGGACAGCTGCAGCCTTGCTTTGGACAGAACTGAGGACTGGAGAGCCCATGCAGCCTCTGACCCAAGGCATGGAGGCCCCTAGTGAGGTTTCTCCCAGCTCTGTCTCACAGCCCCCGGGGCGGCAGTAGAGACTGCACAGCCTGCATCGGTGCACTCAGAGCCCTAACAGCAGCAAGCAAGCTTAGCTACAAATGACATTTTTTCTTTGCTTATTTTCCTGCACATTTGATGGGACCTGAATTCTTAAAAAGCTCTAGTGCTGTTCTGAAAAGCGACTTCAGAAAATTGATGTGCTGGTGATTGCTGTCATCCTATGAGTGACAGGGCTATTTTCCCAGTGTCTCACATCTGATGTGATTGTGACGATTGTCTCTAAAGCAGAATGTGAGGACCTGAACCAGGAGCTCCCACCGCTGCATGCACAGCTACAGCTTGAAACTGCCAGCTAAATCTCCATGACTGGCACTCATGCCCTCTGCAGGTCTGCCCCAGCAGCTAGAGTTGAAAGGTAGAATTGCTCAATCATTTCTTGCTTGACTCAGCCTTCAGTGTTCTTGAATTCCTTGTCCCAGAGGCATGCGATCATGGAAACATCTCAGTTGGCCGGGGGAGGAGTTGTTTAGAGAACATTTCCAGATTTTGTAGCTTCAGGGTGAAAACTTAAAACCATGACTCATTTGCATTGAAGATACTCCATTACCCTGCCTAAATATAAAATTATCAGTCTTTTGGGTCTGAGTTTTCTTTCTTTATACACTGGAACTTTTACTGGACAAGCTTCTACTTTGCCTGTCAGGGTATATGGTCTTTTCATGATTTTTGGATGCAAGGCTTAGTAAGACTGAAAAATCTGTTTCCTCCATTAAAAGGAAGAAGAAATGAATGAGTGGACATAAACAACAGAAAGCACAGTAAAATCATAGGTTAGGATAATTTAAGTGGGAAGCATCCTCAGAAGGTCTCTAGTCCAACCTCCACTTCCAAGCAGTAGCTCTGAGCTTAGACCAGGTCACTCAGGGCTTTATGCAGTTGAGTCTTGAAAACATCTAAGGATGGAGATGGCATAGCATCTCTCGGCAACATACTCCACTGCCTGACTGACCTCATGGTGAAACAGTTGAAAGCTAAGTGAGTCCAAGTTAAAATATAAGTTGCCTATACATATGTATTGTATTGAAGGAATGGAGAGAAAAGGATAAAGTAGAGACATTTACATGGGGGAAACCAGAGCCACTGAGGTGTGCAGTCAGATATTAAGCAGGTAGGTTAGAACCATCAGTAGGCTATGCATATCACTGGATAATGTATATGATAAATTCAAAGATAGAGTTTGCAGATGTCCTTTTGTGGAAATGCAGAATTAACTTGCAATGCTAGGGTGGAAGGAATGGCTGAACTGGTCAGAAAATGCATTTTCATGCATCTACAAGAAAAAAAAAGTGAGGTTGAATGATCTTTTTTTTTTTTCCATTCAAAATATTTCTTTGCAATTCATGTTGTTGGTTTGTTTTAGGAGTACCTCATTATTATTACTTTGCACATAAAGAAAATTCATCTGGTATTTTGGGTTTTCTAGCTATTTCTCAAGTCCCCCTGAGTCTCTCCCTTTGTGCCAAAAAACTTATGGTGTTACTCTAAAGAGGAGCGAGTCTTAGATTTTTAGGTTCATAGATTGAATTAGGACATCCAACATTAGACCATGCCATGAGAATAAGGACATATTTCTCATTTTATTGGGAAATGCAGAAACATTTTCAATGTTTTCAATGAATTTTCATTCATATTTTCAAAATTTTCAATGAAGCTAGGCCAGGCTCCGGCATTGTTGTGTCACCCCAGGACTGTGACAGACCCCGCAACTCCAACTTGGAGTCATGCTGCCCTTCAGACCTGCTGCTCAGAGACCTTCCGTAGGGTATCTCTTCTGTTTCTCCTGGGGCTCATGCTCCTCATGCTCTGAAGTTTCCCTTTTTCTGGAAAAGAGAACTTTTAGGACAAGGGAAAGCTCTGGAGTTCATTCTAAAGACCCGTGGGCCAGGTGATGTCTGACAGAATCTGCCTCTTCCAGCTGTGTCTCTGGTGATGGCCCGTTGCCACCAGGGCAGCAAAGAGGAGCAAACACTTGCAGGTTGTCTGGGAGCTGATAGGAAAAGCTCAGCCGCGCTCTCTGCCCCAGACACAAAGCTGGTCAGACTCAAGTGTGCAGCTAACATATGGAAGACATTAATACTCTCACAAACATTATGAATAAAATGCAATTTCTTTTTTCTAAAAAAACACTATTTTTATAAAGTAAATGGTTTTACACTTTTATTTTACTTTTTGGGGGTTTTTTTTGTTTTGTTTTGTTGGTTTTTTTTTCTGTTTTGAACTAGGCCAACTGTTTTGTGGTGTCAGGAATTATCTTTGAATTTCATAGTGTTCTCTGTAAAAATTAGACTTTAAGAGAGTCAATATGAACTACCATAAAACAACTATCTCTTCTAATCAGTAACTACATTCGAAAACTTGGCCTTAAACAGCTTCAGGCTCACATGGTGAGTCAGTGATGCCTTCTGTTTTTCTGTGAAAAATATACGAGGCTATTGATCGGAGAACTCTAGAGGATCTTTGGGCTACAGCACCTAAGAGGAGAAAGAAGTTATTTTGAACAGGTTTGAACAGTTATTTTCAACAGGTTTAAATTAACAATAAACTGCATCTCCACTGGAAAAGATTTAAGGAGATGCAAACTGAAAGCTTATTTAATTTTTTTTCAGGTCAGCAATTATACCTGGTATATTTAGAGGTGGTAAGTTTTCATAAGCTGATCGCCCTGCAATTCTAATTTCTTATTTCATATTGTTCTATACATATGTGTATAATACATTCTGTATCTATTTTGTACTAAAATGGTGCATGTCTCCACAGCAAGACAAAAAAAGTCCTGGATAATTACAGCTCCTCAGAAACTGTTCAAACACATCAGAGATTATATAAAAGATATTTTACTAAGGCAAAGAAAAGAAAATGGGCAGAACTGAAAACAAAATCAAAGGATTAAACATAATAAAAAGTAAACAGAAATTTTAATATATGGTTTTCTGGCTCCATCTGGTGTTTATTTTACAGAATTTCTAGCTCAAGAAAATCTGATTTCCACTCCCCTTTTCAGCTATACATTGGGAATGAGGAGCAGTATTAAAAGGACACTTAAATTTATGCATCCTGAGGACTTACATTCAAAGCTGTGAATTAGCTAACGTGAAGATACAAGAATAATACTTTTTTTTTTTTAATCAATGTTTATATCCCATGACTTAAATCATATTCAGATCTGAGAAAGGGTTTCTATGGCCAACAATTTACCATATTCCCTCATGATACCAATTAGACTGCTAAAATACTTTTCCTCCCTAACTAACCTTGCCTTGCTTACATCCTCATCACGGCTAAATCATCAATACTACTGCTTTACTCAAATTAACTCTCAAACACTTGCAACACGATTATCACAAGTATTCACATCAAATCTTTTATTGTTGCTGCTTTCAGGTCAGGTAATAACATATTTACTGACTGCACAGAAAAAGCAAGTTGGAAGGAAGAGTGAGAACATCACCGCTTGACCACTCACTAGGTCAAATGTTTGTGGAGAAAGTACCTACACAGCCTGGGACATAAATCGCTTTTAGTACCATAGAACAGTCCAGGTTGGAAAGGACCTCAAAAGATCTTCTGGTCCAATATTTTGTGGGAAATGGAGCCTAGATGAGATTACCTAGTACCCTCTCCAATCGCACCTTGAACAGCTCTACTAATGGGGGCTCTACCAGGTCCTTCGGAAAGTTGTTCCTGTCATTTATTGTTCTCACTGTAAAAAATTTCTTTCGTATATCGAGATGAAACCTCTCATGGTCCAATTTGTATCCATTGTCTCTTGTCTTTTCCATGTGGCTCCATGTGAAAAGAGAACCTTCATCCTCTTTGTAGCTGCCTGTTAAGGGCTGGAACGCTGTGATGAGATACCTCTTGAGCCTTCTCTTCTCCAGGGAGAAAAGACCTAACTCCTTCAGTCTTCCCTGCAAAAAACATTGATCACGACCCTCTGAGTGAGGCCTGTGAGCCAATTTCCTACCCATCTCACAGACCACCCATCCATTTTGTATCTATCTTGCCCGTTTGTCCAGGAGAAGGCAGTGGGAAATACTGCCAAATGCTTTGCTGAAGTCCAGGTAAACAACAGCCACTGCTCTCCTGATGTTGACAGAAAACGCTATTTTCTTGCAGAAGGTGATCAGGTTTGTCAGGCATGATTTGCCTTTGGTAAATCCATGCTGGCTTTTCCCAATCACCTGCTTCATTTGGTTTGCAATAGTTTCTAGAAGGACTCGTTCCATTACTTTCCCAGGGATTGAAGTAAGACTACTGGGTCTCTAGTTTCCTGGGTCCTCTTTTGGACCCTTCTTATAGACGGATATGAAATTTGCTCTCTTCCAGTCACCCGGGATATCCCCTGATCTCCATGACTTTTCAAATATTATAGATAGTGGCCCCACAACAATGTCAGCCACTTCTCTGAACACCCAGGCGTGGATTCCCTCTGGGCCCATAGATTAATGTTGGTATAAAGGTATAAGCTCTTCTTTTTTAGCATTTCTCATAATATAATGGCAAAACACCCTTATTTTTCTACTGGGCCTAACATACAGAACTGTTTTGTCCTGATATGTTCATACACTATCAAACTTATCATAAAAAAAGGATAAATTAAATATTAACTTTTAAGAAAGGGATTCCTGCACATGCATTTTAAAAACAATGTTAAATCAACATGAATGTATTTTCAAATATGATTTAGCAATTGAGAATAATGTAGAATAGCCAGTACTTCCTGACAAACAAGCTTTTGGCATACCTCACGGGCTTGACTATACTTGTAGAGGACCTGACTAAAGTAGATAGCATTGAGAATGACTTTACCAGCAGCAAATGTATTAAAAATTATACCTTTTTTTGTCCTTATCTCAGTTAGAAAGATGAGTTTTCCAACCTTACTCATTTTAAGTACCTTACTCTTCAAGATTCTTGGTTACAAGGGACAATCTGTTTTCAAAGATGTTGTTCATTATAGGTATGGGTATTACTGTGGCCTTTACAACTTGCCTGCACATAGTCATTGTTCAAAATTATCAGACTATCTGCATGTCTCATCTGCAGGTGACTGAAGAACTCACTGTACTCGATATTCAGCATTTCAGCTTTAGTTTTGACTGAATGCATGCAGTAGCTCCTGGGATCTCACTGGTGCTCCATGACTTTTACATTCTTCTTTGCACTGCAGGTATTGGCGCTTCTGGATTCAGACCTGTTGTTTTCCCACACAAAAGACTCCATTTCCTAAAACATGTGTGTGTGATGGGAAGGTGGAAGGAGCTTAAGCAAAGATGCTGTACATCAGTTGTCAGTCTCACTGAGACCAAGTTTTCCTGGGGCAGTCAGCCGAGTGCAGCCAGCTTGGTACCACACAAGCTCAATGCACACCCGTTCGGGCTGCTGCTCCTCATCCCATCCTTATTCTCCACATGCTGTTACCAATCTCTATGGCAACAGCTGGTAGATACAAGAGAAGAAGCTGCAAGAGCTACCTGAAACAAGACCCAGACGGCCTTGAGCCCCTGGTCTGAGATGGATTATGACTTGTATCATCCTCTGGCAGGACAAGCAGGGAATGAAAACAGCAAAGCAAATGAAAAGCAGGCCATGTAACTGACCCATCCCCTAGCAGGCAAAACAAAACCAGTGCCATGTAGCACAAGGGACTCCTTCCACCCCCTGAACATTTCCCGGAGTACCATCAGCGGTGTTGGAGACGGGGAGTCTTGTGTGCCTCTTCCTGATTCCTTTTCTTCTTCGAGGTCAAATAAATGCACTCCAACAGAGTCACAGCCAATGCCCAGGCTGGAGGAAGTGCTGCCTCCTTATGAGACCCTCTGGTCTGAGGTGAAGGCATATTCGGGGGAGCTCAGAGAAAGAACGGTTCTTTCTTTTTTCCTTTTTTTTTTTTTTTCTCCAGCTATAAAAGCATGATAGCTGCATTTATAGCTGTCATTTATAGCTCTTCTTTCCAATAACAAACGCCATTCACCATACCCACCCTCTACAGTCTCTAACTCAAAATGATTCAGTGTTGGCTGGTGTAAATGGAATGGATTTACTTTAAAGGAAAAAATTATTTTTGGCTGCCCATTAAATGTCACAGAGGAAATTCATGGCATGTAGGAAAACAACTGCATGCGGTACGGTTGAGTCAAGACTGTATAACAGATGTTGTACTCATTATAGTCTAAGCATAATAACAACATTTTCAATGAGCAGAAAACAGGAAAAGCCATATCTCCCTGTGGTGATACTGTGGAGGCATTATTATTACCAAAAGCCTCGTTTCCTCCTTCTGATTTCTGATGTGCTCAGGCTGGAGTCTAACACTATCTCAGCACTCTGATCCTGCACACGTATTGAAGGCCTCAGCATTAGGAAAATAACAGCTGTTTTCCTCCTGTTTTCAGAACCAAGCTCATTTCCAAGATTCCTGGGAACGCCACTCCAGAAGGCAAGGAATCCCAACACTAGCTCTAGTGCCACATCCATACCAACCTTTGCATGCCATTTCCTCCGACCCAGGAAGGGAAGCACAACAGCAGCTTTAGGACAGCCTGAAATTCAGGAGAAAGTTGTCTCAAGTCCAGCTCCTCACTACAGTATCACCAGGACCAAAACTGAAGTTACTTAGTAGCTTTCTGTGCTTCCCTTCCTAAAATGGGTAAAAGATACTTCTTTACCTCACCAAGGTACCTGCCCCAGAAAGGCAGGAAGCTTCATGTTTTCTATCAGATGGAGCACCTGAGCTTTCTGGGAACAGAGGCTGAGTTTGAGTTAACTTGGTTTCAGGGTAGAGTTGCCTAATAGTTTCACAATAGCCACATGTTTTGTTTTAATCTGAAATGGTACGTGAAAAAAGAGATTTGTAATACACTGCAATAAAGTCTCCAATCTCTTACTGATTGTCTGTAGGAGAAATCTCCCCAGCTGATATCTACTGCCCAATTCTCAATTAGTTAAGTGTAGCCATGGAAAGAAACTAAACTCAGTGTCTCACAACGGACAACTACTCTTCATTTGCTAATTGTGCTAGTAAAAGAAAAAAAAAAAAAGGAAAAAAGAAAGAAAGAAAAATGTTTTTCTGAAAGCTCTTGTGGGACCATATGATGATGCAGGTGTGAGGGGACTCAGAAAGTGCCTAGTCCAATCTCCTACTCAGGGCAGGGTCAGCTCTGAGTTTAGAACGGGTTGCTCAGGGTTTAACCCAGCTGGGTCTTGAAAACCTCCAAAGGTGGAGATGGCACACTCTCTATGAGCAATCTGGGCCAACTGCCTCCCAAAAGTGATAAAACACTCTGCCCTTAAATCCATCCCAAACATCTCATTTCATCTTCTCCCTGCTGCCTCCCATCCTCTCATCATGCTCAACTATGAAGAGCCTGGCTCCACCCGACCAGTACCCCCGGTAGGCCTTGGGGGGATTGCTGGTAGGTCCCCCCGCACAGCTGAACAAGTCTTGCTCCTTCAGCCTCTTCTCCCAGGGAGGTCTGCAGCCCTGATCAGCTCTGGGCTCTCTTTCCTACGCTGGGGATCCAAACCAGGCCATGGGCACCCTATACAAGCACTTAGTAGAGAAGGCTGGGAAAAAAAAAAGAAGGAAAACTTTTCCTTCAGCCTTCGCTGGTATGGGAGGCTGAGATTTCCCAAGCGCTGAGGTAGGGGGCACCCAAATCACACAGGATTTTGCCGACATTTAGAAGTCTCCTTCCTCTGATCCTTCCTTGAAGGCCCCAGCTTGAAACTACTCCTTCTGTAAAAAAACAAACTCTCATTTAACACCTCGGCAACCCCCGCGCAGGCTCGACGGCCAGCGCCAGACGCCTCGCTGTGCAGAGGAAGGGAGGCATTAGGAGGTGGCCCGCCGGCCTCTTAGCGCGGTTCCTCATCCCAGAAAGCGGGCGGGAGCGGCCGCCCCAGGCGTAGCCCTCCGGGGGGTTGCCAGGCCCGGGGCTTGGCGGGGCACAGGCCGCGGGGCCGCCCAAGGGGGCGCGGGCGGGCGGTGCTGGGCGCACCCCTCCCCGCGGGGGCGGCGGTGAGA
>VYZM01000033.1:130014-155229 GCA_013398915.1 Dromas ardeola | reverse complement strand
TCCCCTCAGCCCCTTGCTGTGTGCCTCCGCCCGGTGGCGTGACTCGCCCTCCCCTGGCCGCGAAGCCCCCTAAACGGGGCGGCTGCGTCCGGTTTTGGCTCTCCGACAGCGCAGCATCCTGGTCGGGGCGGCGCCAGGCCCCGCTCCCTTCGCCGGCTTCCCTCAGACCCGGCCCGGGCCTTTGAGTCGCTTCGGGGCTTGTCCAGCTCGGTGTGCGGCAGGGGTTGTCCCTGCTGCCCGGGGNATTAAGAATTAACTGAAGTTGATGGTATAAGAAACTCTCTGGGAACTGTGGTGTTTTGTGACTATGTCTTTCATCACAATGTGAATGAAATGCGTTTTTTTTTTTTTTTCCTTTTTTTTTTTTTTTTCTTCCTTCCTCCCAAGTCGTGCCCTTAATTTGCCTTGGAGGTTCAGCAGATTTCGCTTGCTCATGGTGATGCCCTCCTGCTGCTCAAATTTCTTTGTGCTAGCCTACGTGCCTCCCTACTCCTGTGAGACAAGAGGTCTTCGGTCCTTGCCGTTTTACTCGCCTTTAAAAACCCCCCATTTGCAGCCATAGATTTTTATATATAGAAGTTAAGGCAAGGGGTCATGTTTCACTACTGCCTTTCGTTACATCCCCTTAACAGCAGCTGAATTAATAGACTAAACGTTTTTGTACTTTTCTCATTTTAATATTCCTTTCTGTATGTTCCCCTAAACTCTTCTGGGTGTCTGAAGTTAAGCGCCTGGCTACCCTTCATTAAAGGCTTAATGGATGCTGGTATTTTTACTGTCAAGTATGGAAATAAATTGCCTGACCAAGAAAGATGTTGGTTTTGGCTGTAGCAAAGCATAGAAACAGTCCCCCCATTTTTCATTCTAGTGATGTGAGGGATACTCTAGGGTTTTAGTTGTGTTCAGATATGTCCCTGTAAGTACAAGCAGTAAGTGATATTCTTTCATCTTTTATTTAGCTGTCTAATAAGTTTCATACCAAGTGTTGATACAGAGCAAGAAGAGATAGTCTATTTTAAGTTGGAAGAGTCTTGCATGTTTTTATGAAATGAATAAATAAGGCCTGTTTCTTATCTCAGCTTCAAAATAAATTACAATAACAAGTATGAAAGCCTCAATCATTTCTGTAGCTGTCTTTTATTGTCTCTCTCCACTCCACTGGAAACAGTAAATACTCTTAGCCACTCTCAAAGTTACTGTGTTTATCAACTCTACTGCTTGCTGCTAATGTTTGTCATTTCAGTTGCTAGATGAAAACCTGCTATGACTTCTTGATTAGCCCCTGAAAGTTAGAAAAAAGGTATACTAATTCTGGGTTTCTTCCCTTTTTGGGTGTAGTTTATGTATTTGACTCTTGCTCTCCCTTGTTAGGGCTGTAACAAGGCGATAAAGGGATAATCTTTCAAACCATGTATTTTTGTTGTCCAGAGTTAAGCATAAAATAAACACTTGTTTAAAATGCAACTTGAAAATCTGGGTAGATATTGGAAGACTCTGAACTCTCATCAGCTCTGTTGTCCTTAGTTAACATGCACATTTTAATTGGCTATATGTTTTGCTAGCCACATAATTGAAGTCTAAATGGTGAATTGTTTCCCGCTGCTTGAATTGTCAACTATAAAAGTAAATGTAACTGGGTGGATTGCACTTGAATGTGGTGCTAGACCTTTCAATAAAGGAGTACACTTAAAGGGAGTACTGATGTCAGTACTATCTATACTGAATAAGTCTTATCACACAGCAGAATTTGATAGTTGTCCCATCTCTGGAAATGTTCTAGGATGAAGCCTAGAAAACTGCTAATAATCAGGGACTGGGCTTGTGTTTTCAAGTTAGCTCTCAGACAGTGCTAAAGATACAGGAAATTTTCCTCTGCTAGAATGATGCTCTGTATTAAAAGAAATCACAAGTCTGGTTTACATTGGTGCAATATTTGTTAATATCTCCCAGAGTACTTCTGTAACTGACAGCTGAAACTACAAGTGCACATGATAACCAGTGCAGTACACACAAAAAGAACTCTACTTTTTCTTAAATTGTTAAAGCTAAGTTCCTTAAAAAGTAATAATAAACAAAGAATAAGATAAAAAATCTCTTTAAGAAAATACTGAAGTAAGTTGCAGTCATGGTTCATGTGTCAGTTTTCAACCAATTTCAGTTTTCTATAACTAGCTTTCCACCAGTGATGCTTATGGAGTCTGAATCACTGAAAAGATGAGCTGTACTCTATCCTGCTTTGGCCATGGAAAAGATGTCTAGTCAGTGTGATGGCAAAGTTGTTATTGTGGGCAGTGGTTTTATTTTTCTTCAGATATTCTTATTTTAACAGCAGTGACCATAAGCAATAACAATCTTCTTAAATAGAACTGGCATCAGCTGTCATATAGTTTTGTCTACTGACAATGATTGGAGGCACAATATTAGTAGTGTTCCCTACCAAAATAGTCAAATAAGCCTTCATAGTATAGGATGTACCTATTATGAAATGTAACAATACAAATAAAATCTCTGATCTTGGGGAGTTGCTGAATGAAAATCTCATCACCTGTCTTTGAATAGAGGAATTTCTTTCACTCCAGAAGTGTTGTTATGCTTGAGGATTTTCCTAAGCTGGCAAACAGGGTCTGGGCCAGGAACTGTGCTTCTGTTTTGCCCTCGCTCCCCTTCTCGGGTGCGTTTTCAGAGACACCCTTCAGCAACTACAAGTTTGCACAGTTGTCAAAAGAGGTGGCGCCCTGCTCCCAACCAACAGTGCTTTCCTGCCTTAGAAGAACCCCTAGATCAGAGTGGATTTGGCTGAAAACTGGTCTCTTGAGGTCAAAGGGGTCTGGCAACTGCACAGTTGTTTGTTGTTGCAGAAGAGAAGTAGCAGGTTTACATTAGTTTAAGTTGATGGAGGAGCTCTACTCTTAAACCTTTTAAGGTGAGACTGGGGTCTTTTTGCAGTCAGAGCCTCTGTTCTGACTTTCAAGCTTGTGAACCTTTTTTTTTACTGTATATCACTGTGTTATGTCTTTGTATATTTGCATCCCTCTCCAGCATTGAACATCGTTTTAGTGGGGTGTTGCTTTAGGCTTTCCTGGCATGGACCAGGAGCTCTGCGATGTGTAGGTCCCTGCTGCTCGCTCCCTTGTTTTTATAGGAGTTATTGCCTTTGTGGGTGCGCAAAGAATTTTGCAAAGATGATCATGGACTGATCCAATTAGTCTTGGAGATGTGTATTGAAAACACAACTGTGCTGTATTTTGGAAATGATGGTAAGGTTTTCCTGGTGAGGAACCTCTCTGGAAGAAAGGTGAGAAATTAAGTAGGACTTTTAGTCGTCACATGACTTGCAAAATTCCTTTTTTTTTTTAATTTTAACCAATCTGCTTTTAATGGAAGGATGTTAACTATTCTCCCTTTCTTCCTTTTTAGCTTGGTTTTACTCTTGGCAATGTGGTTGGGATGTATCTGGCTCAGAACTATGATGTGAGTATCCTTGTATTCTCAGAGTTAAACCTATTCTGAACTGAAAATAAAAGGCTGTTTTCCCT
Source organism: Dromas ardeola (assembly GCA_013398915.1). Classification (NCBI taxonomy): domain Eukaryota; kingdom Metazoa; phylum Chordata; class Aves; order Charadriiformes; family Dromadidae; genus Dromas; species Dromas ardeola. The sequence goes on along the minus strand of VYZM01000033.1, from coordinate 151,693 downwards.
CAATCAGAACTGAATCAGTCTTTATTTTGATGGCTTATTTTATTTAAACAGAATGCAGATCGTACAGACTTTAGTTACGAATGGACTAGAATGTAAATGGAACTAAAACATCTAGCTCTTTGACATCTTCCCTCTAATGAGAGTAACGCTTAGAGCCTTGTGTTGGGGCCCCTTGGTGTTGGGGCCCTAGAGCACAGGCATGGTAAACAGGCATCTACATAGATAGAGACAGGAGAAACAGAAAAAGTTTAGCAGCTGCTCACAGATTGTATTGGCACTAAAATACTGCTTTGCTGACTGATAGTCTGTCCGCTTACGGTGTTCTTCATTCAGTACACAGACAGTACACTGTTCATTACTTAAAAATCCTTCAGGGCATCTGAAAGGTCTATATTCTGTACCAGTAATGAAAATAAGTTTTGCCAGCTTTTTTTTGAAAATTCAGCACCTACTACTACTTCAGTCTTCTTTCCTTCTTTTCTGATAGTGAGAAGAGAAAGTGAACTTTCTCTCCTTGTTTCTCACAGTGAACAGAGATTTTTTGCACTGTGAGAGTTAGAGTAGAATAAGAAGATTTAGAGCTGAGTCTTCAATACAAGTTTTTTTAATTTCTGTGGTCAGCAGAATCCTTTGTAAGGGCAGTGCCACTTAGCTGTTTACAGGCTAGAGTCATCGATGAAATTTAACATAATTTTTTTTCCTTTCTTATGCAATCTATATTAGCCTAGTTTAAAAAAAAAAAGCTGTTGATGCGCAAATCTCTGGTGACATTTATGTTTTGCTTTCCTCTCATCTTCAGTATTGAAGTCATCTTGCTTGAAGAATTCTTATTTTTTGCTCCTTGCTCATGTGCAAACTTTTGTGATGCTTCCTGTCCAGTCACTCCAGTAAGCGTACTAATAAAAGGCTGATTTTTCTTTCTAATATATGTTTTGCCTTGTTATGAAAATGTAGTCATAAGAACATACCTGGGTGTATCAATATGTATTGTAAGCATGATGTAGTGTTTTTTCTGGCAGCACTAATAAAGTATTGCCACAAGAGGGGGACTTACGCTTTTGCTTTGCAGGAAGTAGTTCCCTGGGAATGCAATAACGCTGACTTGCAGGATGAACATGGTAATTTTATTGCTGGTATCAAAGATGATTTGTTTTAGATAGCACCTAAGATAAACTTGCTATAATGAGGTCCTAATTCCACAGCGGTACACACATGTCCTTAGTTATAACTACATGGAGGGTTCTGCTGACAACAGCGGACTTCTTTTGGTTTAGCTGAAATGTCAGGTGCATTACCGGCTGGGCTTTTAATTTTGTTTGCTCGCTTAAACGGAGCTTAACTTTGAAAGGGAAGGTAAGAGAGAAACTTATGATATTACCTGTACTATCAGCCTCAAACCATCCAATGAGAGTACTGCAGTCTGTTTGGATTAACTTTCCTTCTGCTCTGTGGTCAGGTTAAATATGAAGTAAAAGCCCATGATTTTTTTTCACAACTGATCGTGGGAACTTTGCTTTAGTTTCATTTTAATCAGTTGGCTTGTAAAATCTTATGTTGTCAATTCCCAGTTTTAGCTGGAGTCATAAGACAATCTATTCCCTGCCCTTAAAAGTTACTGCTTTTTTTTTTTTTTTTTTTAAAGAAGTCAAAATTTACTGTTGGATTGCTTTATCTAAATGCTCTTATTTGCTAGAGAAAGCTGAAGTTCTGAAGTTCACAAGCAGTAAATTGAATTTTTACTGAAGTGTGAAACTGCAAAAGGTTGCCAATTTGCAATGCACTAGAATTCCCTTGTTGGGAATTTTGGTTCCCGCAAGATGGGATTTCTTCATAAATTTCTTGAACATATTTGCTGCTCTTGAACATCTCTTTTCTCTTGGTTTGTGACCAGTATAGTGCAATCTAATTTCCCCTCCCAAAGTCATTATTAAAGTCTGTGCATCAGTGTTTAAATCGGCTTATTCTTTGGCAGTTTGTCCTCTTTCAGTGAGGAAGCCAGACTGGTCTTACTAAATTTCCTGTAAAATGATCTTTTTTCCTCCCTCCTGCTCCCATCACTAGTGGCTGACTTAACGTTCTAAAATATTTCCTGAAGCCTCATGTGAGGTGCTTTCATCTGCTGTTTGCTTGATATTACTTTGTTTTTAACCTCTGTGCAAGGTAACAGATCCTGGAAGCAACTATCTTTTAGAAATCAGTTTAAACTTCATAGAATTTCTTGCTGTGTTTATGGTATTGTCTTTCCTGCTGAGGCTTATGTAGCTCAGGATTTTTTGTTAATTTATGTGGGATTTTTTTGTTTTTCGGTTTTGTCTTTAAAGATTCCTAACATTGCAAAGAAGCTTGAAGATTTTAAGAAGGATGTGGAAGCTAAGAAGAAACCTCCCAGCGACAAGTCCTAAGAGAGCAATGTTACCCAGGTCACCTCTGTGCATGCATCAAGGATGCAAGTTACCTTTCAGGCAACAAAGATCAAGTAGAGGGTTGGCATGGGAGGTTCCTCCATTTTTAGTCTCCTAGAAATGGAATGTCCTTCTTTTGAAAGAGCAGCCATGAACTTTCCTGGGACTGATTTTCAAGGGTCTAAGATTTTGAATTTGCAGCTGATATGTGACGGGATAAGATTGTTTGTATTTTTCGTTATTGCTTTTCCTAATATTTTGTAACCCATTTTTACCTAATCCAACTGGAGTCCTGTTAGTCCTGTTACTATGTGTACCTCACACTTTGTAATACCCTAGTACTTAGAACATCACAAAAGAAATTAAATGCATCAAGAAGTTACTTTCTTGTCCTTTGTTGTGAGCCATGGTACTTCACTGTCCTTAAGATCTGCATTCCATTATTGGAGATGGGAAAGTTCATTTGTCAAACTGTGAACCTGGGGAGATGGGGGGAGCTCCTGCTTTTTCCGTTATGTTAAATGATCGCTTCCAACAGTGCAGAATTTGCACAAATATGGCTGATTTCTAAAAGTGTAAAAGGCCATCAACTTTAAACAACACTTCAAATTCATTTTTTCTTCTGTTATTGTCTCTTCCTCTTCTTTCCCTTCTGCTTGGTTGCTTGAGGATGTCTCTGGAGTGATGGGGAGGACAGGAGAGACGAGTTATCTCCCAGAAGTGGTAACAGGGGCATATGGAGGTCAGCAGTCACGTGAATCCAAACCATTCGCTTTATGTACTTAATGCTCCAGTTTGTGTAATTGTTCTAAGTATGCTTTTTACTGCCTCTTGGTGTGGAACAAGGACTAGAGCTCAGTATTTCTGTCAAATATGTCTATCAAAGAGCTTGGTCAGCAGGTCAAAGGAGGTTATCCTCCCTCTCTACTCTGCCCTCCTGAGGCCGCATCTGAAGTACTGTGTCCAGTTCTGGGCTCCCCAGTTCAGGAAAGACAAGGAACTATTGGAGAGTCCAGCAGAGGGCTATGAAGATGATCAAGGGACTGGAGCACCTCTCTTGTGAGAAACCTGGGTCTGTTTAGCCTGGAGAAGAGAAGACTGAGAGGGGTTCTCATCAGTGCTTATAAATACCTAAAGGGCGGGTGTCAAGAGGATGGGGCCAGACTCTTTTCAGTGGTGCCCAGCGACAGGACAAGAGGCAATGGGTACAAACTGGAACACAGGAAATTGTATTTGAACATAAGGAAAAACTTGTTTAATTTGAGGGCGACAGAGCACTGGAACAGGCTGCCCAGAGAGGTGGTGGAGTCTCCTTCTCTGGAGATATTCAAAACCTGCCTGGACGCATTCCTGTGCAGCCTGCTCTAGGTGAACCTGCTTTGGCAGGGGCGTTGGACTAGATGATCTCCAGAGGTCACTTCCAACTCCTACCATTTTGTGATTCTGTGGTATTCCCAGTAGCTCCTCATTCCTGTGCATGATCTTCAGTCCATTGCCTTTGCATTTGGTTCAGTTGTCTACCATGTATTTTTTTAGGATTAGAACCAGTTGTCTGCTGTCCCTCTTCTTGTCTGTCTGGTATACTCTCTTCACCCATTGTTGCCACTAAAACCCCTGGTGTGTGAGAAAATACGCATCCTGTTGTAGCACTGTCCTCTTCTGTTTGAATGAAAAGTAAATTCTGCATTTGGAAACCATAGTTTTGCACAAATTCTGTTGTAAATTCTGAAGAAAATATTGCAGTAATTTGAATAGATGTAAGTTTTATTAGTTCAACAGCCTATCAAATAAAAATTATTTAGATTTTTTTCTGTAAAATAGAAGAGTCCTATCAACTCTGTAAGGTGCTTGGTGAAGGGAATTCACAAGTAAAGTACAGCCATGTTTAGTTATTACTGGAGTAATAGTTTGGCTTTCACAGACTTCAGACCAGACCAAAGGAAATGTCTTCCAGACAAAAATTTTTCCATAGAGCAAGACAGCAACTGGACAGCTGTTTTAATGCTTTCATGAATGTGATGAACTTAGTTTCCCCCAGCTTCCCTTTGTTGTCTTCCTACCCCCGCATTCTCTTTCCTATTCTTCAGCAGAGTATTGAAAAATACTGACTCTAACCCATTCATATGTCTTTGCTTGTCATGTAAAATTATGCTAGTGTTTAAGATTGGGTTATTTCTTTCCACAAACATGCTTTATGTTCTTCTCTTTCTTTACACAGAGATGAGAAGGGAAATAATATTCAAAATCTCTGTATTTGTTGCCAAACAGGCCAGTGTTACTCTAAAACTGTAATTTGGAGCTGAAAGTTTCAGCTGAGCATTCCAAGTAGATGTTAGGGTTTTTTTCTTAACAGATTATGAAGTGATCCAGCTACAGCCGTAATGCGGTAGAAACAGTATATGCTCATTAATATTAAAGACAGGACTTCTTAAGTGTTTCACACTGTTTGAAACGCTTTCCATTTTAGCTCAAGCTGTCCTTTTTTGTCCCACATAGTAAACTGGAGGGCTGGATAACATTATAACACAGTTCTTGTCAAATTTGCAACTGCTGTATAACACATTTTACCTAACTGATTCAGCCTGAGGCTATCCTAGATGATACTAAAAGTTAACCTTGTATTTCAGAGGGCAGAAAGTACACACAGATGATGACTGCTTGATGCAGATCTTGCATCTGAGGTCTCAGAGGGCTTTGGATGCAGTGGTGTTATAACAGGTTGCAAAGGATGGATGCACCTTCAAGATACCTAGGAGCAAGTTTCCCACTTAATATGTGTACTGTGAATTTCTGCACGTTCAAAATGCCTATATGGATAACTCAAATTGCCAGCTAAAATATGCACTCTTCCTTCCTTTGGTAAAAGCTCTTAGGATAAATGCAGTTGTATCCATTTTCATGTATTGATTCTTTTGAGGTGTCCTAGGAGCTGAAGGGTCAAGGCAAAAGGGGAGGAAAGGAATTTATGAGCTACTAACAGACTTCTAAAATACTTACTGTGGATTGAGACTGTTATCATGTGATGGAAAATGCTGCCCTAATGCTCTTGGCTATCTTCCATTGAATACAGTAAATAGTTAATACTGAAAAGATATGAAATGCCATATAGCAAAGCTAATTATTAGCTTACTGGGCACCAGAGTTCAAATAAAGACGGTGGATTTAGTCACAGAACTTCACTAACATGAATGCTCAGTGTTGCCATTTTATGTCAGAGAACCACAGCCCCTTGTCTCATGATGTGTGTTCCGTCCCTTGATCTTCGGGGCCCTTGGGTAGGACGCTGGCTTTCCTAACCCCATCTGAGCCAGTTAAATGACTAGTACCTCCAGCTGCCTTTTCTAAAAATGGGTTATGCTACAGAGGAATTACTCAATGGCGGGGAAAAGTTTAATGACACCAACTCTTTTTCTTCTTGGTTTTACATTAGGTAGCATCATCTACATCAGAAAATTTTATTATGAATTCAGGTACAGATACATGACTCCTGTTAATGTAGAGTATCACTCTTCACAGTGATTTCTGATGAGTAAAGTAACGTAGTGGTGATCTGGCAGCACAGGACATTTCTCAGTGGTGATACTGCAGGGAGTTGTGGTATCACTCAAAAAAATAATTGCCTCTGTGAAAGCAGAAATTTTCCACTGTGGTTCTCCGTGGTTCTCCTTTGTTCTGTGTTGCTGGTAGCTGTGTGCACCAACAGCTGTTACAACTCCTCTATGCGTGTTTTCTTGAAGAGATTTGTTATACATGCCGAGCATCTGGATATGTGCTTTGAAGGGCCCAGACTGCTGTCGGCCCAAATTACAGATGGCCCTCAGATTACTGGTGAAATTGAAATGTTGCAAAGGAAGAAATTGGAATTTTCAGAATTAATGAGGAGTTGATTTCATAAGTCTAGGTTATATATGTGTTTGCAGAAACATGATTGTGAATTGGTATTTTTATGTAAAACCCAATATCCGTTGTATGTGATGCAGATTTTTTTTTTCAATATTAGGAAGTCATGGTGGATATCGGAGTGCATATTTTCCTGGTAAACTCCATAGAGAAATTTCCTGGACAGCTCTTTTTATTTTTACCTCAGAGGGATAAGAAAGAGATACTTAATTCTGTTTGTTACATTTCTCGGTGGTATATGCTAACCTTTACTTTACAAAGTCCCGAGCCAAGGTAATTTTTATTGAATCTGTACTGAGATAAAATAGCTGTGGAGATTATTTGCTTTTTCACCTGAAACATACATTAATCACAGATGGTCAAATTTACTCTCTTGAAAAATAAAACAAATTTCTTAAATTGCCTTCAGAATAGATGTTCCCACCAAAATCAATTCTGGCTTTAGCATGTGATGCACCTGGAAGATACCTGAATAAATACCCCATTCCTGTAAATCACAGACTCAAACCATAACTACACAAGTAACTTTCCGACCCTGTGAGCCCAAGGGCTGGAGTGGAACATACTGTTGATTTTCTGTGTGAAAATGGGGATTCCGCAACCTTTTATCACACTGATTAGAGCCCTTCTCTGTCAACTGCACCTTTGGGTCCAAAGGTGCAACCCAAGTGGTAAGATACTAATCAGTATATGAAAATAAATAATTAAGGGCCTGTTTTAAATTCTGTTACTCAAATTTTCTGCAAATCAGAGAGAACTGAACAACCCCTGTGTAAGTATTAAGTACAGCTATCATGCTCTGCTTTTTTTCTTGAGAAATAAAACATTACTCTGTCAGCTACAGAATGAAAAATTGCTCAGTATAAATCACTCAGTTTACTTCAGTGGAATTATTCAGGTTTTGTATCACTGAAAAAAATTATAAGTAGCCTTAATAGGATTCTAGTAAAAGGTAATATAAAACTGTAAGATAAAATAGTATACTGCTACTAGTTAATGTGATTATACTTTTTGGATGGGAATCTTAAATTCTGGTCTGAAAGTAGAACTTTTGGTTTTAGGACTTGATACATGTGGTAAATATTCAAAGTATCTGGAAATCACTTAATTTGAAATCAGGCTTATCTCCCCTCTGAAGAAAAGACTTTGGTTATCGATAGAGTCAAATCTGAAGTTAAGTGGCAGTAAATTACCAGTGAAAATTTCCCACTTTTCTATCTCCTTGCCATTTATTTTAATTAAAAAAAAAAAAAAAGGAGTAATCAGCACCCATTGCTGTCACCCTATGAGCCATGCAGCTTCCCAGCCCTAAGCTTGTAGTTCATTTGCTGCTATTTTCCTTTGTGATATTCAGATTCTGCCACTAAATACTTTTTCATGTACTTTCTTATGTCTTCAGTGGAATGAAGGATATCATGCATGTATTTCTAAGGGCAGAATCTGGCTGTGGTGCATGCACTGACTGATCTGATATGGAAAAAAGGCCAGTACAGCATGTTGCCTTCCTGAAAATGCCTGGTGGGACATGGCAGTGACAAGTGCCAGCAGCTGTGTCCTGAGAGCACTGAAGCAGAAAGGAAGGCTGCTGAGGAAACTCCTTGCCCAAAACTCCAAATTTCTCTGCACCGATCTCGTGAGATATAAACTCTGCCAGAGGAGTACTGATGGAAATGTTCCTGAAGAAATATTGCTTGAGATGTACAACACAGCATCAGGCAATTTCCATTTACCTAGTGCTGTTGGTGGCCACCCTGTTTGATCTGTGAGTAATCCTAGATCTCCCTAAAGTTGATTGGCATGCCAGCTGCTCGTCTCTCTTGCCAATAAGAATATCCCAGGTTCATATCCCCTGGGAAAGGTGTGGGATAGCAAGGCCTGATGGGAGTTGAGCCGAGCCGAGAAATAAGTATTAGGAGGGTGGATTTGTTGCTGAGCAGCTAGGCAATTTGAAGATGGTGGTGGATGAAGCGTGAAGTGAAAAGGATTAGAAGATGAGTGCACAGTAAAAGGCGCAGAGCGGCTAAAGCCTTGGGAGGAGAGGAAGCCAGAAAGAGAGTTTCTTGGCAGCGGAAAAATAACTTTGAGGACTGTAAACAAAGAGATGTCCTGCTTGTTGTGCGTGGGGACAGGACCCTTGGTACTGCAGATACCACCACCCACTGAAGTGCTTGTTCCTGGAGAAAGCTGCCGATGGTGGACAGGTGTCGCAGCCCCTCTCTCCTGCTTCAGTGGCTTTGGTGCTGGGTGCAGCTTGCTGGGGGACTGCAGCTCGTGCCGGATGGGAGGCCAGGGCACCTCTGCTTTGAGCACCATTTCGGGATCTGTGCCCAGCAGCAGCCACTTGGTGGGGAGCAGGAAGACACCCAGGGAGGGGAGCTGGAGTGGAGGACGGGGATCCCAGAGGCAGCTGTGAGATTTTATGCTGGGGTGCAGCAGAGCAGCAAGCTCAGGACAGGGGGAACATAGGAACTGGGTAGGTGAGAAAAGTTGAAAAAATGAGGCTGAGGTCATGTTTCATGGATTAGGAGGGCATGGGGATGCACTGGGCCATTGATTCACAGAAATACTTTGTTTTTCAAAACCAAATTTACAGGAACAACTATGAATATGAATTGTTTTGCTAAAGGATGCTGCCTCCTGCTTTTGGTACAAGGGCTAAGACATGCTTTTGTGATTTTCCCATTTTGCTTGCCCTCTGCCAACCTATGACCTCTTACTGTATCTGTTTATTTCCAAAACAAGTCTGTGGGATCCCCCTGTTTTGACAGAAGCAGCAAACCAACACTTCCTACTGTCTCAACACTACTTCTCTAAGGGCTTGGTGGGTTATGAGGTCAAATAGATTGTATTTATATTCTCATAGAGCACCAGAATATGCGGTAGTGAATAATTTATTTTATTGACATTTTATTTTTGCAGAATAGACATTCACACTAACATTTAGAGAGCCTAGATTATAAATGGAAAGCATAAAAATTCATTAAACTATACATATAATGAGTGTGATTACATGAGATCCAGTCATCCTAATGTACAGCTTAAATGCATTGACATTAAAGAAATGATTAAAAACAGGACATAATACAAGAGAAGGTTTACTGAGTATCGCAGGGATCCAGTCAGAAAAACAGGGCATTCACTTTGCAGATGATAAAGAGATTGGCCTTTTGGTTTGGTAGTTATCTGCTCTATGTCACAGTTTCCTACATTTGAAGTTCCTGTTCCCTGGGCTGCTAGAGAGCAGGTGGGCGTGATGTTCAAGTGGGTGCACACACGATGAGGAGATACACCAGCACCACTCCACTTCAGCCCTCTCCCTTCTTACTCATGGAGCAGCACTGAGTGCCATCTTGGGTGAGATTGTACTTTCTCTCTCAGGGGAATCGTAACTGCGTAACTATCTAAACAGCAACCAAAGGGAGAGGAGAGCAATGGGTCTGTCGACCTGGTAAGGTTTTGCTGGTCACAGCTTCCCCTGTTGAAAAAGCTCCCACTGCAGGACAATGATAAGGAAAGAAGGCATTGAACAAAACTTTCTATCTGTTTCTGAACTTCTTCCTTCCAAAGTAGAGATTGCAAGTACTGCAATATTAGGAATTTATACTAGTGCTGTGGAAAAAAAACATTCTCCTTCCCAGGAGACTTCTTCCTATCTGTTTGCTGGTTTCTGTTATCCCTTTGAAGTGCTGTAGCTGGTAGTTGGTAGCTGTATTTCTGTCCAGGCCATATGGGTTAAGTGGGAAAGTGTTTTTTTCCAATACAGTGATGGGTGACCTCAAAAGAGGAATAATAATTTGCCTTTAAAAGTAGTAGGCTTGTAAAACTCTGGGTTTGGGAATTAGACTCACCCTTCGTTCATTCTAGGAGTCAATGCTAGGACTGAATATCCTACTACTGAGTACGCCGGTGTATGTATACTTGTCTTCTGTCATTGGAGTCCTATATCCCCTATTTTACAAGTCTTACATAATTGTTCTAGGGCATGAAAGAGCCACAGGCAGAGAATTTGAGGAGAGGTTTTCTTTCAGACTTATGATATCACAGGAAATGAAACAATAGAGCAAAGCTAATCTCGCCTTTTAACTCATGCTGATTTTCACAACTGAAAAGCTTACGCAGAAGACCTCCCTGTGGATTTTCTTCATGGTTTTGCTATGGATCCTGGTTCTATGTATACACAAGTTTTCTCCTTTCTTTCATATGTGCAATGTAGGTTTAATATTTTGTCCCAACTCACTTTGGTCTTGCACTTTTTTCTTTTTTTTTTATTTTTTATTTTTATTTTTCATTAGAAATTATGTTTGGCTAGTGATGTTGCCAACTGCTGCCCATTCTGGAAAAGTATTCAGCTGGAAAAGTCTAATTCCCCAAGTGTTGATTGCCACCATGACAACCGCCAGGCCAATCAGGTTTACGCCCAGGCCAGCTTTCACCTACAAAAGCAAAACGCATCAGGGTACGATCCATGACAACTTGATCAAAAACAGTTAACATGGAAAACAGAAGGCAGTAGGGTGTATGTATGTATGTATACTGACATATGTATAGTGATAAATTATGTATACTGATTTCTAGAGCCAAAAAAAGCACAATGAGTGTTATATATTAGAGCATACATTGTAGGAGTATTCAGGAGTGATGCAGCTCATTGGAAAACTGCTCAATTTATCACTTGAACTTCTCAATCTTGTAGTCAGATTGTGGTGTTATACCACACATAGCAGGGTGATAACTACATGGCTTAGTGGGGAGCTATGTGATAAATCTAGTTTCTCATGCTCTCCTGTGCTTGTCTTAACAGGTCAGTGCAAAGGATTGTATACTCCTGTTCTTTGATACCTCTTTAGACCATGGCATTCATAAAAAATAAAGATGAGAAATGTGCATATCCTACAGCAGATATGTGGATGTTCTTAACCTGACAGCTTGGTTGCATAACAGCAGTACAGATCAATATGACTTTATATTAGCACCAATATAATCATTATTATTATTATTGGCTGCTGGATGTGGGGACAAGGTGTTGAAGTTGCGTGAAGCATGGGAGGATATACCCGATCTCAAGACTCACCATATCTTTAATCTGGCAGTGCCCGTAACTGAAGACAATGGCATTTGGAGGATTACCCACTGGTAGCATCACCGCAAATGAGATACACATGGTGACAGGAATCAGGGTGTATAAAGGGTTGATAAGCAGCGTTTCTGACTGGAAGGAAGGAGTGAGAGAGGTGTTTCACTTAACCAATAAAAGCCACCGCTCACAATTAGGATTAAAAGACACTGTCTGCTTTATGTGAAGATAAGATTCTGTGAATCTCACCTCCCTGGTTTCTAAAATTAATTGTGGAAGTGTTTTTTGGTTTTTCTTGTTTTGTTTGGGGTTTTTTTAGAGTAGTGCTATAATTTGGAGCTGGTCATGCTCCAGGGATTTCTCTTGAGATATTTCACACTGAGGGAGGGTGGAGATTGCTACTATTAGGCCTTCTTTGCTCTTTCTCCTGCATGTTCTCTGTGTTGTTCTGTGTTGTGTCTTCTGAATCTTAACACTGACTGCCACTTCAGACTTCATTCAAGAGAAGTCACAACAGATTGACATGAAGAACTTACTTCTTGCAGTTGCTGAAGCTATTGAGAGCCTTAAGTAAAGTCCTCCTGAACAGTGATTAAGAAAACCAGTTGTTCATGGTCCAAACTCACATGGCAAGAAGACGGTGATGATTCTTTACAGTGGTCTAAAGAATTGTTCTACCACTGCAGCCTTCAGTGGTGGTGAAATTTTGCATTTTAATTTACATTTCTATGGCCTAGTTTTATGTCAGAGGGAAAGGGAAAGGCTACAAGACTAACTACAATATGGAGACGGAAGTGTCTCAAAGTTACTTTTACAGTCAAAAAAGAGAGACTGCCTTAAGATGGCAGTTCAGACTACTAAAAGTGGATTACTGCTCTAAATTTCTCTTTAGGAGAGTCTCTCTGCATGGAGCAGAGGTAAATCTGAACTCATAATCATACTAACATAATTAACTTATTTTCATCTGACCATATCTTCATATTACCTCAGAGCTGTTCATAAAATGTACTGTGGGACAATCCCATAAAGTTGATATAATAGGGAAACTCGATTAATGACTTGCATTCTCTGTAAAAAAAGCTTCCCATTACATAAAAGAAAAGAAATAAGAGTTTTCTGTAACTGCTGTTCCAATATAGAATGAAATTTGTATCTCTCTTCTCTGCCTTTGTCACCAATCTCCTGATTTTTTTCTACCCATTACAAATATCTCTGCTTTCCATGCTGATGATAGTATGCTTACCAAATCACCCCCTTGAACACATTTAAATATGATATAAAATTAACTGCTACAGTCTTTTCTTACAAGTAGTGAGCAGGTGACTACTAACTAATGAACAGCACACGTAAAATAACAATGATAAGCTTTATGTGGACCTCACCTATCTTGTTGATTGCATTGTCACCTTTTCTTGTCCTTAGACTGTGAGTCCCTCAGTGCAGGAGCAATGTTTTCACTTTGTCTGAGAAGTGCCAAAATGTACTTTTGGCTGCCTGAGTTTATTGTTTTTCCTAAATCCAAGACTGCAGATCTGCTACAGACAGTAGCTTGGGAAACAAGGCTGGGTTTCATGCAATCAGAGTGCCAATACCCTGACATCCTGAAACATTCCCACGACCCTGTCGCTAAACAACAGGCTGAAAATGTCATTGTTTTTACTCACCATGCTGCATAAAATAGGCAGAAAGATGGTTATGGTTGCTGGATTACTAACAAACTCTGTTACCAGGGACACCAAAATGCAGGCCAACAGAGTTACAGCCCAGTAGGGGAGGCTGCTGAGGGAGAGCATTTGGCGTCCAATCCATGTAGAGAGGCCAGAGGTCTGGGGAGAGGACAGAAGCGCAAGAATAACTAAATACTTAGTAGGCTTGTAAAGAAGATTCATCTCTTTGAGGCAGTTTGCGTCAGAGAATCCCACCAGCAAATAAACGAAGTTTAGGTCAATGCTTTCTGCATTTCCTTTTGTTCAGTAAACTGGATTTCACTGCAGTGCCTAATTAATAGTTGTCCATAGTAACAAAGAGATACATTTGGCAGTTAATAACATTAAAAAGGCACCAAGGCTGATCCCTCTTTCTTCAGCATGTGAACTGGAGTATTGCAAATTGGTGATGAAGGATTGCACAGTCTGGGTAGAATTCATTCTGAGATTAGAATACACAAATTTAGTCTTCTACATATAGGGGTCTATAGGAGAGCTAGATGTGTATTCATGAATTATACTGAGTGTAGATATAGTCAGCAGAGCCTAGAGTATGATTTGTCCAGTCAGTGCTAGGAGCTTGACGCAGTTGCCGAGAGAGGAGCATCCAGTGGCAGCTGAGAAGTTCCCCCTCTGTCTGGTTAACTGTTAGTTGAGAAAGTGTGAGGTCTCCCTCTGATCCTGTGTCGTGTTTGCCAGCCTTGAAGGAATATCTAGATATTCTAAAGCACCAGAAATGGCAGATGCTTACACAATTAACTTCAGCCCTAACCATCTTTTTGTTTGCTAGATAGCTGTCCATTGAGTGCAGGAAGTAGGGACTAGGTTATATACAAACTTGAAAGTATCCACGTAAATCCAAAGTGGGGAGCTTACAAAGGCATAAAAGTCCAGGTTTATAATTTTTTTTTAGAAAGGAGGATAAATCTCAATCAGTACCTTGCATCCAGCTGCTAAGGCATAACCTCCTCCAACCAATACTACAATCTCCCAAGGCATGGTCTTCTGGAAGTCCTTCCAGGTAATGATGGGATCCAATGCATTAATGTCTGTTGACTTTTCACCATCTCCTATATCAAAATAAAGCAAATGTGTGACCAGTATTACATTGGCCTTTTTGCAAAGATCTTCACATTTTTGATACTCATAGGAATAATATAATATCTATGGGGGTTATCTTGAGAACGATCTGTGAGAGAGGTGAAGAACCTATTTCTCTGGTTAGCTTGGCCTCAGAAAATGCAGCATATTAATTCCAAATGACCTGACTTCCCTTTGGCTGCTCTGTTGATGCGAATAGTGATAAAACCCTGTGTTTCATTCTATAGCCTTTTGAGGGACTGTGCTCTGTTGTGTATACATGTATGCAAATTATCTGTAGACTAGAAAGATGGAGTTACGATGCGATTATTTTCTCAAAGAAGGACATTTTCTCTCTTTGGTAGGCCATGAAGCTTGATAAAGTGCATTTATGTCCCTAGTTTTTATGTTAGGGCATCATTTTTTAAATGCCTGAATCTTTTCTTGAAGTAGGAGTTAGAGAGTGTTATTTTTCCTAAATGCTGCATATATGTCAGTATGAAAAATAAACACATCTGTGTACATTTATAATCTCTACATAAGATTCTATGCAGACTCTATTTTCATACACGACTGCTGAAAGCCTGTCACAGCAAACTAATCAATATCTCTGAGTGCTCCCCAAACAAGAATGTGAAATAACAATCATTATTATTATCAAGAAGACCGTGAAAGAAGCATTGCCCAAAATTGGAACTTTGTCTGACATTTACTGACCTCTTTTATGTTTACTTGATCAATGATTTCTGCTGTATAAGTGGTGATAAAGTTATTTACTAGAGCTTATCTTCAGCCGATTTTGCAAACATCTGCATTATAGTTCTCCATATGGAACTTCATCCCAACCTTTCCTAAAACTCAGTCCTAAATTTTGATAACTCTGTAAACACAGAAGAGATGATGGCCTCAGATACAAGATCTGTTTGTAATCTGCTGGATGAGACAATATGAACTAAAGCAACAAAACCCCAGAGGTTTGATGTAAAAACGGCTGGTATCAGAGAAGAAACTGAACCCTGACCTTCCACAATGAAAATGTCTTCTGGGAAAGTTTTACAGAGAACAGAAAAGTATCATTAAAGCACTGGAAAATGTGCCAGATCTCTTTCTTCCTACATCCTCCTTACCTTTTTCCTTTTTTCCAAAACATGGCTTTTTCGCTGGAATGAGGAAAAGGAGAAAACCAAGAAATACGGAGACAGTGGCATCAGTCCGGTAACCTTTCCTAGGAAAGAAGCAGTGGGGTTGTCATAAGAACACACAAACAGAAACATTTCCAAACGAGCTACATGGCTCCAGGCAGATTGTTGTAGGTGAAGTTCTATTTCCACATCTGAAATCTTATTAACAATCCACTAGAAAAAATATGTCTGCATGTCAAGGATACAGATTTCATTTTTTTCCCATTTATTAAACTGACTCCAGTAGCCAACTTCAGTCACTGCTCAGCAATTTTTAACAATCCAGTGAAAAAAAAGAAATCCCTTTTGGTTTACAAATCTATTAACTCCGAGGTACAGAAAAATAGTGTGTTTATTAGAAGCAAGAAACAGTAAACACATTCTGGGGAAAGTCAAACCCAAGTGATCTTTTAGAAATGAACTGTCGATTAATTTTAAATTAAATGTTTAAAACTCAGTCTGAAAAACTATTTTGAGGAGTGCTGAACTAAAGATCCTCAAGAAATACGAGTATTAGAAATTATTTTTCTGTCAAAATTAGGCTGAAAAAAAATTATGCAGCAGAAACTTAAAGAAAATTTAAGTTCAAGTCACTTATTCTTTGATATGCATTGTGTTTTGTAGTTACTTTTAATATAATCTGTTTCAACATTATTTAAAGTAAAACAAAAATAATTTGCTTCAGTCACCATTCATTGTAATATTTAATTGAAATGAACATTTTCTTGATAAAATTTATCTTCAAAATAAAATTGAAAAAAAACCCCTCTGGTTTTAATTTGAATTATAGTTGCAATCTATTCCAGTGGTAGCTTCCCTATGAATGCGCTACAATGTTTTAATTTCAGAATCTGACCCTCCTGTTTTTTTACATTTGAAATGTTTATTTTACTTTCTCTAGTTAACTCATTCTGCTTACTGAGAAAGAATACAATTTGCCACCCAGTGAACATACGTAGTTTAAAAAGCAAAAATCCTAATTTTTTAATAAAGGTTTCATTTTTCACCACCTTGTTAAAAGTGGCTGATGATGTTTTATGGCCAAAAATTATTGCAGAAAGTCAGAGGATGCAAGGCCATATTCCTCTGCAGTTGTTTAGGGAATTTCACTTACTTCTCAAAAAAAGATGACCATCCTGGTACAAAGCCAGGCTCACGAGTAAACCAAAGCAAGGTCATCAGAATGAAGAAAAATCCAGTCACCATCTCAGGATAGCTAGAAATAAAAACAAACAAAAAAGCTAGGAATTCAATCCAACATCTGTCTGAAAACCTGAGAGCAAGTGCCAGAAGAAGTAAGAAAGTAGAAACTGGTTTCAACAAAAAGGGTAAAAAACATATGGAAATTAGAAAAGAAGATTAGTTTGAACTAAAGAATTCTACATTTGGCTCCCAGCTGAGAACCATCTAAACCTAGTAAAAAATAAGCTAAAAATTTCAGTCTGTATTTGCGATTCAATCACTCATGGGCAAGACCTGAATGAAAATATTTATGAATGCTTGTTTTGTATTTGCATTATTACTCAATTAAGAGTGTGGTACCAAGGTAGAGCTCATGTTACTATTCCACTGTAAACACTTTCTATTGCATGTTTTAAAAGTGTAGAAAGCGTAAGAGCAAATGGCAATGTAGATTAGCACAAATATTTTAAGCATGTGGAATAAATATAAGATTAAAAGTGACTTGGGGATACTGAATTTTAATTTAGGATAGATTTAAATTAAGTATGGTTTCATATTTAGGCACAGTCTGAACAGCAGTCTAGATTCAGAGTTGATCACAGCAAGTTGATCTGTCAAAATTTCAGTTGAACAGCACAAAAATGTTTTGGGAAGAATGGGTTTTGTGAGGTATCATCCCTTTTGAAAATTGAAAATCTTGCAAAATAATCTTTTCAAGACAGATTTCTTGCCACCATAAATAAAGATTATGGGCAACTGAGACAACTGAGAGGACTGGACATCTCACAATGTGGGAAATTGCTGCAAAGCCTTTGCTAACAGTGAACTTCTATCCACCAAAATGAGTACGTGCCTGAACTGGGAAGGGAGGTTATTTAATGATTTAGTTCAAAGGCAGAGACGAACCTTGACTCAGATGACGTTTGGACCCTGGTATAAACCTGAATCCTTCCTTTTATTTCCTTTTTCTTTATAAATAAATAAATTACTAAATAAATGCATGCTTGTAATAAAATCTTTGAGAAGCCAAAGACAACAAGCCAAAGACAACACGGAGGGCAAGAAGAAAGGATGGTCCTGCCTAGAGAGGCAAATTCCTGAGGAAGGCAGCTCCCTTTTACCTAACATTTCCCAGTTTCTTATATTCTTCTTGAATTCTTCTCTCTGACATTTCTTCCCGTTTGGTTTTCTTCTTCTTGCTCACAGAACAGGTCTCTTTAAAACTGAGGTAGATAGCACAGTAAAATTAGACAAGGGTATCAAATATTAAAAAAACCCCAAATAATAAAAAATAATAGCAATGAGGCAAACTGAAAATTCCAGTTGCCAAAGGCTCCTAGATCTGTGAGAAGATGTGACCGGGGCAAGGCTTGATGGCAATGGGAAGGGAAATTATTACATGTGATCTTTGCATAGTCTAATTTCCATATCTTCTGAGAATCAATCCTAGACATAGTAGGAGTGTCCTCAGGGTGCTCAGATGAATACTGGTTGGCATCACTGAGCCATCCTGAACTGTGGCTGGGCTCCCTTTGTGTGGGCTTACTCAAAGTGCTGGCGGTGGCCAGATTTTTCTGGTGCCAGAAACCTCCAAAGACTATGGGTAATTTCTATCATTGCATGGAAAGACTGTGACAGAGGCCAGCTCTCAATAGATTTTTTTTTAATGGGGGAACTGTATGCTTTCCAGTCAGATTAGGAGTATCCAACACATATGGGGCCCAGTCTGGCTTTTGAGCCCAGGTTTGACCTGAATATTCAGGATTCACTGTAAGTAAAGGGGGAAAAGCTGTGCTGAGGATCCCAATACCTTCCACGACTGGTCTGCTTCTACTAATACTAGCTGTTTCTAAACCAGACATGATCAGTGTAGCACCAAATTGCCTCTGCCGCAGAGGCCAAGGCAGTCAGCCTAGTGTTTTGTCCTGGTGAAAAATGCTTGCACTTCTGCCAGGGACACACAAGCACAAGCCCATTTCATAACTGAATATATTTAAACAAAAACTCTTAAACAGGCTTTTCATTTCACTTGTAAATGGGCATCTATGTGGCACTTGTTTTTAGCACACATAGCACTGCCCTGCACCTATATGTATTTAAATTTCCTTGCAATCCTCGCTGTTAGACTCCAGTAAAATTCACCAGCAGTAATGCAGCTGCTGGAAGAGAAGAGCTATATGATTTATAATGTCCAGTTCTACAGTAAGAGTTTTACCCTTAGCTCTGCTTTGCTGGCAAAAATCATTGGGTGGGTCCATTATCCTTCCCCTTTGACCTAGTCTAGAGCCTAAAAAGCAAGTCTGACATGTTATTCCAACTGGGCCAAGTAAAACCAGATTGATGACACGGTGATTCCTAGGAAAAGAACATGAACGTTATGCGAATTCAGTAGCCACTTATGCGCAGGCAGCTGTTTCAACATGTTGTGTTTCCAGGCTTAGGAAGATGTGAAGGCAGAGTATTGTAGCAAAGCTCCTAACATAGTATGTTCTTTAATGAACTGCAGTGAATAGGAGTCAGAGATTAAGGAGGCTTGGAATCAACCCGTACTTCTCAAGAAGTCCATAATGCTTCAGTTTCTGGTATTATTTAGAACAACATTAATCAGCATGAGGTCTTGGATGTAATGTGGAATTTCAATTTTTTTTCTTTTTTTTTTAAAGGTAATTGAGGGTCATGTTGGGGCTTGTTTCCTCTCAAGATTAAAAAAAAAAAAGGGGGAATTATTAATTATTTTATCCTTTTAATTTGGAACTACAAGCATCAGGAGACTGACTGAGAGAAGGACATCGAGCTATTCACCTCTAAATTACCTCTTCAAATCTAGTCAAGGTCAACAGCAAGCAGAAGTCATTATCATTTTATTCATTGTCTTAGATAAAATAAATTAGTGATGTCAGTTCATCTTACTTTTAAGAGTAAACTAAATCAAATTAAGTCCACTTTAATTCTGACTAAATGTGTCTGCACCACAATTTAATGCAGATTAACTAATCCACTCTAAATGCACACATTTAGTCAATTTTCATTAACTTTGCTGAATGCAAAGAGAATATGTGGTACAAATGAACTAGGAGACTGAGCCCTGTTCTTATTTTGAGGCTAGGGGACTTACTGGTATCAAAAGGTATTCGTCTCTTAGTCTGTGAGTCCTTTCCACTTTAAAAAGAAATATATATGGAGTCTGTTTACCTTTAATTTTAACTGGTCTTACATTAATTTCATTGAGCTGAGGGCAGATCTGAAAAGTGACTTGTTCACTTGCAGCTATTTTTTTATTCATCTTTTAAGCTGTACTTTTCTAAAAGGACTTTTAACAAGATTTTAGGTGCACCACTCCTCATGGTCATGAGAGTCAAAAAATCAGTTGAATGCATCGTAAGGATTTCCACCAGCAATACCTAGGCACTTCACTCTCAAGCCGCGATACTGTACACTGCTGTCTATGCAGCACAGCTAGGCAATGAGATTTCCTCTGGTAATCGTTCTGGCGAGAAGAAGGAAGTTGTGCCTTAGTTTTTGTCATTTGCAACTGGAAACATCTTTATGAGACGTGTTCTAGAGGAGACACTGTTGCCCTGCTTTCATAATCCACGCATCTTGAACAACCTGCACTCACTTGCAACCCAAGAACAGCCAATGCATCCAGAACCAAGTCAGGACCAACATGATGAGGGAGATGGGGAAACTGAACAAAAACCAGGTTCCAAAATTCACCACCTCAGCATTTGGGTAGTGGCTGTAAAGGAAAGAAAGGATGCACAGGAAGTTAGAACAGTAAAAGGACAGGCACTTCCAATATGCATAGATGCACACACACATATGTGTATAAGTATTTGTCATGGCATGAAAGAAAAATTGCATCAGTATGTATTTGCAACAGCTGCATCACGTGTGCATAGTGAAACCAATTGCCAAAGAATGTCAATCACTGACAATGCCTGACCACCAGATGAGGAATATAGCACTTCACACCATTAAGACCAGATGGTCTGGACTGTCTAGCCAGCTTCAAAAACCCTTAGAGTTACCAGGAGTGAAATTCTGGCCCTACCTGTGGTTTTTGTTAAAACTCTTTTTAGTGTCAGCAGACTTAAGCATGATTTCACCTGGAATATCTTTGTATGTCTTATTGTGGATGACGCAAATAATGACTATAGTCTGTTAGGCTCTAATAATGTGTCTGATATGTGCATTTGATGGAACTGTTGTAACAGCAAGATCTTTGGAAATACTGTAAAATCCAAATCCTTGGGTTAAGGATGGCTTCTGCAATTAGTTTTCTTGGCTAGCATCATTCCAGAGAGAGAAATGAAGTATACCATGGCAGCAGATGATCAGAATCAGGTTGAGCTTGGACGCATATCTGTACATGAAAAGTACCACCAGACTTCTGACAGCAGTAACATTCATGTCTTTGAGAGCCCTAGGCATATATGATAAGTGAAATACTTAGCTGATCAGAGAGCTGCTTCCCGTCTTCTCTGAAGCAAAGGTGTAAGGCCACATTTCTGAGATTGTTTATTTTTGCTCTACATGTTGAACAGCCCAAGTACCACTAGAGATGCCTCCAGGTTCACCATAAAAACTCACTTCCAAAGAATCAATAAAACAACTTGAATCTGATTTTATAACATTTCTTCTTTTGTATTTCCTTTGTCTTCTTTGCTATATCTTCATGGCTTTAATGTTTACTTTTCCAGGGTGTCTGCTGCCTTCATGATAATCAGTTTGTTAAATCAAAAGAAGTTGCTGAAGAAACTTAAATGTTACCAATTGCTGAGGAATTTTTACTTTGCATGGGAGAAAGACATGGATATGTATTAACTTAAGCTCCCCCTTTCAACCACTAAGAATTAGTAATAACATTAGAGTAAAGCAGGAAACAAAATTGCCTTCAGAGAGACTGTCTTACAAGGGTTCTTTGAGGTAGTAAATAATCCATGGGGAATATGGGGAAAGCCACAGAGATGATAATGACCCAACAACCACTCTCACACAACCAGAGTATCACTTACTTGTTGAAGTGCTCTAAGAATATGAGGCTAGTGGAGGTCCCTATGATGGTTGTCAATCCTCCAATGGTTGCCGCGTAGGAGATACTCAGTGAGAGGCATTTACAGACCATGTGGTCGTGTCTGGTCTGATACCGAT
>VYZM01000033.1:99566-124344 GCA_013398915.1 Dromas ardeola | reverse complement strand
CAGGCTTTCCTTAGGAATCCTCTTTAATTTTTTTCCCTCTGGATATGTCCTGTGGGCACTCCATACTGTGCTTCAATCCTCTCTATTACTGTTCCTTCAAGGAACAGAAATAAAAATCTGTGGACAGCACTCTCTTATACAGCACAAACACAGACTTCAAAAGAAGATCTTTCAAACCCTGAGAAACGTTTTTCTTCTCTCTAAAATGGCTATAGTGTTAAAAAATACATGAATCCTGAGAAGCTTTAATGAGATCCAGACCATCACATTAACCCCATTTCTCATATAAGCCTTCCTTGTCAGTCATGTCTAAAACATTAACTTGTAAGCTTCTGCTTGCCCTTCCTGTCTCTACTCCTAGGTTCATTTCATTGCAACCTGTGTAGGGCTCAAATCTCCAGTCGTGATGTACAGGGTTCATTCTTACTCCTCATTGATGAAGATAAGCTCCAGTGAAGGCTGGCCATGCTTTTCGCTGAGACCTGCAACGAAGGAAGAGAAAGCAGCCCTTGGGGTGAGAACTGAGCTGAGCCCCTGGGCCACACCACTGAATGTGGAGAAACTATTGCAAACAAAAGCTTGCCCAAACTGCCTCAGGTAGTCTGTGACCCTTATGCAGCATTTTCTTGTGTCATATTGTCCTGATCATGTGCCTCTGGCAATTAGAAGACTATCATACCTATATATAATAAGAAACGTTAGATGACATAATTTTCAGCCTGGGAACTGTAAATTGAAAGAAAAGAGAGATTCTTTTCTTCCCAAATCCTTTCTTTCTGTGAAGCAATGAACAAAACAAACCTTAGAGGTCTTATAATACCTTTTTTTTTGTGGCACCTGCTCTGACCTGGGCAGCCTCAAAGGGCAGGGGTAGAATGAGCAAATGTGGTATTGTTACAGAGCACACTTTTGGGCCTCTTCTATATTTCTTTGACTTTCTTCTCAGAGGTTTCCTTATAACCCTGTAAAATCCTATGATCTAAGAGCTCATCACACACAAACTCCAGTACATGCCCTAATTCAACATAAATAGTTTCCCAACTCCAGTTCTCCCATCACACCTTGAAACTTTCATTTTTCAAAAGAAATATCATAGTACAAAAAGAAAGAGTACAGATCAGCATCTTTGGCAGTACAAGTCAGACAACTCTGACCTCGATAGAATTTGAACCATGTGTGTCAACAAGTCTTATCAGTGATAAACAAATGAGGAAAGAATGGCCAATATTGACAATACCTATTGGCTCGTTTTCTTCAATAATAGTGCTGCCTGCAGTACTGATGACCTCATGCTCTTCCTCAGCATTCACTAGCTCCTGGAGCACTGCCTCCACGATTGGCATCACCATGGCTGTGGTGGATGTGTTGGAAAGCCACATGGAGAGCACCGTGGTGCAACACATAAAGCAAAGAAGCAACCTGGAGTACAACACAGGGAAACCTTCTTGAGGCACTTTCAGAAATATTCAAGGCCTCCTTGCCTAACATTTTCATTAGTCAACTGATAACTACATGGGGGCTTTTCCTTTTTGTGGATGCCAAAATACCATGCTGTGCACAGATAAAATACTGCCTTGTGCTGAGAACTGTCATAAGACAATGTATAATTGGAAGGCGTCTGCTGCCCCACCGAGAGATTAGCATGTGACATGAGAAACAATTTTCAGCATATCCAGGTTTTAAACATCCTTTGCTGTTTGATAAACAACAGACAAAGAAGGAACAGAGAGATGAAAATCAGTATCAGTAAAAAAGAGAAAGCAAAGGGACAACAAGCCAAGGAGCAGGAGGTGATGAAAAGAAGATGAGAAAATTTGTAAGCTTTCAAACTCTGAAAGGAAAGGTGGGTAGGAAAAAGAGACCCAAACCAAGCTAGGTTTTGCCCCTGGATGGGAAAGTTGGAGTTGTTATTTGCTCTTCCAAGCTGCTGCTATCAGCCTCAGACTACCCCGAAGTCAAAGGTTCACTCACATGCCTGGCTTTGCTCCAGCCATCATGACCATACGCAGGGCAATTCGCTTGTGGAGATTCCACTTTTCTACAGAAGCTGCCACACAGATCACACCCATGAGGAGCAAAGTTGTGTTCTTGAAATATTCAGCAGCCACCTGCATTAAGGGCAAGGGGGAAATAGTCAGTTAAAAAAGCAGTAACTAGCCTAAACAGACAGCATGCTGACTGAGAAGACATATGGTACTGTGGACTTTTTCACCCTAGAGAAAGAATGACAGGGAGATGGAGAACATGAAGAATTCATAAGTCAAAATGTTCTCTTTAATCTCTTTCATGTTGTATTTACAAATAACAAGGCTCTATATGCACTTGTTTGTAAGTTTCCTCAGCTTTGAAGAGATCAAGAGAAATTTTATTTCTTTGAGAAGGAATTTCACTGCCTGCAGTTGATGATACTCAGCTAGACCCAGACTGAAACTGCCACAGACAAACCTCTGCACTGAAGGCAGCTAATATATGTGCTTCGTCTGCTTTCTGGAGATGTTGTTGTCTATCTTGTTTGTTTTTCTTATGTCTTGTTCAACTGTTGGGCAGCATGTGGCATCCCTAGAACCTACAGCTTCAGGAAAAGTCCTTTGGGACATGCTGTCTTCATGCAATAAAGAAAGGTTGGGATATTGCAGTGATGATCCACAAACCCTGTGCCAGAACTTTTCACAATGGAAATCCATCTCCATTGTACCACGAAAATAGGGCAAAGTTTCAAAAAAGTGAACTTTAATTTCAGGGGATAAGTAAAAAACATCAGCTGGCTCAGGAAAAAATTCAGAGACCGTGCATGGTCCTCCAAAATGGCATTCTTGAATGTGTGGCTTGCTAAGATACGAGAAGATGTTCTGTGAAGTGACTGCAAAAATAACGAATGAAGCAAACCAAAACATTCTCTCTCTCTCATGTGAAAGCAAACAAAATGGAAGAAAAGTTATAAACAAATGCTTGAAGTCTAGCTAAATTTTTCATTTCATTCTGATGCAATCCTTCCCAAGCTGTTGCTGGAATATTTTTCCAAAACCGTAGCTTCGTCAGTTTAAAGCAATTCCTCTAACCAAATGTAGGCATCAGCATTTTAAAACAATTAAAATCAGTACAAGCAGTATTTTTTCCATTGTCCTCAGTTATACTGACGCTCCTCCATAAAAGTTCCAGAATGACACTAATGTTATTTTGTGAAAGCTGCAGCAAGTTAAGTATTTAATTATATTTATTTAACAAATCCCTGTGGTGACCTAAATAGACTTGGCCATCATAGTTGTGTGCCAGAACTTCTAAATATCACTTTTTTGGCTTTCTTCCACTAGTTTCTTTCTCATTAACTTTCTTTATTTTCCTGGTACCTTGTTAAAAAAAGATCTTGAACTGAATGAAAGGAATCCATCAAGCCAGGAGCACAAAGAATCTGTTGTTTTCCTTTATTCCTTTCACAGTCATTTTGGAGAAACAAGTGAATACTAATATTCTTATTAATACACACGTACATATATACGACACACTGGCTAATGTTCTTAAGCCCGTGTGAGTTATTTGTAGCTTAAACTGCTAGGCAAGAGCCCTGGGTTTCTATGGCACTCCAGAACAGCAGACTGGAAATATTGCAGCAGCATCAGAGTTGTTTATTTTAAAATACAGGGTTTTATTTCTGTTCCTAAAGCAAATAATAAATTCTCTGCAATAGTCCCACTGCCATTTCATTTGATATTATATTGAATTTCTGTCAGCCTACCCTTAAATTTTCCTTCTTCAGTATGCTGCAGAATTTTGTAATGAAAATGAGTAACTACTTTACCTTTATTTTAGGAAAAAAAAATCCTGAAAATATTTAAATGTATTGGTATGGAAATGGACCTGATTATATTCCACAGTTGTTACACCATTGGGAGAAATAAGGCAGGTCATAAAACTCTTGGTTCATGCTTGATTCCATCCATTTATGGTCATGCCCAGTGCCAGATTGTGTTGGAAATTCAACAATGTTATGGTTGCGATATATTCTTCTGTGTTCCTATATGAATGTCTAGCCCTTATAAATCAAGTGTGATGCCCTCTCACTCCCCAAAAAGAGACAGAAAAAAGCAAGAAAAAATAAGTTGTAGGTAAAATAAAATAAATTCTTGGTATATCATGAAAGAAAATAACATTCACCAAAAACTCAAGTAAGCAAATTCAGAACTGACCAAAGAGACTTTTTTGTACAGCTACTCCTTTGCCTTAGAACTCATGGCTACAAGGCAACACTAAGGTTACAGCTTGGAAAAAGGACTAGACATTCACATGGATCACAAAATTACCTGGCCTTATACAGTAAATGGTAATTCTTTTTAGAATATCTAGCCTTATGCCTTATACGTCATCTAAAATAAATATAATTGGAAGGAAAGTTTACAGTTTACCCTATAACTGGTGTTTACATGGTTTTGGAAGAGGGGAAAGGTGGGATCCTTTAACGCAATAGGTCTTGGAAATTGCTGGTGATGCCATAGCTGACAGACACCCCTCTTTACTAATATAACCATTCCTATATGTGTCTTCGGTAAAAGAAAGAGCTGGTAGGCTCAAGTTACAAGTTACGAGGTGTACACTTCTTCCTCACACACTTTTTAGTCTTTCTGTTCCACTAAGTTTAGTTTTATTCAAATAATTAACTGAGACTAAGAAAATTAAATGACAAAAAAGTGCATACTAACCTCACTGGACTTCATGACTCCAAAAAGTGGGTATAGGAAAGCAGGAACTAAGGCTGCTGCACCAAGAGGTACCGCCTCAGAGACCCAGTATACAGCCGTCACGATCAGCACGTAGGCACATGAGGCTTCCTGTAGGGACAAAGCATGGTGGTTACATGTTACGGCCACAGCACCTGCTGTGGAACCCTTTGTGAACACATTCATAGGACTCATCAGACTGAGGGTGCCTGGGCTTGAAAAACTCAACAAGGACTGCATGAGGGCCTCCTAAGGCACGGGTAATTGGGTCTGAATCTAGGCTACCATCAAAAAGGCCATTTCCCAAAGATGATGCTAATGAAAGATTTTGCACATAGGGCAAAACATTAGGATAAATGTATTTATCACCAAAATAATGGTTCCAAGTGCATTTACAGTTTTGTTTGAATTTCGTAATCCAGTATTTACCAAATATTCAACTATGGCTCCTCAGATTGGGCCCATGGAGCTGATATTTCTACACAGCTATGTCTACAGTGTTGGACATGAACAGGAACTCATAATTTTCAGGATCGGATGAGAATGTTCACATTTGCCATAGCATGGATAAGGCCACATTGTGGCTCTTTTGGGAGATACTCTGAAAGATTCATTTTTTTAAAAAGTATGCAAGCCTACATTTTTTGTCAGTCGATTTTATTTTCTCAGGTGATTTCTACAGACCCTTGGGAGAAGGCCACAGACCCGACGGGCTTAGAGGCAATCGATTAACAGAGATAATCAAACACTTTTGCTGCTGTCCAAGGTTCTGGCAGAGAAAGCCATGCCAACACCATGCTCAGCATTCATGGACAGCTGGTATATGATGGAGAAAGGTGCTATTTGCCAGATATTTTTACAGGAAAACCCAGATAGTCCATGGAAGTCTTCTGTTTCATTTTTTTAGGTAGATATGTCTTTATTTGTGGCATTCAGTGGAGTTCTCCTGAGGTTTAGTTTGTTATGTTTAGAAACGTGGGGATATTTCCTGCAAATAATTACAGAAATTATCTTCAGGAAAATGTTTTTCCTTTCCTTTTCTCAAATTTGAAACCAGCTCCTGTTCTGGGTCTCACTGGCAGTTATATAGAAAATATGATTTACACCACCTATAAATCTACCTGTTCTTCATTATTCACTGGATGTTCTGTATGAACTTATTGAGCCATATGGATTCACAGGTCACAATGGCTATTGTTCAGAAGATACACTGTTCACAAATGCTATTTGAGTGTGTTAAAATATAATTTCATTGCTTTTGTTTCCTCACTGGATGACTCCCAAATTAAGCAGCTTTCAAGAAGTCACACAAGCAATTCCCACAGATCCTTGGGCAAATCAATGAGAGTGTATTACATTCCACTTTTGTGAACAAGGTGGTAAAGTCTAAAGTAAGACTATATGGGAATGGGGGTTCAATGGAATGAATCAATAGCTTGTATTTAAATTCATTTTTATACATGTCCTTTTTACATTACCCTAACAAAGAGTCACTATCAGCTGTTTTTTTTTAGTACAGCTTATAGTAATAACAGGCAGAACGCAGCCCAGAGAAAAAGTTAAGATAGATCGCTGTGTGTCATTTCCTTTGCTTGCTTAAAAATTGCAGCCAAGTTTGGGTTTAAATTAACTGCTAGACCTTGCTCTGACTCCTATTTCAGAAAAGCGTAACATTAAACAGTTCTGATTCAAGTAAGCAGGGCCACCAAAATACCTGAAATAAGTTTACCACGAAAAATAATTTCCTTGAGTAAGATAAACTCCAATTACTTTAGAGATGATAAAGAGTATCTGAAGGGCCGTCAGAGAAGTTTAGCATCCTTTATGGATGGGCAAGTACTCTGAATCACACAGAAATATGTATATTTGTTTCTCTTGCTTAACTATTATAGAAGAGTGGTTTAGGTTTTTCACTCTCCAGTACGTTTCACTAGTCCTCTGTGATCAGGTCCTTCAGCAAAATATTACAATAAAAGGTTGTATTGCAGTTGTAGCTTCATTGCTGCCAAGAAAAAATTATAAGAGAGGCTAGAGAAGGTTGGCTTAGAATGAATGAGATCAGAGGTGGGGTTTTAATATTCATGGATTATGTATATGTATATGTGTAAAATGGAATTGCTGTGCTGTTTGAAACTCCAAAGGCTGGTGTTCAGTTTGTAACGACTTCAAGTGATCACTCAGTAAAAAAATGAAACAAATAATTTTGACTTAAAGATGGAAATGATTTAAAAACTGAGATGACAGGCATTAGAGATTTTTAGTAATCTCTACTAGGAAGACAAAAGTATTTTAGATGAGAGTCACATTGCGGATGGATTGGCTCATAAACATTAGCCAACTTGCTGCTCAGTCACCTTTAACTACATTATACTTCGTGGTTAATATTCCACAGAGAGCAGAGCATAGGGTCATTTTTGTGACCTAGCGACTATTTGAGACTTTTTTTTTTTAACTTATTCATTTCTTTTAACAAACTACTGGTTTGCATGGGCTCTATGATATCCAGCAGTTGTCTGAGGAGGAAAATAAAAATGTCTTTTAATGAAAAAGCATTGATTTTTATTTTAAAGCAGTGAAGATGTAAGATCCAAGACATATATTTTGCCAACATTCATAAAATTAATTTCATCTTAACCTGATTCCAAACTATTTTCTCAGTCCAAAAACATACTTTTCTGTAATTTCTTTGAGCATAAATCGTTATTTTCTATTGCTCCTCTGTGCATAGCGATAAAGTAGACTGATAGTGGAAATGGAATAGGACAAAGGCAAGTTGCATCTCTGTCAAAACCTAGCTGGGATGGGCACTGAACCTTTGTGTTTCCTGTACTCTAGGCTGTAATCAGTTTACAAACAAAACTCAAATAAAGCACACTTTTAAATGGTCTAAAACCGGGTCACAAGTACTAGGAAAGCTAAATTTGATAATCTCCACTAAAAACTTAATCAGCTTGTCTAGCAACTTTATTTATTTATTTTATCAGTGCTTTAAACAAGCTTTTTTCCAAGAGAAACCATATTAATCTCTTCTATTTAATTGAACTGAATTTATATATTTAATTAATGGTTACCAGAGCTACTAAGTACCGGACTGAAGTAGCGGCAGTACTATTTTAACTGTTTCACCCTTCTCACTTCGTGTTGTACAGCTGAACATTATTGTTAAGCCCGTCTCAGGGCTTGACGCAGGAACAGAAAAACATGTGAAGGCTGGAGGGACTGCCACCTATCTTCAGTCAGTCCCTTGGGGAAAAGAAAAGAGGAGCTGAAAGGAAGCCGTGGCCGAAAATTCCACAGTAAGGGTCATGCATAGAACTTTTGTAACTAAAGCATCTGAGGATCTCAGAATGATTAAAAAGAATAAACTGTGTTGGAGATTTTCCCACTTAAGGATGTGCATTGCATACCTTGCATGCAGGCATGTGGTCAAGCTGTGTAAAGAAAAGGTAGTCTGGCCTCTGGACTACCATCTTTGAACTGATGGGATCACACTATAATTCCCTTCCTTCAGCTTGTGTAAATAAAACCAAAGGTTAATGAAAGTATGCCATCCGTGGCTATTCAGAGCATGTTTTGTGCTTTAAGGTCCATTCTGCTGACTTGGCATGTCAAAGTGTCAACATCACCTGGTGCTGCATGTCTCACAGCTTACAGCAACTCTTACTGACTTTTGAGGAGTCATCCCTGTGTCCTTCATTGGGTTCAGTGTGGTCACAGGATCAGCAGTCAAAGGAGACCCTGGCCACAGCTGACTGGATTCATGTGGCATGCTTTATGGTATCACTGGTGGCTTTATGGAAAAAAATGAAAAAAAAAAAAAAAGAAGCAAAAGTGCCCCTATATCACTGTTAACAATGAGGGAAATAAGGAAAGATGAAAAAGACCCACACTTTGTAAAGAACTCAATGCTTTTTTCTATATGTGTCATGACGTGAAAGGCACTTATGTGTGTCCCAAACCTGCTGTACAAGTCATAGTTCAGATATAAACTTTGGAAAGGGAAGAAGAATTCAAGCAAATTTTCTCAGGTTTATTTTTTTACCCAACCTTTTCTTGTCATAAAATAATAGAAAAGAAGCCATGGACGTTATTCCCATAAGCCGTATCTACAAACAGTTCTGAGTCCTTGTGCTCCCTTTCATTACTCTTGCCACCACACATGTAATGCTCCTTTGACATTTCCAGAGTTGTGCCGATATCATCAAAGAAGCTGCAAGCTGATGTTCTGCAGAAATGCAAATGTAAACCACCTGGTTATTCTGAGCTCTATAAGAAAGACAGAAAACTAATATAATTGTCTGATAAATGAAAATATAAGTCAGCCAGCAGGTGAAAAATTTAATCTTCAGGTTTAAGAAGCAATCATAGTCAATGGGTTATAACAAAGTAAATACTACACTAAACCACTTGAATAGTGTATTGTCAACTGAGTTTATTTGGTATAGATGTTTTCTTAATAGCATTATAAACATTTGTCCAACTCTGGGTCAGATTCATGGCTATACTTTGCCATCTGTGGTCATTCATGTATATAAAAAGTGGATGTAAAACATCATCTGATGGCTTTTCATATCACTTTGCAGTAAAGCCACACCATGAGGTGCAGAGTAATAGTGCAGAGGAGCTTGTACTGTATAATAGCAATTCTTGCAGCTATACTGACAGCGAACATCTGTTTTAGCACCCATATAATGCTATTACAATTCCCTTGGTTATTAGAGTTTCCTTATTGCATTCCGTGCCTCTGAATCTGGTAGGGAGCAAACATGAGTGACAAATTTTAGTACGGTGAATCTCATGCTTCCTAGGAGAGTTTCTCAAGGGACATAGAGCATGCTGCAGTTACAGTGCCATATGAGAATGTCAGGGAGTATCTGTTCTTACAATGCCCTTCCAGTGACATTGGGGGAGATTAAACCCTTTTTTAAAACAAGTCTCTGTGAAATGGTGAGCCTTGCTGTTCTTTGAAGAAGAGCATAGTTGTGTGTCATTCATTCCCTCCTGAGAGAGATGGAAAACTACTATAAGAGGACAGTCGAGATCGGGAAAACTCATTCAAAGTGCAACATACAGTTCAGTGGTGTAGGAACATTTCCTTTCTATGAACCTGTTTTTCTTTCCAAAGAAAAAACTAGAGTTTTATTTTTGAAAACTGCTATACAATTTCTAATCCTTTGCATTTCTATTTGATAAAGTAGTAGTATTCATAATCCTCTGGTACTAGAAGGAAGAATTAATCTTCTAGGAGGAAGGAATGGAAATTGCTGCACCATTTGGCCAGATGTATGTCTGGCACTATGGAAGCACCAGCTGCAGAATTTTTAATACATTGCAAATTTTGATAAGGTAAACATCACCATCTCTGTAAGTTAGGAAAACATTATTTTATGGTTTACAACTGCAGAGGCATGCATAGAGAAGAGATAGCCACATGGCCAAGGGTACTCAGTAGCTCCAAAACAGTGTCAGGAATGCAGCTGCATTCACTCCCATTCCCTGGTCTTCGTGTTAAGCACCGACTGTTCCTTCCTTTGTATTGTTGTGTATGTCTCTGAGCCATCATTTATTAGCCACTGCCAGAGCTGCAATGTTTCAGCAGAGATGCCTACACCTGCTTTAGAATAATGGATGCCATATGTGGTCCTACATGTCTGTCACTGAGTCTTAGCTCCTGCCTCACTTGAATTGCTGTCCTATAAACCCAGACTCAATTGAAAGTTCCTCCATGCATACTTATTATTAAAACTTAATGACACTACAAGTATTCCTTTTAAAGACCTCTCCTTAAAAAAAAAATTTATTGGACATGTTTGTTCTGTTCCCCCTTACACACACACATTATTGTAGAAAAATAAGAGACACAGTGTTCTTCAGCTCTGCCTGTGACATGACTCAAGGTAGCTCTGGTTCTTACTGTGATGACTTCTCAGTGACCTTCCCAGTCCTTCAAATCTGAGTCCTTGATTTTTCTAAGAGCAATGCATATTTAGGTCTTTACATTTCTTTTTGCACACTTATCCAGCTTGACTACCTATTGCACTCAGAGGCTTTGTTAAATAGAAAATAAAAATGTACTTACGCTGCTGGGATATAAAAGTGGCAGAGGAAGCAGCAGAAGCGGAATGAGAACAACAAGCAAGAGGTTTCTGGATCTGAGAATTTCCTTCATCACTGCCATACTCCTTTACTTTCTGGTGGCTTTCTTCTCTTTGGGTTGCTTCTCCGGTTCCTCAGATACTCTGACTTCCACTCCACGTTTTCTTTCACCTGTACTCAGATTTCCCTGAAAGGTGTCTCACTGCCTCATTTCCTATCCCCCCCCAGTCACCTAAAATAGCTTTCTTAATTTGTTTATTCTTCAATCTGTTGTTTTGAAAAGAAACCTTAATGATTTTTCAATTAAAAAGACATTCAGTTTAAGTAGGGCTTACCAGCACATCCAAGTTATTATCACACCATAACATACAGAGGTTTGCAAGTTGGAGCATAGTGATCTTTTGACAATTTTTCTTTTTAATTCAGAATCACAGGTGTAGATGTGTCGCATTCTTATCCCCATGTTTTAGAAGGTTTTTTTCTTCCATCATCCAGCAACGTAATTCCTCTTTTTTGTTAACTGGGTGAGATATGTTTCAGGCTGCTTCTTTTCCTCCTGTTTGATAGTCCGAATGTCTCAAATACAAGTTTCTTTTCTGCTGGAAAATTATTAAAATCAAAAATCTCTTGTTCAGTGCACAGAAACAAACCTGTAGGTATTCCTTCTTCAAAAAAATAAAAATTAAACCATCTACAGCTTCTCTGGATTTTGTCTCTTCGCTATAGTTTCAGCTTCTACTTTGTATCTACCTTTACCCTACTTTTGCCCTGAGCTTGGAATTCACAAGGCGGCAATTCCAACACAGATTATACTTGGTCTCAAGATAAAAACTTGTTAAAAAGCTTCATGCAACTCTAATTCACCAATGAGGACTGTGGAAGGTAGTAGTTGCTCCACCCATTATCCAAAACCCAGTCAGAACATTTGAGAAAATCTGCAGCCTCCTCTTTCTGACATGCACACAAACAGACAAAAAGGTCTTTTTTCGTTGCTGAACAGTGTTATTGTTTCAGGGTCCCAGTACCGATGATAAATAAATAATCATTGTTTTCTAGACAGTATCTTTTGTCTTTCATGTTTCTTCCATCCTGATCCATGAACATCACTTATTCGTAAGGCATGGGCTGATCTCTGTACTGATTCACGTGCCTTCAGTAACGGTAGGATTCAGACTGAAATTGAGAATTTTTAGGCTTTCACTCTAGTCTTCTAGGGGAGAAACATTTCGACAACTCTGCTGTTATTAATGCTCTTTGTAGGGCAGAAAGTCCTGGAGATTTAGGATTGAATCCACTGGTTGGTTGCATGCACAACCTGTAGACAGACATCCATTTGCCCTGTATCTCATAGGAAGACACACATCTAGGGTTCTCCATGCTCCCAGACCTTGCTTGTCTATCATCTACCCACACTCTGCTAGTCAGACACAAACTGAGCTCCCCAGACTGAACTGGGATGCCTCTGGGACACTAAGTCATGAAGAACTGGCAAAGGCAGATGTGCAAAGGAAGCTGATGTGCAGCATGAATTCTTCCTGAAATTAGTAATTGTGTCTAAGACTGTGTAACATTTCTATACCTTGAAACTTCCGTCAAACAACAGCACCTTTTTTAGCAATTAGTTCTGGAAGCAAAAATATAGCTAATATGAAGATTTTGTGTTGGCCAACACAATCCCAATTTATATCTGTTTTGTCAGTTGTTTCAGAGAAACTAAAAGAATGTCAAAGAAACTAAAACTAACAAAATTAAATATATTTTCTTTTAAATGAAAAAAATCTATGTTTTATTTCATTTTTTTATGATCTGTAAAATCAAAGGGTGGATAAAAGCTACCATTTAGAGGCAATGGCTCTTTACACCATGAGAGAACTGTCTATAAACATAACTCAGTCTGAAGGAATGAGGTAGAAACAGAGCTAGGGAGAGCCAACAGTCTTTCCTCTCTCCCTGCTTTTGGAGCAGGCAACCTACGCCTGTGTCTTAAGCAATACTGAAGAAGGGAAGCTGCCCTAAGCCCAAAGGGCTGCCCTGGTGCAAAGTGCTCCTTCCCACTTGAACTGTGGAAAAAGGAGGCACTCTTGTTCCTATTTATTACCTCCTCCTGCCTGTTAGAGGGAAGGCTGTCCCCCCTTTTCTCCTCTACTGTTGTTCCCGTGAAGAGTTTTGCAGAGTGAGACAGCTATTTACCCATGCTGCAAGTTGCTAAATAGTAAATCTGCTGCTGCTGAAATCAATACGCTGCAATTAGTTTTATGTAGAATATTTTTATTATTACTTTGACAGTCTCTGTTAAATTAACCTGGGTGGTCCAAGCACATTCCCAAGAAATAAATCTCTTTTCCTACACTACACACAGTAATGGGAGGAGGGAAAGAAACTCAGAAAGACTTTATTTTCTGTTAGGGAGGTAAAGGTTTCAATTATCAATTTATAAGGTACAGGAAGGTATGTATACCATAGGGAATGACCGGATATTCAAAACTATCTGTAATTCTTTTCCATGGGATACTTACTGTTGAGTAAACTCTGACTGCTGGACAGTCCTGCTGTGGGTTGAGAAAAGTGTCTGGGAGGTATTTGTCTGGATGGCAACTGCTACTAATTAATACTTGCTGTGGTGCTCTTTCTTGTTATCTTTGCAAACTTGGAGTCACTGACTGTATGGGATTTATGAGTTGCCCTGGTTCCAGGCTCTTCCGGCAAGTGGTGCTTCAGGGAGCCAAGAAGAAGCAGAGCTGGAAAGGCAGGAGTGCACTCCTTGGCATTTCCCCTGCATGTGTTTATAAGGCATAGTGTGGGAAGAAAACGCAAACAGGTCGTCAGTGTTTATGCTGAAGGCTTCAAGGGTATGTGGACTGTGGCGCAAGGCTGCTTTGTGGACACTGAGCTGTGTGTGCAAGCAGAGGAGACGGAGATACTTGTGGCTCATAGCTTTGTGGTTGAGGTTTTCAGTTTCCTTGGCCATGTGCCAGCCAGGCTTTGAAGATGGCCAACAAAGATCTTCAGGTATATGAGTGCACCTACACATATGCACGTCTAAATGCAAACATGCACACTCATGCATACACATACAGAAACTGCTGAGAGAAACAGGGCTGACTCTGTCTTTTTCAAGCCCTTTGTCCAGCTGCTTATGCCATTCCCAGCCTGCCCCTAAGGCTGCTGTGGTTCCACATTCCCACGGGTGATTGCCAAAGCCAGTGTGCTCTGACTGCTCGCACCATTTGCTGTTTGCTGCAACAAGGTGGTGCTGGATGGATTTTTTCAGCTCCAGTCCTTGGAGTATCCCTGTTAAGGGACGCTGAAGAGTTCATTCCTTTTGCTCAAGTGATGCAAAAGCAGTTAAACATGGTTCAGAACTGGGGCTGGAATCTTGAATTCTCTTTTACAGCCTCAAGGATTTGTGATTTGGGCCTGTCTGCTCAAGATATTATGTAAATAGAGAGATAGAGAGTGCTGGTATGAAAGGATTAAATAAATGTTCATCTCTTTTCCCGTGCTCTGGAAGTAGAAGCACTTCTAATATCAATAGAGAAACAGGGTTCATATAACTTGTTCACAAAAATTAGGGGATTTTCTTTAGAAGAGTTTGGATTTTTCATTGCTAGTCATTTGTTTGACAAGATATATCTCCTTTTTCTGTCAATTTTCTGTCCATGATATTTTTGCAGTTTATAACAATCAGTTGCACTATTTCTGAAGAAAAAAAATAAGTGTTGCTGTAAACAAGTACTGCTTTTGCACTGCTCCCAGATTCATAATTCCCACCACTGGATTGGTGAATGGCCTTTTCTGCTAAGTGGTCAGATGGAATTGTTCCCTGACTGAACAATTTAGGATTCTTCCATGTACTCAGCATCTACGTGCACACACATGCATGAACATACACGTACATATACACAAGCGAATATATAATTTACCACCAAAAATGAGCCACACTGCGAAATTCAGCACCAGGTAGGTTTTAATGCACCTTCCTCCTTTGCCTCAGGGGGATTCTGAAGCATGGGTTTAGATGACCTATGTTCAAGTGATAGAACCAGGAAAAATGTGTCATTGTTAAATTAAACAGGGCCTTTGTCTTGCCTTTGACTCCGCTGAGGACAAATCCATGTTCCTTTCACAAGAACAAGGAGCAGAAGCAAAGTCATGTGCAAATAATGAAAGAATCACTGCGGACTGTTTGGGAGGGTGGCTCTAGGTAAATGGGGAATATGTTCACAGGCATTGTTTGCTGCTAGTGTTCACAATGCCCTTTGTCTTCTGCAAATGTTATTGCAATTAAAATCTGGCTCAGCCAAATGAAGTGAATCAGACAGTGCTTATTTACAGGAATATTTGGAATGAATAATTTTTGGCATAATTTCTGAAGGCTGACAGTTATGAAACCTCTTCCTTTTACAGAAGGCTTTTGCATCTCTTTATTATTTATATTCTTTTACTGGCCAGCCAAAATATGAACTTGATTCCCCAGCTAGAAAAGCAGCATTCTCCAGCACATACCCATAGGTATGTGAGCATAAGCATAGTTTACTTATGTATTCCTTATTGGAAACCCACAGGATGAAACAAGGGCATGTCTGTCTGGGATGTACGACAGACTCCCTTCTTTGCCTGTCACAGAACGTGCCTCCAAGCCAGCACAAAAATCGAATTCCCAGGACTGAAGATAACATTTTTCCCCAGTTAACATGGAACTACAAAGTGGATTCCACAAGAGGGAGCTAGAAAACAAATAATCTCAAATAATCTTTCATGAAGCAGGCTATTAAACTCTTTACAGAATAAAGTGGAGGACGTGCTACACGTGTCCTTTATCAACCAGAAAAGGTGGCTGAGTTGCCGTTGCATCAAGTCTCCCACTATGATGGCTCTTCATTGTATGGGAACATCAAGTCGTGCTTCAGGGCTTTATAAAGACTGACAAAGGATTCAGCCCAAGTGTCTTTTTGGTGCCCCTGGGACTGAGCAGCCCTGTAGGCCGTGTAGACCATGGTCAGCACTGTCCTTTCAAAGTCTTCTTTCTTGAGGACCCTTGGGTAGGAAGACAGCCTGCTACTCAGCCTGCGGATCTCTGTGATGCTCTTGGGGATAATCTCATTGCAGATGGTGTCAAACTCAGCAGCCTTCCTCAGTGAAGCAAGCTCCTCATCTTTGATGGAGATCCTCTGATGTTTGTCAATGTCAAGCTCAGCTAAAAGAAACTGGTACAAAATCAGAACACAGAAAGCTATTTATCTTCTCCAAGAGACTCTAGGCAGAGTAAATGTGAATTAACAACACGTCCTTAAGTCGTTACTTTAGGTCAAATGGAGACAAAACTCCTTGCACTGGCTGGAGGTGGGGCAGACCAGAAAGCCTCTATGTGAACATTCGACTACTGTGTTACCTACCTGGGAAAATTAGAGACAGGCTATGGGGAAAGGAGTGAGGCAAAGGAAAAAGCAGGTAGTATTCTGTTGTCCAAAACAGGTAGGGGTTGCTGCTGGTGACACAAGGGGATTAGAGAGGTGGAGACAGCAGCACATCTGGGAAAGGCCATTTACCCTGCTAGGGACAGCGGTGGTGGCGTAGCTCTGTGTGAGTGAGCACAGCAGTGGCTTTCCAGCCCATCTGCCCTGTTTGGATATCCAGTCCCAGTTTTGGAAGGTGTGGGATAGATAGATTTAACCCATGCACCTTCTTCAGGACACTTTCCCTTATGACACTGTTCCAGACTGCATTCCATCTGCAGTCTCCACTGCTGTGAAAGAGAGGACCAGAATCATTTTGAAGTGAAACAGTCATGCCCTTCGCATTACTTTGCAATGACTGATACTCATGGCTTTAATGATTTGAACAAATAATTTGTGACTGAGACTTAGACCAAAGAATTTAAAACATTGTATTGTTAATATGCAACTGTTCTGGAAGAAAGTTGCTTTCAGTGGAATGCCATTTGCACTGGTTTTCTCTTTTCCTGTCAATGAGCTAGAATCCACATTTGAGGTACTCCAAAAAACTGCTGCCTGCTTAAGTGCTGGAAGAACCGAGTTTGTCATAAATATGCCTGTTCCCTCCCTTCTGGTGAGCTATTACATAGTCAGCAATGGGTTTCCTCCTGGGATGAGTAAAAGACAGATAATGGATAGCCCCAGTATGGACAATAACCCCAGTCTTGGTTAGGGTTTAAGGTACCATCTGCTCCCATATACTGAACCTCGTAAAGCAGGACCACATCTTCCAGCGAGTTCTGTAGCACCGGGTTAAGGAAGGCAGCTGAGGACCTCTTGAATCTCTGAGCAGCTGGGAAAAGCATGGCTGGAAAATAATAATGGGAAAACAGAAGTTCCATAGGGTGTCAAACACTGAAAAGAGGAAGCACTTTTCAATACTAGATTCAACCAAAGAACTACTTGTTGCAAAGACTTACTGTACAGTGTGACTTCTCACTGTAAATAAAATGGGCAGCATGGACTGCTTTGACCATAATCTACTAGGGATGGAGGTTAGCTGTTTGTTCTCTATTTATACAATGTTTAACACA
Source organism: Dromas ardeola (assembly GCA_013398915.1). Taxonomy (NCBI): domain Eukaryota; kingdom Metazoa; phylum Chordata; class Aves; order Charadriiformes; family Dromadidae; genus Dromas; species Dromas ardeola. The sequence goes on along the minus strand of VYZM01000033.1, from coordinate 107,007 downwards.
GAGTGCTTTATAATCCAAGCCAGTGACTCTGAGGTGCAGCCACAGTGTAAAGAATAGTAATGATAACTGCAACATCAACATTGCCTGAAATACATGTTCTTCTCCTGACTGTGTAGAGGGAAATCAATACCAACCCTCAACACAGACTACTTTCTTTGGGCCATTCACCTACTGACACATATCTAAGACCCTACATTTCCCCTGGTTTCAGCTGTCTCTCTGCTTAGTTGGTAAAACAGCTCCTCCAGAGAGTAGATCACCTCAGCTGTCCTGGGCATATATGTCTGGAAGGAGTGACCCACCCTTTGGAGATGCCTGTGTCTATTTGTTGAGCCTGTTACCAGCTTAGACAAGACAGCTACATTCAATAAGGTGAATCTGAATTTATTATGACTTTAACACTTCACAGTGTTGTATCTAGAAACAGCAAAGTGTGCTATGATCAGGTATTTATTTGCCACTGTGAAGTGCACTACAGATATTGTCTCAGGGAAATGAGACAGAAAACGTAAGTATAGGCCCTGAACTCAACACCCTAGTGAGGTAGAGCATTTGTGGAATCAATGACCTGTACAGTCCGGAGTATAGAAAACATCTGATGCTGTGTTACAGACCACCTAAATGTTTTGAGTTACTGATGAGGTTACTACCCAGGTAACTAGGTACTATTAAAAGGTGTAGGTTCCTTTCAGAGCAGAGAGGAAAAACCCTGTTTTATTTCATATTATGGGTATATGATTTAGATGTTGATGTTTAGGGAACCATAGTTTAGATTTGTTGGATTTTTTCTAATAATCAGGAACAGGAAGGGTTTTTTTAAAGCTGTATTTATGTGACTATTGGTACCTTTCCTCATAAACGTCACTTCTTAACTGTAACTGTTGTTTACCAATAGATAAACTTGGAAAACAGTTTAAAAAAAAGGAAGAAACCACCAGGCATAGACTCTGTAGCCTAAATTCAGTCCTGTTCCCTGGGCCTTTGCCAACTGTTGACTTTGTTAACGTTCGACTTTTTAATGATATTTAAGTTCAAGTAATGCATGGAGAAAGAAACCAGGCCCTCAGACATCATGTTAATTAGGACCTTTACTATCTAGCATGAAGAAAATTAACTGGGATAATACCAGGTATGAAGTAATTCATGCTTGACCCAGCAAAGGTTGTTTTGGCCTTGAATTAGCTAGTGAATATAGTATAGGTAAAATATTTTGTTGAATTGCAATAAACATACTGCAGCTGGATACTACTAACTGCAAATGAATCCTGCAGGGATGGGTTTCAGGTATTTTGGTAAGCCACCTACAGAGCTAGGTGCTTCCTATTGGATCCATGAGAGTTTAGATTAAAACTTTTTTAAATAACCAAATAGTACTTGCAGGGTATGTGACTAAAAGCCTGAAGGAGTGAACGCACCAAGTAAAAGAACAGAGGTGTTAAAAAGGACTTGGTCTCTGCAGCAGTCTTTCCCAGCATGTTGCCTTTACCACCCAAGCATCCTGTCTGGCCCAACTGAGGAGGTGGTGAGTTTGGGAAAGGTCACAGGCTGCCTGCAGGTTCTGCTCTGCGAGAGTGTTTGCCTGGCTGACCCCAGGCAACTGGGGCTATACCCGTTTTCTGCTGCTGCTCCATCACTGCCTTTCACCCGTCTTGCTCAGAGCTTTGCTGAGACACACTGGAACTATTCCATCTTTCGCTCTCGGCAATTCGAGAATGCAATTGAGTGCATGTGAAGCACTTGAAACTTCAAGCACTAATTGCTGAGTAATTAAAACTTTTATTACCGGGCAATTAAAACTCTAATTACTAAGCAGCTGGCAGAAATCCAGTCCATAACGATGACAATTCATTTTTATCACTTTTAGATGCCCTTTCAGTGGAAATGGCCTCTGAGTGCAGAATACCTCTACATATGTAGATGGCTTACCTCTCAAATATTCCCTGAGCCATGGAAAAGGTGTCTATGGCATCTTGCTTCAGTGTTGTCATGCTTATTGTCATCATGCTGTTCGATTTAGCATTCAGGCCAAGTGCAGATTCCTACCAAGGAGCTGAGTTAGGAGTCATCAGATTCAGCCCATCACCACTCACCCAGAAAAGTCTCAGTGAAGGGCTCACACAAAAATGAATGCCGCATTATTGATTTAGTACTGACCCACTTGTTGAATCACAGGTAATAGCTCAGAAAGCAGCTGGGTTTTTCTACCCAGCTCTTCCCAGGATGACAAGGATTAGATCAGGATATTCAAAGGGACAAAAACCTGAGCCGCTATATTGTGAGAAAGGACTTTGTATGCATACCAGAAGCATGCCATGCTCTGTAGGGACCAGGCTAGCGCTGATTCCCTGATCTCATTATCTTGTTCCCAAAACATATCAAACTTTGTTACAGTTCTTACAGACTCTACTCAGAAACTCTTTCAGAGCTCATTTGTATTTGTCATGGTGATCTGATTTTCCTGATCCACATTTTACTTTGGTCCTTCCCTTTCTCTCTCTTCCTCCACAGTAGTCAAATCCTTCCACTGTCACTCCCTCCACAGTCCTCTCCATGAGTTCGTGAGTTCCTCCGAGATTGTATGAGCATTTAGAGCAAGGTTTCTCTGATTTTCATCACACTGACTTAACACACATGTAAGTAAGTTAAGCACAAAAGCTGAGGTAGAGGGAAATTTACAGCCAGTTTCTGCATTTAGTGATTCCAGATTCCACTTGAAACTTTTCTGCTGACTTTACTTCTTCCTGCATTTACTTCCATTTCTGACATGAGTTAGCTGGGCAGTACTAAAGAACATCAGAGGAGTATTACTGTTACTTACACCTCATTACTATTTTCTTCCCCAAGGGAGTTCTCTGTAAAGCTATCAAGCAATTATTTCATAGAAAGATGCAGCGAAATGTGCGCATTTTATGGTGATGTTGCCGACAATTTATTTCAATGGTGGTAGCCATAAATGTCTGAGGAGCAAAGATCCCTAACCAGTATTGACAGAGAAAGCCCAATCCGATGATCTCTGAAATCACTGGAGAGAATCCTATCAATTTATTGTTTTTACTTCTCTTACAAATGTGTCAAGACATCTCCAAGGGAGATGTGGGTGCTTCTGTCCTAAGGGCTGAACAGTCACATAACAAAAAGGTTATGATCCACAGAGATGAGGTAGGAAAAATAAGGTTTTGATTATCTTTACTGAAAACACTTTCTATTATATGTCTGTGTACTATCAGGCTCATCCTCTTCCAAATCCCTTCTTCAGAGGGACCTTAGGAGTGCTCCCTGATCTGACCTTCCTTGCTGCCCACTGAGGCCTCAGGGCTAGAGGTGGATGGGAGAAGTCTGCCTTAGCCAAGCCACCCACTCCCAGCCCACCTGCCTGACCCTGAACAGCCTCATCCTGTGCCCTGGAGTGCATCGCTGCTTGTGCCTGAAGATGGTGGGCAGCCAAAAAGTCTAGTCCTAAGGGTGGCTAAAAATGCCCATCAAAATGTGATCAGGAGTTTTCTGCACCGCTCACTGCAGGAGTCCATCCAGTCTCCTACAGCTCTGTAGACTCAACTCTGCTTCTCCTTAAGGACTACTCTGGGCTCTGAACAAAAGATGCAGCAGTGTTTGCTAACTCATTAGCCTGCTTCTAACTATTTAGCTCATGACAGCTTAGAAATTTCTTTATGGTTGAAATGTAACATCACAGCTGAGGCTGACAATAGCTTTATTTTAAAGATGCTTTCATCTTTGTTAAGAACTGTGCCAGAATTTTCCGGAGGACCTCATTAGCCACATGATAAACACTTGTGATCCACTCACAGGTTTTCCATGCGGATTCACTGGTGAGGGTATAGATGCCTGGTTTTGCTTTCCAGTCCATGCTCCTGATTATGATTTCCCAATTGCTGCCTGTGATGTGTTTGCTCAGTAAGTACACAGCATAGCTGCAGGAGTGCTCAATTATTTGTGCATCATCAATACCCTTTTCTTCTCCTACAAAAAGATACAAAGCCAAGAGCATGAATCAGGCCCTGTGCAGGCCATCACTCCAAAGCACGTACAGCTCCCTGGGGCTCCAGGACATGAATATAATTTAACTGGGGTCATGACTCATTAGGAATTATTCTGATTGACTTCAGAGGCATGGAAAAGAGCTACCTCATTGTGTCAGTGGGACTTCTTTCATGAAGGACACGAGGAGCAGAGAAACAAGAAGGACTTGTGGGCCAAAACTCGTGACTCCCTGCAAGCAAGGCAAAGCAGAGTCACCTGTTGGCGCAGGGAAAGGCACTGGCCCAGCTGGAGTTGTCCTATAAACCAAGTTCAGTCAGTAGGCTGCCAGTTGTGTCCTCCTGTCTTAGATTATTAGGGCCTGACTCTAAAGAAACTCACGAAAATAATTTCTTTGGCCATCACTGACTTCCTGGGACCAGCCGCCTACTCTGGGAGTACAAGGCAGGGAGCAGTTGCACAGGTAGCAGCAGATCCTGTTCAGTGATGAACCTAGGAAGGAAAAGCGATCTCTGGAACTCCTTTATGTGTTCACCAGCAGTTGTAGCAGGGTTTAATAGGGTCTGAAAAACCATATCCTCTCAAACCGCCACAACCGCCTTTTTACTGCAAGCTCACAGCCACCCCTTAGTAGTGAGAAACTGCTACAAGATCAGCAGTACATCCAGCTTGATCCCTAACAGCAAAAGTTTCCTTTTCCTGCTCAAACCTTTTGAAGTCAGGACTCCTAGACCTCAATAGAAAGAAGTTAATGGATCCCAAATTACGATGACAGCAATTTCTCCCTGTTTGGCTTTATCTTATTGTTAAAGCAGGGAATAAAAGTGTTGTTCAGTTGTTCAGTGTTCTGGGTGCATTTCTGTATGGAAACAAGTGTGCATACTGACCCCTAAATGAAAGTAAAGGAAAATGTAAAACTTTATAGATCATTGTTTATGAAGGTATGGTAAAGTATGGAAAGCATTTTTTTATGAATTCATTGCTGTTGTTTTTTATTCTGTCTTATAACAAGCCCAGAGAAACAGAGCATTTGAATTATACTCCAGTGGTGTGAGATTTTCCCTAGCCAAAACATCACATGACTAGAAAAGAAAATAAATAAAAAAATCCATTGCCATGCTCAGCCTTTTTTTTTTTTTTTTTTAATGCTAGCTTCTGCAACAGTCAAAAAAGCCATCTCCTGGGCCAGATGCATAACCCTTTTAAACTTGCTGTTAGTCAGCCTGGAGCATATGCTGGTTCCACTAGTGAGCTGGAAATTTTCCTTGTGTCATGACGTTTTTCTCTAACCTGTCTGGAATTTGCACTAAATGGATCTCAGCACACGCAGAGGCTCCTGTCAAGAGAAAACATTTGTTGATTACCTGAAAACAGATTTTTCTCACTAGCACTGACTTCTTTGAAAGATGAAGATGATTCTTCAAGATGAATTCAAGCATTTTTCAAAGCAAATGAACTCAGTATTGCCTACAAGGTAACTGTATAGGCAGACGCAGCAACCATTATAATGCCATGCAAAAATTATAAGTGATCTAGGCTGGCTGAACCTATTTTGTTGCAGAGACTGCTGGGAAGTTCCTAGAAGTCATTGTTGCTTTGGATCTCAGGGCAAATGCCTGAAAAGCTCACAAGAGGATTTTCTTTAATAGTGTACAGGAAGCGTCGTTTTGAACCCAGACTCTACACTTCTCCTTGACCATGCACTGCAAAAGGGAAGAGGACACAAGTGTCAAAGTTTGCATACCCTTCATAAGGCTTTTTATTTCATATTCCTCTTTGATCACTGTGCTTGTGAGTGTTTACAATCAGACCAGAAGCATATTTTATACCTAAAGTTTTATTTCCGTCAGACGAGTCGTTGGTGGGTCCTTAAGCTGAGTTGCTCCACTGTTGGAGTAACAATTCACTATCCCCAGTTTACTGCCTCAGGTTAACTGTGAAAGACCTGTCCTTACCATCCTACAGTCAATCAAAGTCACTAAATATTTTGCTGCCCTGAGCAACTACCTGCTTTCTGCCTGACAACTGCCTGCTTTGTGCCTGCAGCAGATCTTGGTACCAGAAGCGTTGCTTCCTCCAGGGTGAAGTGGTGTTGACCTATGAGAGGTGTGTGGTGGGCAGTGGAAGTAGGAACATAAATTACAAAAGGTGCAGTGTTAGTAAGTGATGAACAGGTTTCATGTACAGTAATGCCATCCTTCTTTACTTCTTGTCCTGCCCTTGCCTTACCCCCAGAAGGATGCGTGTTCACCATCTGCAATGTGTTTATACTGCCCTGGGCCTGCAATTGTTGCCGGGGCAGAACCTGAGCTTTGGCTGGCCAGCCCTGCAGTGGAGTGTGCTCAGGCATAGCTCCTCTATGCTTCCTGACTTTTTGCTTTTCTGTATCAAAACTGCTATATTAGAAATGATTGATCACTTTACCCTAGCACAGGAGAAATGAAAAGAGTAGGAAGCTGGAGAAAGAATAAGAGGAATAAAATAAGGGAAACACATACAAAAACCTAGAAAGACAAGGAAAAAACACTGCAGTGCTATAAGCTAGCTTCTGAAACTTGTATCTGGAATTGCAGTTACTCACATAAGTAGCTCCCATGACAACAAGGGCAATGCAAAGGCTTGTGCATTCCAACTTTAATACATTTAAATCTCCATTATTGGAATATTAAATCCCAATGCCGCTTAGGAGAACACAGCAGTGAGATAGAGAAGACATTTTAATTACAAACTAACATGAACTAGCACATTTTTAAAAGCAGCTACCAAGAGAATTTACCTCTTTTTATTTTCAGCTCCATATCCTTGCTCTCTTAGCTCCTAAGGCTAAAATTAATAGCGGCAATGGTCTCTTTATTCCTGCCTGTTGGCTAAAAGTGAAAATAGATGTTTGTTTCTTCTTTAGTTATAAAAAGAATAGAATCATAGGATGGGTTAGGTTGGAAGGGACCTTAAAGATCATCTAGTTCCAAACCCCCAGCCACGAACACCTCCCACTAGACCAGGTTACTCACAGTCCCATCCAATATATCTAATAATATCTAATCTAAATCTACCCTCTTTCAGTTTAAAATCATTACTCCTCATCCTATCACTACAGTCCTTGATAAAGAGTCCCTCCCCATCTTTCCTGTAGGCCCCCTTTAGGTACTGGAAGGCTGGTATAATGTCTCCCTAGAGTCTTCTCTTCTCCAGGCTGAACAACCCTACCTGTCTCAGCTGTCTTCATAGGAGAGGTGCTCCAGCCCTCTTATCGTCTTCGTGGCCCTCCTCTGGACTCACTCCAACAGGTCCATGTTCTTTTTATGTTGGGGGTTTCAGAGCTGGACGCAATACTCCAGGTGCAGTCTTGTGAGAGCGGAGCAGAGGGGCAGAATCACCTCTCTCAACCTGCTGGCCATGCTTTTTTTGATGCAGCCCAGGATGCAGTTGGCTTTCTAGGCTGCAA